>WPIO01000215.1:0-245000 GCA_009760855.2 Cristatella mucedo
GGCGCTTTATCAAGTTAATTATTATTATTATTATTTCCTCGTATTAGGGTCCGCAAAGACGATCTCGTGTCATAATCTGACGTAGCATTTAAGGAAACGTTTGGTGGTATTTATCTTGCATCAGAATTTTGGATGACTGATTCACACTGTACCTGGTACTTGCACTACCTATTATGCTGACCTCCTTCAGTTTTAGTGAACATGTTGCAGGGTGAACTTATGCACTCTGCAGACCTCTCCAATATATTGCAGCCGTCTTATTCTTGACATAACTAATATTACAATATACCTGAGGCAGGTTGTGAGTTGCCATTAGTGCTGACATCATGGCCGAATTATCGGGTAAGACCTGTATGAACGTCTTTACTGTTAGGTCTGAATTAAATTATTAATTTAAAGCTTGGAGTGAATAGTCATGGATAGCTCATAACTAAGCTCTATGCTTTCTGTCAGGCTCAAGCTTTATATAGGAATTGTCATTCAGCAGACAGTCCACGGCAAGTTACTTTTTAGTAATTATTTGTGAGCCATGTTTAGGTGGGTCATCTATGAACTAAAGATTAAACCGTTAAATCGGTTCATGTATTAGCAATTAGCGTGAATTGAGTAAGTTTGTAAGATCCCCGTGCCTTTGACTTTGATCTCTGATACCCTCAGTCCCAAAGAAAATGGGACCTTCTAGTTGTGCCTGCCCAACGACCGAACCTATAGCTTGCCACGAGGATCCAACTGACGAGGCGTTTTGATTGCCGCCCTGCTGGAGAGTCCATCTCTTCAGGACGGCTTGAAGTAACTCTTACTTAGTGGCTCTGTGATTAGAATTTAGTGTCGTTAAGTGACTGGTGGCTTGATTTCAACACTGCCTATTGGCGAGCCAGCCAGTAGCACCACTTGTGCAGAGCGAAATCGTGTCTCTCAATTTTTACCATGAGTTTTGAGGGCACTGTTAGTTCTACTTCAGGTATTTTTTAGGAGGTTGCACTACGACAGAGTAGTTGCACGAACACTGCTGTTTTTTTCACACTATCACTAAAGGTTTGTTCGTTTTGTCCTTGAACTCACTCTGTAGTACTTTCCTTTAGTTTCACATGTTCCTTGCATTACACTTTAGTAAACAAACTCAATAATAGTTTACACAATCTAAATAAATGTCTCAAATTTATTCTACTGAAAAACACGAATATGATTTATTGCATGTTATCAGCATTGTTTATTAATAAACAATGGCACGGAACGACTTCTACATGATTTATAATATTGACCAAATCAGATGTACTTTTTCGGTGGTATTCTTGATGCAGCATTAGTCACCAACCATTTCCTTATAACTTTAAATCAGAGGAATATATATATATAATATATATATATAATATATATATATATATATATAATATAATATATATATATATATATATATATATATATATATATATATATATATATATAATATATATAATATATATATATATATATATATATATATATATATATATATATATATATATATATATATTATGTACTACAATTATATTGCCCCCCTAAGAGAACTTAATCTCTATTCCGGCTCTGCACATATGCCACTGGGGTCGAGCCCACGATCTCAGCCGGACCTGGGTAGGGGCGAGCACCTTAACCACTTGGCCAATCTGGCTCCTTCATAGAGCTGGAGCCAAATATCACCATTGTAATCGTTGGATTGGTGCATGGAAGAAACGAGGCTCAGCTATTGCCTGATATCCGAGAGCCACTCGTAATTATCATCATTCCTTATACAAGTGCCTGCCCATGTGATGTTGATGTCATAGCAAGGCGTTCCCGGTCAGAGTCAGTACGTTGCTACGTGTTTATCCCCCCGCATAATATTGCAATGTTATGTCTCCTCTCCAGAATCATTAGTCATGAGACTTTTCTGCATGCTTAGTTTTTCATAGGACTGGTCATTCATTTGTAGCCACACCAAAAAATCCTTTTCCATCCTTGACTAAAGCTGCTATGTACCTAAAACTGTAAGCGTTTTGTCTGCAATCGCCTTGCCACGAAGGGGCGCTATTTGTAGTAGGCATATACGAAGGGGGTTCGCCATGCAGCTGCCTCTGGATTATTTCTGCACTTACATAATTCGAGCTTGCCACACGTAGCTCAACTCTCCATTTGTGCTGATCACTCTACTTCTCACTGGCGACACTGATATGCTGCTTCTTACTGAAATTATTTTTACCCCACATTTTGCCACATGCCTTCTCGTCTTATAAAGGTCAACGCAAACAAAGTTAGATGTTAGGTTTACAGATTTATGTAAACGAGCTTTAGATAGTGATGCTGCTGTCGGCGATTTTAATATTATTATCCGGTGCTTTAATTTCTACTTACTCACAATATGAACTTTGCTGACTTTCCAAATCAAGCAGGCGAAGGAGAAAGTTTCCAGAACATTGGTTCATTGTTCTTCACTTTATCTAGTAGGGGAAGGTCTAAAGCAACCAGAACAAATGCCTGCGAGAAATTGAAAAGGCTAGTTTTCGTTGCTTTTTCAAGCTGAGGTATCTCGATCTTTAAAAAAAAGCTGCGGATCTCGCCACTCTTCCTCCGTCCACGTGCCAGCTGCATCATGCACTGAATCGGCTTCATGCGTCTCTATGCGGCCTAACCAAGCTGACAGATGGCTGAGAAAGCATGCAGTCAGCGTTAGGTTTTACTGGTTTTAATACGGTATTCGAATTTATGTTGCTATTGTTCGAAAAGTGTGTCTATTAGTCATAAAAAGAGCAGTGCACGCAGCAGCACAGCAGTTAAGAAGTGTATGAATCATAAACAGTTGTTCATGCATTGCTGTATGCAACCACTGGTCATACGCTAGGGCACTGCGTATGGAAGGAGTCCGAGCAAAGGAATAATTGGAATTAAGAACGAAGAGGAGCCAAATTCAGTTTGGACCAGGGACCAATACATATATGATCTCCAGTTCTAAATGCACTGACCTATTTTCAGTCACAACTTTCAGCGGTCAATAAATGATCAACAGGCTTTGCAGGGTCAAATCTACTATACGAAGTATTCTTTTTAACTCAATGAAGCCTTCATACTAACGATTATGTGTTCGCATGATCGTTATGGCTTTGCACTCACTCTTTATTTGGCCAGCAGAGAATCAATTTGGTGCTTTTAGACATTTATTATTGCTATTTCCGAGCATTAAATATACTGCCCCAAAACCATTGTTAGTGGTACTTCCGTGAGCATATTATGCAGTGTCTCCTATAAGGAGTGGAGACTTTCAAATAATCTTTGCATACGGCCATGATATAAACTTTCGGAAATGCTACTCCAGCATCTCCTGAGTTTTGCCATCCACTTCTATCTCCAAGTACATGCAGGTTTGCTTTGTCAAATGCATTGCCAATCCATAAACCATTTCGGGTTTCCGTTGCCGGTACTGTAATAATAATTCCAGCTTATTATTCGGATGGTTGTCAAGGATCGTCAGTATTGCTGAGGCTTCCGACAAATCATCATGCATATAATCCTTTCTTCTGACCTTCACACTTCTTTCCTCTCTTTAGTTGCAGGTGCTGCGTCTTAATAACAACTGCCTGAAGACTTACCCTACTCGTACCCTCGGTTTGAAGAGTCTTCAATATCTCGACCTATCAAATGACTGGCATGGCAGGGTAAGTCCTTAAGCACAAATGAATGCTTTTATGCTGGGACATTCAGCTAGAGTAGGTGTCCTTAATTTAACCTCGGCTGCTTACACACATAGAGTGTTTTTAATTCTTAATTTGCAGATCAAGCTGAATGATCTCGTTCTGTTGCAGTCGGATTTGTTAGTTTTGGACTAACCATCTTCTGAGTCTTGTGACAGTTTGTGGAGCTTACATCTCCGTCTGAATTAAAAACAAACAGTAATAACAAGATCACTAGTAATATATTGGTATAGCACCTACATAGAACTTACTCTTCTTCGAGGCACTTTATGTTTGCTGCGATGGAAGCATGATCACATGGTTAGTGATATCAATGATATCAAGCATTCCCTTGTTAGAGTTGACACGCTCAGGTTCAGCAATGCAAACAAAGTTAGTGGCAGCATGCACAGCGTTAGCTAACCTAAGCACACAAAGAAAGAATCACGTCGACACTGTAAAATCTGTGATAAATAAATGCATTTTTAGCTTCGTCTAAAATGTCGTCCATCAGGAAATGTCATTACCGACGTCAGAAGTGAGTTCCAGGCAATGAGAGCTTACAAATTAAAGGCATAGTGACCAAATGTGTGAGGTTTGTACCAGCTGTATGTAAACGATTGGATACAGAAAAGCTGGTATTACTATGCTTAGCCTGGGTTGGAGAGGAGATCTGACAGGTAGGCTAGAGCCGAAGAACGAAGGGACTTAAAAGTGAGTAACAGAACCTTGAAGTTTATGTGCTGATTTACTGAGTGCTAGCTCAGGTTGGCGAGAAGTGGTCTGATGTGGCAACTGTGAAGCTCAAGACAGACAAGATTAGCTACAGAGTTAGCAACAATTGTAAGTGCCTGATTAGAGGCCCGGTGACCAGCAACCTGAGAGTTGCATATGTCGAGGCTGGATGGCCCGCAACAGCTTGGCTTCTTTGCATCTAGCTGAACTGTTGCATCAGCTTCAATCTGTTCAAGCCCACAGGTCCTGTGTGGATATTGAAGTAGCCGTTCCATTCCTCTGCTTAAAGACTGCTGGCGACAGAAGCTTTAGCTCTGCAGTTCGTAGACTGTGGTTTAAAATTTTATCAGTTTATCACTTTATCATGTGATAAACTGATGCTAAATTACTAGTCATGGGAAAACCCAGTGTGATTCAGAAATTGGAAAGGCTGATGCTCAAAATTGGCTCTGCCAGCACATCTACATTGCATCAGGTTGAAAAATAGGTGTCATGTTACAAAGTGACCTCTCGTTAGACGACCACATCAGCTTCACAATCAAATCTGCCTACTTTCAGCTTCATAACAATGCTAAAATTCGGGCTTGTTTGGATAAGGATACCACGTCTAAGTTGCTCCATGCATTTGTGAAATCCCGACCTGACTTCTGTAACTCGCTGCTGGCTGGCCTACCGATATGGGCAATCAGGCGATTACAGGTGGTGCAAAACTCGGAAGCTAGGCTCGTCTGTCGTGAGCGTCACGGTTGCCACATCGCACCACTTCTCGCCGATCTGCACTGGCTACCAGTCAAGCAACGGATCGACTTCAAAGTTGGTCGCTCACTTTTAGGTCAATCCATTCTTTGGCTAGAGCCTATCCCTCAGATCTACTGCCCCACCAGGCCAAACCTCGCAAAACCTGCTATTCGGAATCCAACAGTCTAGAAATACCTCGTACAAACCTTAAAATCTTTGGAGACCGTGCATTTAGTTCGTATGCTCCCAAAGCCTGGAACTCTCTCCCGACTTGCGTCAGAATATCCCCTGACTTGACCATATTTAAAAATAATTTAAAAACACCTATTTAGGAGAGAATTTAGTGGGTCCCTGTGATTCCTCCTTCATGTGCTTATGCGTGCTGACACTACATGCTGCCACTAACCACATTTGCATGCTTACCTTGTGCATGTCACCCATAACCACTTTGTTAATGTTGTTTATCAAGCATGATATTACTTGCGATTCAATCGAGTTTCACCTTGCAGCAAATCTAAAGCGCCTAGAAAAACATTGAGTTCTTTGAGGGCGCTTTATCAAATGCATTGTAATTAATATTAACATGCTTTGGTAGTGATAGCTGTTAATCATATGCCAACAATTGAATGAGCCTGTAATTTGGCTCTTTTATTAGCTTTAATTCAGCCCTCCACTGACTTGATTGTATTGGTCAGGATCTCTGTGTGACTGTTCTGTTTCCTGCTCGACAGTTAGCATATAGTTCACTGTGTTATAGAATGTGGGGATAACTGCACCTAGTGAAATAACGGATCTCGCTGTGTTACTCTGCAGGTAACAGGTGCAGAGTAACGTGCCGAGCAGCCTTAGGCTATTAGCCAGGCAGTTCGATGAGTGAGGACAGCTCAAAAAGCCATTTTGAAAGTCGGACGTCCAAAATCCGTGCCGAAGCTTAGTGGGTATGCTGCCAGCACCGACGCTGGTTGGACCTCTCTCTAGTCAATGGTTCGGGCTCATTATCGATAATATTGAGAAATTGTGCAGTCATTCACGGCTACTATATGCATTTATAACAACAATTAGCTGGTAATTAAGCTCTTTAAGATGTCTAATTATATTGCTAGGCACTTTAAAGATGTTGACAAGTGAGGTAGTTGTAAACTTTTAGGTCAGGGAAAGCGGAATGTTGGCAAGTCACTGGTACAGCTGCCTGTGTCAGTTCCTTGGAAATTATAGTTCAACATAGCATAGTGAGAGAGAGAGAGACAGAGAAAGAGAGAGAGAGAGAGAGAGAGAGAGAGAGAGAGAGAGAGAGAGAGAGAGAGAGAGAGAGAGAGAGAGAGAGAGAGAGAGAGAGAGAGAGAGAGAGAGAGAGAGAGAAAGAACTCTGTAGAACGAGAACTTAAGTACCTATACCTGCCCCCTTGCTTTGCACACTTTTTAGAGATTAACACGATTACATTTGAACAGTTGACATTAAACATTATACTTGAAACTATAACAAGAGAAACGATAAACTTGTGTAGAATAATAAAGCTCTCTTATGGAACCTTGCAAATAAATAACGTTAGTGTATACCTGACATGAAATTTTCAGTATTTAAATCAAATTTATTTGTCTCTGCTGCATTAAACTAGGCTCCTCCAGTAAATTCTGGTTTATTCTTGAGAAAATTTGCGTTGTATACTCAGAAGACCTAGGTGAGCTATAATTTGGTTAGTAATTAACCATCTCCAACCAGCCATTTATTCCACTGCTTGTCACTGAAGTTATCAATAGTAGCCTCTCTATACGTTATTCCTATGACAGAGTATGCTAAAACTCTTGCATGGTAAATATTTGGCATAACACGCCTTTAATACTATTGAAGTTAGTTGACTGTTCCATAGTGGCTTGAGAACGAACCACGAACAGCTCCAGTCAACTTTAACTCTCACGTAATACGATTAATTAATGGCTGTTTATACAACTGAGGGCAGATTAGACAATGCAGGTAAAATTCTCCCATTCATGCTTTTGCAGCAGTTACCAGAATTATATTTCCTTATGGTCTGTTTTCATAGTTTAGCTCATACTCAAATGATCCATGGTCGACTGTGATGACGAGCGTGTGCTATAAATATTGCTACTTAAAAACTTTGCTTGCAGGTTGGACTGCAGGCACTTAGCTTGCCTGCTACTTGTTTGAAGGAATGATAAAAACTATTAAGACATACGTATCGTACCGTAACATAACTTAATTGCTTAATCAGTGCTTCATGTAGGCTGTTATGGAAGCATCTCATATTAGAAATTGCTTTAGCACTGTCTGCAAGAACAAGCAGACAATGGAATAGTTTTATGAATCCACCAAAGTGTTTGTACCTAAGAGATTCTGTGTGGCTTTTTTTTCAACGTCAAATCAGGCAAATTCGTGATGTCAGTCAGGAGTGAGTGCCAGGCTGGAGTAACAAACTAAGGACGTGTATCATTTCCAAGGGCCTTGATTAAAGTTAGACTCGTTGGAGGAAGTGTGCCTACCTAGCCTTATTGCAAAGTAGTTCCCTTTTAAAGGTCAGAGTATAATAATGAAGGTGCCTACAAGTGAGTGACAGAACCTTGAAGTAGATAGCAGCAGTTAGCATACATCTTAAATGCAGCCATTTCAAGACGAACTGCCGAGCTCTTATTGGGTAGCCTAATTGAAGCTCAATTGAAGATGCGTTTGGGGTTCTCCCAAGTTTCCATGGAAGCGTGGGTGTGGCAGATGTGTGCTGCTTCTGTTGGAGGTGCCATTCTAAGGATTGCACTGCCTGCATTAGCATCGTGGTGAATGACGAGTTTGCATTTGACTTCGAGGCCTATGTACTCTGACCTTTAATGGCTGAGCCACTATGTCTGCCGTGTCTTGCGTCCTTCATACCTAGCTGAAGTGCTGCACCAGTTTCAGCCTCCATGAGTCTTAAAATTGGCTATCGGCAGTGAATGAGCTGTTCCTTTCCCATTCTTCAAGCCTCTTGGGAACAGACAATCTTTGCTTGCTCGTCCTCCCTAGGACCAAGCAATGCGAGCACACAAAACTCCTACAGCTTCAGGCACATTTGGACACACTCACAGGGCAGGCAGGTTCAAGGAAATCTGCTTAAAGCAAGTCTTTAGCTGCACCTCGTGTCAATGTTGTAAGGGAGGGGCCAGATCTGAGGAAGCAAAGCCGGCAGCTGCAGCAGCAGCAGCAGGTGTTCGCCTTAACAACAGCTATTTCTCCGTGCAGACGACTATGCTAAACTTTAAGTAATGCCTCAGGCTTTGCACAGCACGACTCTCGTGACACAACTTCCTAACAGAATCATTAATTATAGCAGACGTTTCTTAGTCCAAAGTTCGACAAGAGTGACACAGCCATGGACTCTCACATGAGTGTGACAAATAAGTAACAGTTTCCATTCCTCTATCTCTTAAGATATGAAATCCTTGCCTGCTGCAAAATGCTAAAGGCCGACATGATATCTCAGAAGAACGTGTGCTCTGATTTCTGTCTGATAATACGTTAAAAATAAAAGCCGTCACGTAATATCTGTTTACGCTTTTCGTTAATTTTTCACAATTTGTGCACTCTGGGGAAAATGAACGATTGGTTTTGCCGAAGGCTGCTTAGTTGCCAAAACCCTTCATTTATCCCGAAGGCCTTGCTGAAAGACCTCTTGCTCACGCTTGGCTCCAAGGGCTATTCGACACTGAACTCAAAAGCAAAGATTGGGATCACTCTGCATCTGATGATCGCTCAATGCACAACAGGCGACATAAGTTTCAAGGCACTTTAATGCTTGGTGGTAAGCTGTCACATCATCTAGCGTTTCTCCAAGTGTGAAACCCTTATGAAAGTCGATACAGCTAAAAGTTTAGGTCGCAAGCAGGAAGAAACTAGGCCACTGCCGCCGACTATGAATATGGCTGCAAGGCTAGTTTACAAGACCCAGAGGTTTGACCAAGTGTCTCATTAGCTATAAGAGCTACTGTGGCTGCCGGTGGATCAACGGATACAGGACGAAGTTCTTACGCTGACCCACAAGGCCTGCAACCGCTTAGCTCCTCCATACCTGGCTAAAATGCTGGACAAGTTTCAGTCTTCTCGTGCCCCCCTTCTTGTATGGACAATGAATTAGCTGCTCCGTGCCACTGCTTCAAGACAGTTTGCGACAGAAGCTGTAGCTATGCAGGTCCTAGACTGTGGAAATCGCTTCCACAACTCTTGCACAACGACAACTACTCTGCTGCTACTGACTATGGCTCTCCCTTTTCAGCAGTTCTGAGCTGCAACTTCCATGCTTCTCACTACCTCAACTGCTATCCTGACTCAATACTTTACTTATTCAACTAGCTGCTTCAATAAGCTTATTCAAGTAGCTGCTCTACCTACTCGTCTACATACCCAAAGCCTCGGGCAGGTATTCGGCATCGGCAGAAGGAACAGTCAAAAATGCACCTTTGCTCCATAGTAAATATGTAGGTCACTTAAAGTCATTTTCTTCATGATAATAATAACAACAATATTGATGCATACCCTCTGAGAACTCAATATCTTTTTTGGCACTTAACGTTTGATGCAAAGGAAGCACGACCGAATGATTAGTGGAGGCACGCTCAATAAAAAACAAGTAAAACATGGTTGGAGGAGACGAGCACATTGTCAGGATGCACATGTAGTTAGTGGCTGCTGGCGCAGTGTCAGCAGGCTTAAGCAGATATGGACAAATTACAGACCCACTAAATACTATCTAAAACATACGAGTTTTAGTTCTCTTTTTAAGTTTTCACAAGTTAATAGATTTCGTGACACATATCCATAGGAACCAAAGGCGTGGTCTCCAAAGGATTTAAGATTTGCACGAGGTGGGTGTGGGTGGACTGTTTAGTTCCTAAAAGCAAATGGCATGATCCTTAGCCTGCTGGATAAGTAGGTTTGCGAGGTCAGCTGGAGCCACTCTTTAAAACACACTGGAACACTCTTTAAAAGCTAATATAAATACATTTTGGCTGTTGACATTTAAGATTGTAGTGGAAACCATAGCAAAAGGGGATAAAAAAAAATGTGTGTACAATGACTAGGCTTTTTATGGAACTGTGCAAGTGAGTTACTTTTTATTGTATGCCTGGCATGCCACTTATTTTTTAGTATTTAAATGAAAACTAGAGCCTTTTGAGTCGCTTGGAGGAGCGGCAATAGCCTCATGGTGTAAGGAAGAACAGACTTTATTGCCTATACTAATTACAGTTTATTGGTCTCTGCTAACATGGATTTTATATTCCCTCTTGAATGCCTCTTTTTGCTTGAGAGAATGTATGCCATCTACTCATAAAACCTTGGTTTTATGTAATTTAATTAGTTTAAACAACAATGTAATTAGTGAATAATCATCTCCAGTCAGGTATGTATTTCACTGCTCATTGCGGAATTCTATGTGTAATAGTAACGATAAATAATTGCCCAGCAGCTTATTTTTACGGCTACGTCTGCTAGCATAATATGCATGAAAGAATATTACAGTATTTGGCTCTGCTAGTGCCAAGTCGTTATTTGAAAATTTTCTGTTGACAATTTCGGTTGAGCTCTCTCTTGTTTTGCTTTAGGTGCCTGATAGACGTGGAAACATAATAGCTGAGCTGCCAGAGGAAGTTATTCATACCTCACTGACCTATCTCAAATTGAAAGGCAATCCAATAGTTTTTCCACCTGCAGCAGTGTGTGACCAGGGAATTAAAGCTATTCGACAGTACTTCCGAGATATCACTCAGGGGAAGGTATGGCTACTCTGTGATACTATCAACATGCTTGGAGACACGGGAGCAGGAAAGACTAGCATCGTTCAATCGTTACACATCGGCTATCCATCCACTGCTGCAGCTGACGATAGAACTCGTGTGATAGATCAGAGACGTGTAAAGTTTGAGGATCAGATGATAAATGTGAATGACTTTGGTGGACATGAAATTTATCAAACAGTGGTTCCAATATTTTTGCCTTCCAATGGACTTTGCATAATTGCGTTCGACATAAGTCTTAAAAACGTTGGGGATCTGAAGGAGCAGGTACAAAAGTGGCTTATGACGATATTTGCTAAATCAACAGAGATACGAGTTATCGTAGTTGGCACGCATTCCGATCGTCTTGTTGAACCAGGCCAACTAAAGGTTGTGGAAGAAGAGATGAAGAAGTACGTAAAAGAAATTCATTCGTCTGCTGAAAAAGAGCTTGCAGCTCACATAAATGCACTTAAATCAAGTTCGGATTCCTCCAAAACTAACGTCGACTTCCTCAAACGGCATCTTGAAAATATAAAAGCTGCTGACATTAAATTCACAACGATGACAATGGTGAAAGACAATGGTGAAAGCTTATCTGAGTTGATATCATTAATCAAAAATAAACTAAAGGCCCCGGAGCAATATCCTGCATTATGGTTTCGTATTATGAAAGGAATAAAGGGCCTTAAGTCAGAAGATGACAACTATCGACCATATTTGGAATGGAAGCAGGTCAAACAACTGTATGAACAGTTGGACCCGGAGCCGGACGACTCCAAACTGAAAGCTATACTTGGAATTCTCGTATCTACATCCCAGATTATATGGCTAGAGGACTCTTCATCCCTTAAAGACTTCGTTTTCAATCAACCTCAGCAAATTGTTCACTATTTAAAGAAGGTATTGCATCACGAATATTCCGAAAGTCGTGAAAACGACGGCTATTACCGAGACTGTATGAATTTATATCGGCAAGGGCGTCTTGATAGCAATTTCTTTGCACAATTGCTGGAAAGTAGACATGTCGATGTTGTCAGCAATTTTATGCAACATTTTCACATGATCACGACTTCTGATGGAGAGTACATCTTGACTGGTAATCTCCCTGAGCAGCCTCCTTCTAGGCTGCAGGAGTGGCTAAAAAAGGCCGCTAAAGATCCTCCTGTTTGCTTGCGGCTCAGCTTCTTGGGAAATTACATGCCACTCGCTTTTTTTCCAACAAACCTGGCCGCAGTGTTATCCTGGCTGTGCTCGAGAAAGGCTGAGCCAACGTTTTGGAAGGATGGTGTACTAGTCGAAGTGGATTTTGTATCTATAATAATGAGACACAACAAGAGTTCTTTGGAATTGGTGGCATTTTCAGAATCTGGCAAGAAAGACGTCTGGGGAGTTTTACATTCCTTGCTTGACTGCATCAATGAAAATATGGCGAGGTCGTGGAAAGGCGTCCCACCGATGTGTAAGCTTGTATGCCCTGGATCGAGATACCTGGAGAGACCAACGGACCAACCTCCTCACGGACGTACAATTTTTTGGAATAAACGGGAGAATAGGCAAACTATAGCTGAGATACTACATTCAAGAACCTGGCGATGCGATGAGTGCCGCTGCAACAAGTGCGACTATGAAATACCTGTGTTTTGGATGTATCTACGAAAGCCAGGTATGGCCGTACATCGTTAGTGGTCTCCTCGTGAGATAATCCTCGTGAGTCTTAAAATGGGTGCCAGTTCAGACATGGCTTTGCAGACCTTGGAGACTTGCAGAACGTCCCGATTTTATTAGGGAATTCACTCTGCTCCAGTTTGACTAATGGACTGATGTCGTGCATTGTTTTAGGCGTTCCACTATAGTCTCTCCGTTGTATTATCTGCTTTAGTCTCTGGTTCTAGGTAGGTTTTGCAACTTTCTTCGGAGCTGGTGCCCATACGATACTGTTTATTTAACGTATAATCTTAGCAAAATCTTTTCTGTGTACCTCTCCACTATGTTCTGTGCAGTTTTTGGCCGTTGAGCAGACCGTAAACTAACTCACTTTTGGACTCGGAGGGGTCACCCTACCCAGTCAGCCTAATACCTGCAGAATTATTACTGGTCGGCCTATCAGGATTCTTGTCTGCTTAAGCTGTCTCTTTCATTTGAAGAACTATGCAGCCTGCTTCTTTTGTGCAACAGGTAATAGTAATATTATTAATAATAATTCATTTGATATAGAGCAACCAGAGAACTCAATCTCTGTCTAGGCTCTTTACATTTGCTGCAAAGGAAGCCCGTTCCAGTGGTTAGTGGTACCATGCTCAATGGCAACAAGTATAGCTTGGTTAGAAATGACATGCTCAGAGTCAGCATGCAAAAATTGATAGTGGTAGCTTGCACAGCCTCAGAGAGAGTAAGCACGTTATGGACGAATCACGTGGACCCAGTAAAAGCTGTGATAAATAGATGCGTTTTCAGTTTCTTTATTAAATTCAGTCAATTCAGCTGATGTAAGTAAGCTGTTCGATTTGCTAACCTGCATTAACAGACGCATAGTGAGACCTTACGGCACCTGGGACAAAACTGAAAATGTGGCCCTCTCTTGTCATAAAATGCTGCAATATCGCTCCTCCACAGAAGAAATTCTAAACACTCATACAGCAGCCCTATCGAGTCGAGACAGTTGTATTAACCGCATTACATGTTAAAGGTAGCTATCGCAGCTTAAACCTTCGTGAATTTTTTTATCCTTGAAAGTGGCTGAGTGGTCAATACGAGCCTAATCGAATAGTTTGCGGTAATATGCTCGATTATAAAAACATAACATGGTTAGAGGTGACATGCACAGGGGTCAGCATGCAAATACGATAGTGGCAGCATGCACAGTTTCAGCACACGTAAGCATGCACAGGACGGATCGTATGAACAGACTAAATGCTGTGATAAATAAATGCTTTAGCTTGTTTTTAAACGTGCTCAAGCCGGTGAATGTCGTGAAGCTAGTTGGATGAAAGTTCCCGACTTTGTGAGCGTACGAACTATAGGCATAGTCTCCAAAGGGTTTGAAGGCTCGTATGAGGTACAAGTAAACAACTACATTCCGAAAAGCAAGTGGTAGGACGCTTAGCATGGTGGAGGATCCGATAGGTAGGCTGGTCCAGCTCCTTCAATCAAACAACCCTCACTGCAACACGGCGGCTCAATGCCTGCAATGTGTAGTGACCCGGAGCTTGCAATAAGCTAATGATAAAAAGACATTGCATTATTGACGGTGCTCAGCATTAGCAACAAAATCTTATTAGTTAAAGCAATATGCCCTCTACTTTACGGCAGACACACGTGGTGACTGACAGCCAACTCGCTACAGGCTTTCAGCATTTCAAGCTCAGCGCTAGACTAGCAGAGCTTTGCACCAACTATAAGCTTCTGATTGAGCTGGCTGGTAGACCAGTGAAAAGCATGTTACAGAAGTCGAGACGGGATGTCACGAATGCATGGTCAAATTATTTACATGTAAAATCACTGTCTAAGCATGCCCGAATTTCAGCAATGTTGAATATCTGAACGCAGGTAGACTGAACTATTTAGCTGCTGTTGTCGTCTAGTGCAAGCTCACTTCAAACAGGGCACCTAGATTACGTGCAGATCCATTAGTAGGTATGCTGGCTGAGCCTATTTTGAAAGTTAAGCTTTCCAAGTTATAAACTAAACATAGTTTGCCCATAACTAGTAAATTGGCTTTATCCTCATTTAATCTGAGTAAGGTTGCTGCTATCCATGTGCAGATTTCATCAATACGTGCAGCAAGGGAGTTGAAAGAGCTAGTTGAGCTGGAGGGCAGTAAGGGATGACAGCTAAGGTACATTGACAGTCGTTGACATCATGTAGTGAAAGTCTAGATTGTGCTTGGTAATATTGTCGGCGTCAGGGATAGTATAAACGGTGAAGAACAGCCGATCGCACGCAGAACCCCGGAGTACTCCATGCTTCAGTGAGTTCTCGGCTGATCTTCTTCCGTTCACATCAATGCTCCGTATTTTTCTAGAGACGTTCGAACTAAACCATTTTAGTGCAGTGCCGGTGATGCCTGGGCGAGGTGAGGAGTGCTCGAGAAGTAATTTATGATCAATAGTATAAACCGGTCTCGTAGACCTAGCAAAACAAGTAGAGAGGGTTCACCTAAGTCTACATTGCTGAGAAGGTCCTTGTAAACCCTAAGCAGGGTTACTCTGTGGAGTGATAGGTTATAGAACCAGACTGTAACGTGCTTGCTAGGTTTGAAGCTTCTCTGTAGACGAGTTTAGCTGGTCTGCCACAACTAGTTGTAGTGTCGTTGAGAGGAACATTAGAATGGAGACTGCATGCATGCTGATCGAGTGGTTTTTGTCTAGTTTTTCTCTTTCTTTATTAGTTGCCTAACTGCAACCCTTTTGAAAGTGGACGGGATATGTACTGATGCTAAAGGCATTGTTTTGATGTTAGGTGATGCATGGCAGCAGGTCTATGCTTCATATAGTTAAAACAGGGGTTGTATGGTGTAGAAGATTAATATACTTCTTGGATTGGAAGACGAATTGAGGATGAGGTCACTAGTGGCCTCCGTGAGTGTAGACATTGAGATGCTGCACGGAATTTAGTGTGGGGAGTCTTTTGGGGTTGTTAATGATTGACAGAAGTGTTGAAGGGGTGCTGCTGCCTTAGGAGTCTAGACTCTAATCTTGTCTTTCGTGCCTAAAGTGAAGCTGAAGAAGTGATCATGTAGATCTTCAAAACCAATTATGCTCGGAGCTAAGCTGTCGACGATTTAGGAGAAGGTTTATCATAGACATTGGCTTTTCCCGTTTGTATGTGTCGAATCACTCAGAAATTGGAATGCTTAACCAAAGAATTAACTCGTTCTGTGTAATGCTGCAGTATCGGCAAGGATTCTAGTTCTGTTGCTTAGTCTCATTTTGGTTGATGCCTACATAAACTTCACAGTAAATGCTTCTGCATTGCAAAACGTTTCATAGCAAAATGTAGGCTTTGCACTCTTTCATAACCCCATGGTCCATGTATTTGCGATCTAGTTCTATAACCGACCGATACTCACTCGACAAGCCATTGCAATCAGCCTTTCATCTGTTGGGCTCATTTCTTGTGTCCCTTCATTCTTGGCTCCGGGTTACCTATTAGAACTATTGCCTAGTCAGGCTTAGCATCTAGCCATCTTCTCGCCTGACTTGGGCGGTCTGGTTCTGCCTCTGGCTAACTTGAAACCCTAAGTTGACAATGCCTTTAGTTCGCATCATCCATAAGCTGTATTCTCTCCCGGCTGACTTTTCGACTTTACCTGACCTCCCGTTTCTGAAGAAGCTCAAAACCAGCTTGTTGCTTGCAGCATTTCATGAAACGCCTTTTCAGTGCTTGCGTATAGTGACAGCATGCATGCTTTCGAATGCCGATTGACAGGATACGTTTGACGCATACGTGAAATTTATAAACAATTTGTTTTCATTTTAGTACCGTTCTAAATACAATACAAGATAATTAATTTATCCAGTATCGTCTCTCTACACAGCCAGACATCTCTGGTAAATGTGACCTTGGGATATTTCCTTTAACTTCAGGAAATTAATTAAGGGAACATCGCTTGCCTTTAACAAAGCTTATAGCTAAATAAAAATAAATAAGTTAAGTGGCCACAGCTGCTACTATTTGGCTGCTGATTGTCCGAATTCTAGTTTCCAAAGAATGTTTTAATTGAAAATCGTTTTCGAGCTTTTGTGACTTCGAGATCGGAGCATATGTTTGGCTCACTTGACCTACTCAAATTGTCGGTGGGATTCTAGTAACTGTTCTGCCATTGGCCCAGAACCTAGTGCTTGACATCTTACCCAATAAAATGTGAAGTTTAAAATCCGAACTTTTGTGCTGACAGTGTTAAACAGGTGTAAAACCAAGCGACCACTAAAAAAGCCTTTCTTTCTTACACTGTTATTTCCTGTATTTCGTATCTTACTAGACTCGGTCGGTGAACTGGGCAGTAAGTCAGGTGACTATCATTGCCTTTTTTAAGGTTGCTGTTCAAAAGAGGAGCATGATGAAATAGACGAGTACCTCGGAAGATTTCGTAAGTAAAATGAAATGCGTGGCTTGTGTAAGATGTCGGCAGCTGGGCTTGGCAACACCACATTGTTAGCTGTGAAGAACTGCTTACCTTTCACTGTTATTGAAGCCGTAATAATGATAATCATAATGCACTTGATTAAGCGTCCTCAGAGAACTCAATCTCTCACTAGGTGCTTTACATTTGCTGCAAAAGGAAATGCAATTGAATAGTAAGTAATATCATGATTGATAAACAAAAAAAATTAACAACATGGTTAGGGGTGAGATGCACAGGGTCAGTATGCAAATGTGGTTAGTGGCAGCATGCACAGTGTCAGCACGCATAAATACATCAAGGACGAATCATAGGGACCCACTAAATGCTATCCCAAATAGGTGTGTTTTAAGTTCCTTTTAAATTTGGTCAGGTCAGGGGATGTTCTGACGCAGGCCGGGAGGGAGTTCCAGGCTGTGGAGTCTACGAACTAAATGCACGGTTACCTAAGGATTTAAGGTTTGTACTAGGTATTTGTAAACTGTTGGATTCCGAAAAGTGGGTGGGACGATGCTTGGCCTGATAGGGGAGTATATCTGAGAGATAGGTTGGAGCCAAAGAATGAAACGACCTAAAAGTGAGCGACAAAACCTTGAAGTCGATTCGTTGCTTCACTGGGAGCCAGTGCCGGTCGGTAAGAAGTCATGAAATGTGGCAACTGCAACGCTGACGACAGACAAGCCCAGCTGCAAAGTTTTGCACCGGATGCAATCGCCTGATCGCACTTGCTGGTAGGCCAGTAAGCAGTGAGTTGCAGAAGTCAAGACGATGTCACGAAAGCATGGACCAACTTGGACGTTCTATCTTTATCTAAAGAAGCCCGAATTTTAGCAATGTTATGAAGCTGAAAATATGCAGATTTGACTATGGAGCTGATTTGGTCGTCTAGTGAGGAGTCACTTTGGAATATGACACATAGATTTCGAGCTGAAGTCAAGTATTTAAATCAAGGCCTAAGGAAATTCCAAATGGTTTCTTTAAAGAAGTTGCACCTAATGAAAATCACCAAACAGACATTTTATATATGCCAAATAATTCTGGATACAAATATGCTTTGAATGTCGTTGGTATTGCTTGTAGATATAAAGATTCAAGACCACTTAAAACAAAGTCTCCTAAAGAAGTAACGCAAGCAATTAAAGATATTTATAGAAGGCCCGTTACAACGGCCAAAGAAGATAACGGTAGATCCAGGAACAGAGTTTAAAGGAGAGTTCACGAAAGAAATGAAAAGGCATGTAACATGCGTGATAAAAGGTACTACTGAAAAGAGTTCCGCTTGTTGAAAAAATGAATCGAACAGTAGCTAAAAGAGCCTTTATTGCACAGTGTGAAAAGGAAATAGAGAGTAAATATAGGAGATTATGTTAGAAACAAAGAGTGGGTTGATAATTTGCCAAAGATTTTTGAATATCTAAATAATAGTACTACAGAAAAAATTGGCAAAGGCCTACTAACGCAATGACAAAAAAAACAGCGAAACTAAAGAAACCGAAATAAATTATAAAGGTAGGAGAACAATAAAAAAGCCAGGAACAATCCAAACGTTCACTTCTATGCAGATAAGACAGTTGTACCTTTGCCTTAATTGCTACCTGCCCTTCAATATGTCGATTTCTCTGAACTCAAATGCTGTAGTGTGTTTTGATGACAGGTGCACAGGGATGTAAGCAGAATTTCTGAAATTGAATTTTGGTAAGATTTACCTAATCATTATGGGCAAACCAAGTGCCATTACTAAATTGGCTAGGCTAAACCTCGCAATTAGCTCCACCTGCAATCGTCCTGTTTAATCTGCAAGAAATGAATGTGTCCTCTTTTCAAAGTGACCTTTCATCAGGCGATCACATGAGCTCTACACTCAAGTGAGCCTCCTCCAAGCTACATGACATTGCTAAACTTTGTGCTTGCCAAAACGTCGAGACCACATCAAAATTGGTCCACGTACTTGAGACATCCCGACGCGATTTCTGTTAGATCACTGCTTGCTGGTCTACCGGCCGGTGCAATCATTTGCTAATAGCTCGCGCAAGCGTCTGCAGATAGGATTTTCTGTCATGAGCCTCGCATTTGATACGTGATACTGCTTCTCGCCGACCTGCACTATCTCATAGTCAAGCGACACGGCGACTTCAAGGTTTCCTTACTTACTTTTAGGTCCTTTTATTGTATGATTCCAGTCTACCTATAGAATATAATCTTCCATCAGGCTAGGCATTGTACGATCCAATTTTCTGATTTTAATCGTTTATCATTACCTTATAAAGCCCCAAATACTTTGGAAACCGTGCATATAGTTGGTATGCTCTCAAGCCTGGAAACCATGTCTGACATCCATCAAGACAGGGCCTGACTATAGACTGTAGGTAAATAGAAAGGAAAATGTCATCTGTCTATCATAGAATTTGTGGATCTGTGTGAGTTTGAGTTTGCTTATGTGAGCTGAATCTTTGCTCTTTGCCCTAAGCATATTTTGAAGCTGGCCATTTGCATGTCACTCATAACCGCCTTATGCTAGTTGTCATTGAGCTAGCTACCATTAATCACTAGATCGTGCTATCTTTCCAGAAAATAAATATTGACCAGAACCAGATTAAAGTCTCGAAGGGAACTATATTAGATGTATTGTTTATATTACTATTAAAGGAGCTCCTGTTGTTGCCGGTGCTTAACTCATAGACCTAATTATTTTTTTCTTTACTGTGCCATAATTGGAGCCTTGCTCAGGCTGCTCTAAGCTAAAGTCCTTATACCTCTGAGACGGTGTATGTAATGCGGTTAGCCTTTGATTACTTTCGACCAAGTTCAGTGATGCCGGAATATGGAAAAGCAGGAAAAGAGTTAGAGATGCTGCCTCCTGCTCCAAAAAACTGACTGTAGTAAAGAATTGTGATTTAAAGAGCGTAATATTAGTTACAACTAGTCCATGTAGTTAATGTAGAACAATTTCTTAATTAGCCAGAGTGACATGGCTGTACCGAGCTAGCCATTTCATGCAACTTTCAAAGATCTACTTACTTGCTGAAACCAAAATCGCAAAAAAAACGTTAAAGCCCTAAACAAATATATTGATTATTACTTTTAACATATCCTGCCAAAATTTACTTGTAATCCCTATCAGTCTTTTGAGCTCAAACAATAATACTGTTTAGCATTTCAAAGTTGTTGCTGCTCTTCGTCCTGATGAGGTCACAGCAGCCAAACTTGCCGATCGTATCAAAGATAAAGGAGCCTGTGCCTCAGCTGCTCCTTTTCGTTTAGGTGATAGCGAACTTACCCATCCTACCCAAGCGGAAGGAACTTCCTAAGAAAATCCAGGTGAGTCGCCGATAATTGATACCGGGCAAGTCCACAATTAGTGTATCCAGGTGAAAATTCAAAAAATTCATGGTGAGTATCCGGTTAGTTAGGCCCAGTGAGTATCCGACATGTGAGACTAAGTGAGTCTTCTGTGAGGGATATTTGATGAGTAATATATGAATCAGCTAGTTAATTAAATCCATTTTTGAAGTTAATTGTCAGTAATGAATTGTAACCTAATTCAATGTATCTTCACTTATAACTAGGCCAGAGCACTAGAAGTGAGTGAGTGTCACCGAAGAGAGTACGGTCTTGCACACTAACAGCAAAAGCTACTGCAGCAGGACATACCATAGCCAACATACTTAAACTAAGGAAATTAAAATCAAAATGAGAAGCATAGCCGAGTCAAGAAGGTAATCGAGGAAGTGAGGAATTGTATTTTTTTTAAACAGTTGTACAGCAGCATTAGATACCTCAATCTTTCTCTAGGCACTTTGCATACGATGAAAAAGAACTAGATCAAATTATTAGTGGTGACATGCACAATGAAAGTAAACCTATCAAGGTTGGAGTTGACATTCACCGGTCCAACATTCACGACATGGTTGCTGGTGGTTTGTCTGGTGTCAGCATACATTGGCACACCCAGAAAAATCAATGAGATCCGATGAAACAGGTGTGTCTAAGGTTTTTGTTGATCGTACACTCTGGTGATGATGTTACGCTCGTAGAGAATGCTTACAGTGCTTTGGCAGCTAACCAACTACAGACATGGTCTGCAGCTGTTGCACAACTTTGCAGCTAGGCTCGTCTGTCGTGAGCTTTGCTTTTGCAGCATCTGACCATTTTTCGCTGACCTTCGCTTGCTTCCAGTCAAGCAACGCATCGACTTCAAGGTTTTGTCACTCCCTTTTAATTGCATTGATTGTTCGGCTCCAGGTTACCGATTAGATCAACTTTCCACCAGGCTAGGCATTGGAAAACCCGATTTTCGGAATCTGTTTACCAGTACATCGTACAAATCTCAAATCCTTTTGAGACTATCCCTCTAGTTTGCATGCTCCCAAGGCTCGGAATTTACTTCGGACTTGCCTCACGACTTCCTATGACTCGACGACATAATTTAAGAGCTAAAAACGGATCCGTTCATCACAGCTTTAACTTTGTATCTATGCCTCATACAAATCTCCAATACTTTGGAGTCACTATCTTTAGTTCGTAAGGCTCCCAAAGCCTGGAACACGATTCTGACTTGCGTCGCGACAGCTCCTGACTTGTCCAAATTTTAAAATAAACTTAGAACACACACATTTATGACAGCATTTAGTTGGACCCCGTGATTCGTCCTTATGTGCTTGTGCATGCTGATACTGTGCTTGCTGCCATTAACCACAGTTGAATGCTGACCCTGTGCATGTCATCCCTAACCATGTTTTTCCTGTTGTTATTGAGCATACTACCACTCATAAATCGATCGTGCTTCCTTTGCAGCAAATGTAAAAATCCTACATAAATTAGATATTGAGTTCGTGAGACAGTACCAAAACCATGGGCCGGTGTGTAGTGCCTCATTCTCAAGTGAAGCTTTTCGATCAGGATTTATTTCGTTTCGTGGTTGAATGCAGTGGACTGAGGTGGATTGTGGTATTAGCCTGAGTCATTGCGATCTTATTTCAGTGGACTTCGTGAGACCAAGATAGAGGAATCGAGCGAAACTTTCTGTGTAGATTATACGTGTAGCGTAGTTTGATATTCCAAACTTTCTGGAGCTGTTTGCAGCTGATTTGTGGTGGCTTTGACGTCAACTAGAATAGATTTCGGTGGATTGTGGTACAAGCATTCGGCGTCAAAGATCATTTTCACAAAATCGGGTGGGCTCAGCGACATGAAATTTGGTGGACAGATAAATTCAAACGTGTGCTACAATACGAGTGCAAAAATTTGAGCTCGGCAATGCTTACGTCTGGTCGTTGTTAACCTAATTAGATTGGATTGTGTTGGATTGTGGTAATTCGTCGAACCCAAGAAAAGGGCTGCAACGGTCAAGCGATCCCTGGCGGTCCTGTCGAACACGAAGGTTTGAGCCCCAGCTGTGCTAGCGAAGGGAGCCTGCCAATTGTACAGGGAAGCTAGCCTGCATTGGCCAATGCTGCTGCATTCGAGGTCAGGGTCAAGCATAAGCTGCTGAACGGTTTGGCTGGAAAGTTGCTAGCAATCGTTGGCTTGAAAAGGTCCAAGTTGAGAAAATTCACCATGTCTGACGTGTCCTTCGCTGACCATTTAAATGGACTGTCATCAAGCATGCATTGATGAGTTTGCTACATTGTGACTACGGTCATCTGGAGGCGTGGTCGGCACGAGCTTCGGCAGATGTGCTTGATATGGCTGTTGCTGCAGACATTGGCATTGGACCTCGTTCTGCAGTAATCGACGCCCCAATCAGCTATGCCAAAGTGCTTCTGCTGCATGTCTACCAGGTTCCAGTGCATTAATAACAGTGGAATTCCTGGTCTCCAATGCAAATATGCATCCCATTCTGGCTGGCGATCAGCCTAAGCAAGTGTACCAATACTACTCCCTCGATCTAGGAGATAGGGCAGCACCTAACAAAAAGTCACTAATGCTTAGAGCCGGCTACACTGAGCACTCTTCAGCCACTTAGTCTTTGTGGCTTTGTGGAGTTGAAGCCGGAGATACGTCACATTACATCAAGCACCGAGATTGACAGTTCAAGTACTCCCACAGACTAATCCCAGCTGAAGTCATGATATTTCTCGAATTAAGATCTTTAAAAGCGAGCTAAAAGCTCACATGATCCTTACAGCTTTTACTCTTCGTGCATGCATGTTTATTTGTGTGCTCACGAGTGCTGACAAAGCACAATTGACTGGCATGCTTCTTCTCCAGCCAATGCCTTATTTGTATCAATGTAATTTTATTGTTAAGGTCATGCGTGCGGCCGCCGGAAGCCAGTCCGAGCATCGAGGTTACAACTGTCTACTCTAACCGTCTCCAAAAGGAACAGTGAGAAACGCCTCTGAATTTCCGCCGATGAGCAAGCAGGCTACAGCAGTCAGAGAACTAAAACAGTTCACCAGGACCATCACTAGTCCAGTGCTGGTGCATCCTGCCTGTTGCTGCTGCATCTTTGTGTGCAAATAAAAACTGCTCGGCAATGCTATTGCCTAAGGATCTCAGTCAGGGGGGTACAAAGTGTAGGCTGCTGCCTTCTGGTTTGACCTAGAGGTAACACGCTTGCCTTTAACGATCAAGGTCGTTGGCTCGATCCCTGCATTACTGGAAAAGCATCTAGATGGAGATCGAGTTGGTGTACAAAAATAATAATACAATAGAATTCGTTTCTATAGCATCCCAAGTAAAGTTAAAACTCTATTCACCCACTCGACACATGTCACGGGTGCTCGAGCCCACGGTCTTGGTCGTCGAATACATTCACCTTGACCTTGTTTCGAGGCCAGCATGTTAATACCACCGGGTTGGAGTATGCGATATCGCTCATCAAACATATTTACTGTGACCTTGGTGGGGAGGGGAATGTCAAATGGGGAATTTAGCAGCTGGGATCTCGAGGCTAAATGCTATGTAAGCATGCAATACATATGATAAATTGCTGTGTAACTCTGGCTTTGCACGTATGGGGTAGAAGCAGTGATGACAGACACTGGGTGTGGGGCAGAAAGTAGCAATTCCAGGGTTATAAAAAGTCTTCTAAGTCGCTGAGCTAGGCCGCATTTTCTAGTTTGCCAATTATAGTTGCTGAGTATCTCACGGAAAAGTTGGCTATTTAGCTGCTAATGGGATCACCCCCTAGCTACAATGTCAGGGCATTTTCAGTCTGAATGGAGCTCAGGACTCCCGAAACCTCTCGCATAAGCAGAGCTGAGTATGGCTGCTATCAATCATATCCACTGTGCTTCTAGGACGAATTTAAACTTGATGCCCAGGCAAAGCAATAGGCGTGCAAGAATGTGGTGGCCATCCAATCTATTAATTATTGCCATGACACCCGACATAACAGAGAATAACACTAAGTCATTAAAAAATTATTAAGAAAAATAAGGCATGTGTATAACATCCTAAGATAGATCAATCTTTGTCTTTGCACTTTAAGCATGCTTGAAAGGAAGTATTACAACTGCTTCGTGATAACCGGCGAAACGGCAGAAGGCATACACATACAAAAATACAGCTTGCATTGGCCTAGCGAATGCTGCATGAAATTGGTTCGTTTTTAGTAATCTTTTTTAATGTCATCAAGGTTTGTTGTAATGGTGGCTGGATTGAGATTCGGGCTTTGGAAGCGAACAAACCACCATTTGGAGACAGTGCCTTTGGTTCGTATGCTCCCAATGCCTGGAAATCATTCCCGACTTCCGTCACAAAATACCCTGACTCGACGACATTTAAAAAGAAACTAAAAACGCACCTATTTATGACATCATTTAGTAGATCCCTGTTATTCGTCCTTTATGTGCTTAAGCGTGCTTACTCTGTGCATGCTGCCACTCACCATACTCACATGCTGACCCTGTGTCTGTCACCCATAACTATGCTGTTCATGTTTATCAAGCATGCTATTACTCACCACTCGAGCGTATCTCCTTTGCGGTAAATGTAAAGCGCCTAGAAAGAGATTGCGTTCTCTGAGGGTACTTTATCAAGTGTATTATCATTGTTATGATTAGCGAAAACTAAAGGCAGGATTTCCAAAGTGATTTGGGGTTCGTTTGAAACAGTTTAACTGCCTGAGTCTTAAGGGTGGCTGTTACGAAGCCTGGTTTGAATTTTCAAGTATTTCGGATATTTAGGCGGGAGATAGGGCAGAAAGAGACCATACTTTAAGTCATACAATCTTGAAGTTGTTATTCTGCTTGATAGATACCAGTAACGGTTGGTTAGAATGGGTGTAATAGGGCGAGTGCGAACTTCACGACTGACAAGCTTTGCTGCCGATTTTTGCACTAACGGTGATTGTACCTGGCAATGTTGCACTGCTGAAGTCAAAACAGGAAGTCATTCATGCATTGGCCAACTTCAATATAATACTAATGTCAAAGCCGGCCCAAGGTTCGCAGTTTTACGTAATTGAGATATGAAATACTTCACAGAGAAGCATTTGATGCAATCTGGTAAAAGGTCACTTTGCAACAGGACCCTCAGATTTCATGTACAAGTTAAAGGAGATGTGACTGCTAGCCCATTTTTAGAAATATAGTTTCCTAGTTCTATAGTAGCTAATGGTTAAGACTAACGAGCACTTTGCTTTTACTATCGTTCAATTCGAGTTCACTACCGGTTACTACTCATGCTACTGCTTCAGATATGCGTCACAAATGAGCGGGAGATGTTCTGAGTTGGTTAATCGCTGCGTAGTTTTCTTCCTCCTTGTTAATTGCAGGCTTATATCGAGTCACAGATACAAGATCAAGCATTATGAAACACGTAGCTCTGAATACGCACGATACATGAGCCACTAATAAATTGGGCTCAGTGAAGCATAATTCAGGGCTGAGTACTTGTGCCCTACATGCAGTTACAGCTTAGCCAGGGAGTCGCAATTCACGAGACAGATTGTGACCTAGAACCAAATTGAGACATCAGAAAACTTCCGACTAAACTGAGTATGAGCGTGCTTCTACCAACTTGGACTGAGCCTGGTCTATTAACACATATTTTGCGACTTTTATATTAGCTAACTTGTTAGTACCTTAGATTCATTCTAGCAAAGATATTTTTATTTATTTGCATATATCGCCTATAATACAGGTGTGTTAATGTACAACCCGATTCCGGGTTTCGTTCTTCAGATTCCATGCGGCCATTTTCAGCAGTGCTTTTCTGTATCGGCTACTTCAAAGCCAGCTATAAACGGTGAATAGAGTTTCTTCGATAGTTCATCTGTTCCCCAGAAACACATTGGTGACATCGGAAACTTTGATGAGATGTAGTGACAATGGTGGCAAGGAACTATGAAAAACCCGTCCTATTCGAGATGATTACGACCCGGGTCCCTAAAGGCCTAGGTTTCGCCACGAGCAGACCCTGACTTCAAGGTTTTCAGGTAGAGACAGCTGCAGACCAGGACGCCCTTCTCTAGAGGAACAAGCTGACGCGAGTAATGTTACTGTGTCTCCGGCGGCAGCAGCGCTAGTGGAGTCTCACGAAGACACAAAGACGCGAGCTGGCGAATGCGATGAGTGAACGAGACTCTCGTCTCTATTCCCTAGCGGGTACGTATACGAGCTGGGGGCTGACTGACTCACCACAGATACTGGAGTGTCTCTCTGGTGGTGGGCCACATGCTAACGTAAACGGCTCAACCACCCGCCGCTGTCGGGGCATACGTCGCAGCCGAGAAGCCACAGGTGCACACATCAGGCATCACCGGGTCGGCTCGTTAGTCCGCCCCTCGAGCGACGCCGCTTGAGCGCGAGGTCAGCTGACCCGTGCAGATGTCTGGATATGCGCCCCTGCGACGTTTTGCTGGGCGGCGAAACGAATGCCACGTGACTTTGCGGACTGGCAGAGGCAGCGGCATCACGCTAAACGAGCGAGTGGCGAGCGCTAGAGTGGAAGCCGCACCTGCAGCCGACGCTCGCTCCGACCGTGGCGCTCACCAATGAGGAGGAGCAAATATTGCAGAGCGACGCCGAGCAAACTGGGAAGAGACAGACCACCGCCCGCACCAGCTGGGCAGATTGTCAAAAGAGCGCCTACGGCGGGCTTAGATCGGAGGCGTGCCAGCGAAACTGCACGCTGCCCAGTAGCGATCGGCTGGCATCAATCCAAGCAGCAGGAGACGCCGGTCGGCGCGTGCTCCTCGCTGCTTTGTAAAGCTGCTGGACCGAGGCCAACAGAGACAGAGTGTCGAAATGGCGGGTGCCAGGCGATACGTCGCGCGCTTTTGAATGATGGAGGCTTTGTTGCGTCTAGAGACTTGAGTAGCTTCGTACGACAAGCACAACGAATGGTAAGAAGGTCATGGGAAAAGCTGACGGGATAATTTTAAATAAATCTGCCATTTGCTTAGATAAGTTTGCATCGGCGTAGCTCATCCATCAGTTCGCTGTGTCCGGTCGAGACTCGATGACTCCGATGCTAACATACCCATATGCTGCGATGCCACAGAGTCACTCGGGCTCATTGGTTGCTAGGCAGGAGAGTTGTCTGCTGCTAATTTCAAGCCTAGGCGGCTTGCGGCGAGTATTCGGTGACAGCCGTAACTGGCAGATCGTCCGGCCTGTGCAACATGACGCTTGCAGCAGGTGCAAGGCTTTGCAGCCAAGCTCGTCTGCAGCGACTCGGACTGCCTCTTGCTCAAGCAACTATTGCATCAAAGGCATTTTAACTCATGCTTAAATCTCTTCCTTTTCTAGATCTTGCTTGCCATTAAGAAATACTTCCACTTCAAGCTTTAAATTAATGAATTTAAAAATAAGCCTACTCTTCGCACCATGCGCTCTATTCGCACGGATTGTTGTTCATATACTAACTAATACGTGCTGAATTTGAGAACGTTATCCCACATAAGCTGAATCGTGTTCCTTTCCCAGCACACGCTAAGTGACTACAAAGTGGTCTAGTGGTTCCGAGGTGAACCAGAAATATTTTGTTATTATTTTGTACTGCCCATTGTTGATATTGTCAGACAACGGCATTGTTGTACGTAAGCTTTTCAGTAATTGTACATCAGCCACATTCAACATTCTCGATCTCAAGCGAAGAACGCTCCAAAGAAAGACGGATCGAGGAGAGAGAGAGAGAGAGACAGAGACAGAGACAGAGACAGAGACAGAGACAGAGACAGAGACAGAGACAGAGACAGAGACAGGCAGACAGACAGACAGAGACTGACACAGATATAGAGGTCTAAGTGCTGGATAAATTGATTCAACCTCCTAGCTGAGCTTACCTTGGAGAGGAAATCAACGAAACTTGTACTGATTAGGAAAGTGGAAAGAACATCCAACATGGGGGGAATGTCCTACTTCGGGGGAAATGTCTGGGGATATATGTACTAGGCTCCACCAAGGGGGGGGGAATGCCAGGAGTGGGGAAACGTCCAGGGGGGATCTCCTACAATTGGATTTCAGGCATTCCTTTAAGTGTCGTCTTTTCGGGGGGATGTCGCGATGTTAGTCAGGAGTGAATCGGCTACGCTAGATTTCATGTACGGAATTGGTCGCCGCGTCCTGAGATCGTCCTAGCGAGGACGGTTGTAATATGAAGGCTTGTATCTACTCCGTAATTACCGACTGCGATGGAAACGAGAGCCCTAGCGTTGTCGCCGGCCTCGCATGCAAATTAGCCTTTTGTCCGAAGAGATCGTCCAGTCGTAGGACGACTGTTGAGCGAACACTAGAAGGCGCACACTGGCGGCCGTCAAGCGACGACGCGTTAACCGTGCCGTCACTATGCCGCTACTGCGTCCAGGTGTCAGGCGCTGTCGATGGTCTTTAAAATGTCACGTCGTGCCTACCGCGCGGCCTTATATATTTCAATTTCTCGCGGGAGTATCGACAAGTGCGTTACGCCGGGGGCGTTGTCTGGACGCCGCTCGAGATTAGTGCGAATAACGTAACACAATGTAATTTGTATCTGTCAGTATTTTCACAAAGCCCAAAGACGGTGTGATTGTTACGCAAAAGAGTTTAGTATAGCGTACTCCCAGCCTAAGCGGCTTTCGGTACGTATTCGGTAGCCCACGGAGTTCACCTCAAGCAACAGAGAGAAAGTTAGCAGCATGGCTGAGTTTTAGATACCAGTTGAGATAATGAGTAACATGAAAGCAGCAGCTCAGAACTGCTGGAAAGGATGTGAAGCAGTCGGTTGGCTGGAAAGTAGATATAGTACGTTATGGCTCTATTCTTCTAGGCCTGCTGCATTTGTTATTTCCTATCCAACCTCAACGTCTACTGTATTGATATAAGTCTTTCAACCTCTACCCGGTCCTCCTGCTGACGACGTAGACTAATATATTGTGACGGCGGCGGCGAACCTCAGATCGGAGCACTTACTGTGGCCATTCTGACGACTCATCAGCAGAATCGTCAGAATCTCGCCGCCGCCATCAACTGTACAAATCGCAACGAATGCAACGTGGCTGAGCGGACTAGCGAACGAGCAAAACTCGACAGCCCATTTCAAGAGCGTTGGCGTGCGGAATGCCACGAAATTTCGTGGATAAGCCGTAAACGCGTACCGCTCAGCGAAAACCCCCATATTCACGCCCCGCGCCAAAGCACTCATTGAACGGGGACGAACCGCAAACCCTCTGGAGACCGTACCTTAAGTTGAGGAACTTTTTTGCGGAATGCCGCAAACTTTTGCTAATAAGCCATATAAGCGTAGCCCTCATCTCAGCTGCAGATTTCGCCTCGCACATTTGCTCCTAAGGAGCGGGGACGTGGTAATTCTAGAGGGAGCACCCACTTCTGCCGCCGTCCACTCTCTGCAGTACTCCTCGCAAAAATTCACTAACCAGTCGTGGTTCGGTCGCACGCGACGTAAGCCGCGGCGCCATCCGCTAAAGTAGTCACCGTCACGCACCGCTCAGTCTCGATGCCACCGCACAGACGACCACACTCCCAGGAAATTCATGCCCATCGCTGGAGGCTCTCGCAGTAATCGTCGGCTGAGGTTGGCCTAATGGTATTATTATTATTATGGTCTTATTATTATGTGCTGAGAAGAAGCTGCCAAAGAAAATCAAACCTTCGCTCGAACCGCCTTCAATGAAAACTGGAAGTTAGCTAAACTCACGCCCCCCACAAGTGATAGGGGGGCTCAAATTAGTGAGGTACGAAACGCCTACACGAGCCTGGAAGGTCATCGAGCGTCGTATGAGGTCAGGGATTGCTATTTCAAAGCAACTCCTGCAGCTCCTGTTTGGACCGTGTAATGCAGCGCTGAAGTACGGCTAAAACACAAGCGGCCACAACTGGGCGCCGACAGCCAAAGTATATTGTGGGCCCGTTAGTAGAGGCTACGCACCGGCGCTAGCGCTTTATGCGGCGCGTACCAAACACACGGAGTTAACAGAGCAAACTCCCGAAGCCTGAGTATAATAAACTACCCTATGCGACCCCGAAGACGGATCGCTACAGCATCCCAAAATACGAGCAGCTAACCGAGTAACCGGCTGAGCGCAACCACGGCAGTCTACCTCTGCACATCCGGAAAACGAAGTCAAGCCTGCGGTCAGAGCCAAGTGCCAGACAGCCAAATGGCCTCACACGTGGCTGACTGGATGTTAGGCGGCTATCTCCTAACCACATCGCCTGCACGGAGCTCTGCGCAGGCGATGTGGTTAGGAGATGGACCGACTAATGCACTTAAGTAGACATAGTCGATGCGAGACTACGCTTCGAGAGCACGACAGGCGAACCTACTGCGACGAACAGCTATACGCAACTTAATGACGTTGGCCATGATGGGAGGTCGGCAGCAGCTCCTGTCGCAACGGGGCACGATATAAAGGGCCAAACCACATCTCGATGCATCCGGGCAGAAAAGTGAGGAAATGAGGTGTCTTCATCGTCTTGGCAAATGAGCTTTTGATTACTGACCGTGCGGACTTCAGATAGCCCCTTAAAAGAGAACTGAATTTCTTTATGGGCACTTTAAAAACACCTGAAAAAGTGGCACCTCAATTGATTCTTGATAACGGGCACAACTCCAGCACGCGAGACGTAATGTATCTCCGTCTGTAACGTAGCGCACAGCGACTTATCTCTTGAGCCTGTTCTACAAGTGCGATTTATCGTCCACACGTGACCTGAGGTCGCGAAGAGGCTGAAACTGGGGCAGCAGTTCAGCTAGGTACGGAGGAGCCCAGCCGTGGTGGGCCTTGTGAGTCAGCGTAAGAACTTTGCTCTGTATCCGTTGCACAACCGGCATCCAACGTCACGTCGTGCCAACCCCCGATGCCTCAAGTATTTCAAATGCTCGCGGCAGCGTCGACATGTGCGTTACGCAGCAGGCGGTGCCCGGGCACTGCTCAAGGTAAGCACGACTGACGTAATGTCATGTCAGAATGACGCGAGGTAATGTCGCAGCCTAAGCTGATTTTGGTAAGCATTTGGCAGCCAAGGAACTTCATCTCGCGCAACGAAGAGAAAGGTAGAAGCATAGCTGAGTTGGGAGAGCAGTTGAGACAATGAGTAGCATGCAAGTTGCAGCTCACGAGAGCTGGAAAGGATCAGCCGCAGTCGGTAGCTGGAGAGTAGATGTCGTACATTACCACTATAGTCTTCTCGGCCGGCCGCCTTTGTTATTTTCTGTCTGACCTCAACAACTACTGTACTACTATAGTGCTGTAAGTCTTTTAACCGCCATCAGGTCCTTCTGCTGACGACGTATATTGCAGCTGCGGCAAGCCCCGGATTGGAGCACTCCTCCCTGCGACTGTTCTGACAGAAGACTACTCATCGGCCGAACCGTAAACCGAGCAACAGAGAGAAAGTGAGCAGCATTGCTGTCTTTCCACTGCCATCAGGTGCTCCTGCTGACGACGTAGTCTATGATAGTGCGGCGGCGGCAGCGGCGGCCTCGGATCGGAGCACTGACTGCGGCCATTCTGACGACTCATCAGCCGAATCGTCAGAATCTCGCCGCCGCCATCAGCTGCACTCCCATTCTTCGGCGGCGCTTGTTGTGTGAGTGCAGCGAAAAACCGCGACCAGCGGACAACCATTGCGGCCTATTGCAAATCCTCTACAAAACAGCTGGGCGATGCTGTGCTATTTATTACGGGCTATTGAGCGACCGGCTGCAGAGCGTCCCCCACAGAATTTCTCAGCGTTTTGCGTGCGTCGCGCTCTCGAAAAAGAATCCGGCAAATTTACGCCGCACGGTTGCCTCTCGATCGGTTTTACTGCATCCTGCTCTCTGTGCGCTGCAAAGCACTTTTGATGTCCGTTCGCCTGGAACTCGCATGCTGCGTTACCTGGTGACATTGAGTGGATTTGCCGTGAAATACGCGAACTCTGTTTGAGCTGCGTGAAGTAGAGCTATTCAGCTCCGCTGTGAATCAAGGCGAGCTTAGGGCAGTGACCGCGTGAGGCTTTATGTACGTGTCTCCGTCTGTAACTCCACAAAGCTATAAAGACTATGAGCGTGTTACGCAGGAGAGTTTTGTTTAGCGCACTCACAGCCTGAGCGGCTTTCGGTACGCATTCGGTAGCCAACAGACTTCGTCTCACGTAACAAAGAGAAAGTGGGAAGCATAGCACAGTCAGGGGAGCAGTTGAAGTAGTGAGTTGCATGGAAGTAGCAGCTCAGGATCGCTAAAAAGGATGAGCCGTAGTCGACCGCAGGACAGTATTTTTCGTTGCTCAAGAATTGTGGAAGCGAGTTCCACAGTCTGGGACCTGCAGAGATAAAGCTTCCGTCGCCAACGGTATTTAAGCGGAGGAACGGAACAGCTCATTTATTGTCCACACAGGACTTCAGTGCTCGAAGAAGCTGAAACTGGTGCAGCAGTTCAGCTAGGTACGAAGGAGCCAAGCTGTGGCGGCCCTTGTAGGTCAGCGTATTGCTCATTGATTCACTTCTCCGAGAACGCAGCAATTGCCGAATGGTGCTAAACTAGTAGAAGAAAACTCTCAAAGCGGTTCGCTGTTGTGATATGCATTCGCCACGCGAGTGTCGCATTATCCGTTGTGCCTGGCGAAAGCATGGATCGCAGCGTGGCTGAGCGGACTGGCGAACGAGCAAAAATCGAGAGAGCGTTTCAAGGGAGTTCACGTGCGGAATGCCACAAAATCTCGCGGATAAGTCGTAAATGCGTAGCCCTCAGCGAAAGCCAATATTCACGCCCCGAGCAGAACTTCCTAATGAACGGGGACACGGTAATTCAAGAGAGCCCGTCCACTACTGCCGCCGCCAGCTCTCGGCAATACTCCGTGACATAATTCACTAACCAGCCGCTTTTCAGTCTCACGCGACGTAACCAAGAGCCATCCGTTTCAGTATTCGCATCCGCACCGCGAAGCTCCTTCTCGATTTGCCGCTCAGACCACCGCGCTCCCAGGAAACTCGCCTCCATCGCCGGAGCACCTCTCAGTAACCGTCGGCTGCGGCTGCGGGTGGCTTAACGGTACTTACATCATACCGTCGAGCCATCGGGCTTGATTGCGTGCGTGTTTGCAGCGTCAGATTCCTGCGCCACGAACGCACTAGCGGCTGGCGATTTTGCGCTCTCGCCCGCCTACTGCCCCCCCCCGCCGCCGACGTCGGCTCGGCGGCCGCCCCCACTCGGACTGCCCGCGCGTTGGCGATGCAGCGGTATATTTTTAGGGGTGAGGGTTACCCAAGGGTTCTTGTTGTCGTAAGATAGGGCCACGGTGAGCAGGTGGGATTTTAGAAAATAGAACCAACTAAGAGATTTCTCAACAGAAGGGACTCTCCAACCGTTTATTGCACTGTTAAATATATTGACGACTCGAGCTCTGAACGCATGTTATCAGGAATGCAATTTCGGGCTTTCTTTTCTGGTTATTATGTGCCGAGAAGTAGCTTCAGAAGAAAATCAAACCACCTGCTGGGCTGAAAACTGGAAGTTTGCTCAACTCAGGCCCCAAACACGCGATCGGGGCTGAAATTAGCGAGGTACGAAAACCCGATACGAGCCCGAAAGCTCGCCAAGAGTCACGTTGCGGTCAGGAATTGCCCTTTCAACGCAACTCCTGCTGCTCCTGCTTGAACTTCAAAAGTAAAGCAGATTCGCGTTGCTCGCACGGTGACGTCTGTCTCTGCAGCGGCGGGCAACCGCTGGCACGCCGACGGAGGAGATTTTCTATCGCTAGGACGACGGCACCGGCGGTAAATCATTCGGGCCATACAAGTATGACAGCTGACAGCTGTATGAAAGCTGAGCCAGTCTCGAAAGCTGTATCTAAACAAATGTCACAAACCTTCCAGTCTGAGCAATGAGAAGCTTCCAAACGGCACACGACTGAGCGACGAGGCTCGTCTGTCTTGTACGTCGTAGTCGCCTCGACAAACGGCTTCCCATGGACCCACACTTGATGCCCCCTCAAACGGCACATCGACTGCAAAACTTCGTCATTCAGTTCTGGGTCCGTTCATTTTCTTGCTTCGGCCATTCTATCCGAAGTAGTCCATTCTATCCGGCCACCCATCGCTCGACCCATCCATCAAACTTAGATAAAATCACGTGACAGCGCACCCATTCATAATCCATTCCCAATCGGCGGATAGAGAGAGGCTGCTAAGGAGTTACCTGCTCACGCCTAGATTGCCTACTGGACGTGAGTGAGTCTCGTTTGGGTTGTACGAGGCGGCAATGCCGCGCCCACACTACCTAGCAGTAATGCCTATAGGTTACGAGCTACTTAAGCGCTTTAACGCTCCCCCGCATGCGTCACTGTAAATCTCTCAAACTTAGTGGTCATCAGGCCTGTTGTAACCCAATCGGCCAGACTTAACGCTTGCCTTTGGAATCCTCGCTCAATGTGCAATAAACCTCTAGTAATAAACGACCTTATTTCTGAAAATGGTATCGACCTGCTCGCCCTAACTGAAACTTGGCTGAAATCGATAAACTGCCCGACAATTAAAGACGCTACTCCATCTGGTTTCACGTTCTTTCACACCCCTAGATCAATCAAAACTGGAGGTGGAGTTGCTATGATCGTGCGCTCGAAATTCAACTTCAAGCCATTTGCGGTACCCTCGAAGCAGTCTTTTGAATCAATTGTCCTGGTCTCACCCGAAAACAAGCTACCGATAGTGGCAGTAGTCTATCGCCCACCAGGTACCAAATCCTCCTTTATCTCAGATTTCTCCGATCTCATTTCGATTCTGTGTGCAAGAAATCGATCCTTCCTCGTTATGGGTGATTTCAACGTTCACTTTGATAACTTATCTGACGCTTTCAGCACCGAATTTCGTACATTGACAGACTCATTATCTCTTGTGGCTCATGTGCATGGCCCTACCCACATCAAGGGTCACACACTCGACCAAATTTTCTCATATGACTGCACTTTGTCATCACCAGTTATCACCAAATCCTGCTTATCTGACCACATGCAGATCTCATTCAATCTACAGTGTGTGCCCACATTCTCCTCTAAAATAACCTGTGAATCGCGAAACCTCAAGACCCTTGACATCGATGCTGTGCGTGCGAGCATATCTGCTTCACCTTTGCTGCTCAGTCCTCCCTCCGATCTGTCATCACTGGTAGATTGCTACAACACGACACTAGCTGACACGCTCGACGAGTTTGCACCTTTGACAAAGCGCACTGTGCGCCCCCGCCCAGACGGCCTATGGTTTACCACAGACATTAAACTAGCCAAGTCTACTAAACGAAAGCTTGAAAAGGCATACAAAAGATCCGGACTAACTGTCCATCGACAGGCATATGAAGACTACTGTAGGTCGTACCAATCGATCCTAGCAAAGGCTAAGTCTAGCTTCTATAGAAACATTGTTGAATCACAGATGCACAATCCAAAAATGCTGATGTCGACAATAAACCATCTCCTCAACCGTTCCCAGGTTAGCTCCTTACCTGATGATCCTTGTGATGATCTAGCCGATCGCTTCTCTCGATTCTTTGTGCAGAAGATAGACAAAATCAGGGAATCCATCCCTGCGACGACAACCTTCCCACTAGAATGCTGTTCCTCGGTTCCTGGCTGCGCCTCAATGTCTGCATTTAAACAGGTCACCAGTGACATAGTCCTAAAGCTCGTATCTCAATCAAAGAAGACAACAAGTCCACTGGACCCTATTCCCACTGTCCTGCTCCTACGTTGCATTGATCTGCTGCTGCCATGCATAACCAACATCATTAATATGTCATTAGCCTCAGGTCAGGTCCCAGCACCTTTCAAAAAAGCTGTAGTCAGGCCACTTCTCAAGAAAGCTACACTAGACCAAGAGAACTTAAGCAACTACCGCCCAGTCTCCCTTCTACCATTCCTATCAAAGACACTGGAACGGGTCGCGGCAGACCAGCTGAACTCGTATATCGAAACCTCACACCTTGCTAGTAAGTTCCAGTCTGGCTTTAGAGCTAATCACTCCACAGAGTCAGCATTGCTTCGGGTATACAACGACCTACTTAGGAATGCAGACATGGGTAGAGTGTCTCTTCTTGTTTTGCTCGATCTTTCGGCAGCTTTTGATACCATCGATCACAAAGTACTTCTAGAGCGCCTCTCATCTCGCCTGGGCATCACTGGCACTGCTCTGCAGTGGTTCAGGTCCTATCTCAGTGGGAGACTCCAGAGTGTTGATGTGAATGGACAAAGATCATCTGAAGTACCTCTAAAATATGGAGTACCTCAGGGCTCTGTGCTAGGTCCGGTCCTTTTCACCGTCTATACTCTCCCTCTCGCTGATGTGATTGCCAAGCACAATCTAGGCTTTCACTTCTATGCGGATGACACTCAGTTGTACCTTTGCTTTGATCCCTCCCAGCCTTCGAGCACCTCAAATTCTCTCAACTCACTTGCTGCATGCATTGATGACATCCGATCATGGATGGCAGCAAATTTTCTAAAACTAAACGATGATAAAACTAACTTACTAGTTATGGGGCAAACCTAGTGTTATTCAGAAATTGGAAAGGCTGACTTTCAAAATTGGCTCTGCCAGCATATCTCCAGTTGCATCAGCTCGAAATCTAGGTGTCATATTCCAAAGCGACCTCTCGTTAGACGACCACATCAGCTCCACAGTCAAATCAGCCTATTTTCAGCTTCATAACATTGCTAAAATTAGGGCTTGTTTAGATAAGGATACCACGTCCAAGTTGGTCCATGCATTCGTGACATCTCGTCTCGACTTCTGCAACTCACTGCTTACTGGCCTACCAGCATGTGCGATCAGGTTTAACCCGATGAGTTGAAATCTTCCATTTGGGTCTCCCCAATCAAATGCGTCGGCAACTTCACTTGCCCACGATCCTGCTAAGAAACTGTCACTTGACAAAACGGCTTGAGCTGAGCGTGCTGGCGCCGACCGTCCTAAAGCGGTGCGAATCGGTCTGAAACACACAAAAATAAATATTAGCTGATTTAACAGCGTTGCCTGTATAGAAGCAGAAGAGTTCTAACGGCTTTCACCAGCGCTTGCAGTTGGCAATAAAAGATGGCCCGCAGCTGGGTTCGATTTGGCGAACTCGGCCGTGGAGAGAGAGCACCTTATCACATGAGCTATAACGGCCACCTACATCGAGGCCACGGCTAACTATATCCAACAGCCGTACCTGACCTCGGGATGCGATCTCGTGATAAAAAGCAATTGCTTCATCGGGAGAGCGGGGACAGGACGAATGTGGCTTGAACCATGAACGATATGACTGATTGTTATGTAATGTATCTCCGTCTGTAACTCCACAAAGTCATAAAGACCATGTGGGTGTTGCGCAGGAGAGTTTTGTATAGCGCACTCACAGCCTAAGCAGCTTTCGGTACGCATTCGGTAGCCAACAGACTTCGTCTAACACAACAAAGAGAAAGTGGAAAGCATAGCAGAGTTAGGAGAGCAGTTAAGGTAGTGAGTTGCATAGAAGTAGCAGTTCAGGACTGCTGAAAAGGATGAGCCATAGTCGGCAGTAGAAGAGTAGTTGTCGTTGCGTAAGAGTTGTGGAAGCGAGTTCCACAGTCTAGGACCTGCAGAGCTAAAGCCTCTGTCACCAACTGTCTTTAAGCGGATGAATGGGACAGCTAATTTATTGTCCACACAGGACCTGAGGGCGCGAACAGGCTGAAACTGATGCAGCAGCTCAGCTAGGTATGAAGGAGCCAAGCCGTGGCGGGCCTTGTGGGCCAGCGTAAGAACTTTGCTCTGTATCCTTTGCTCAACCGGCAACCATCCTAGCTCCTTCAGCAAAGGAGACACATGCTCAAACCGCTGGGACTTGAAGACCAGCCTTGCAGCCATATTCATTGTCTGCTGTAGTGGCATAGTAGCTTTCTTTGGCAGCCCAGCCAAAAGGGAATTAACAGTAATGAAGCCGAGACAGAACTAGAGAGCTAGTTAAATTTTTTACAAGCCACTGTGGGAGACAGCTCCTAATCTTGGACAGGGATCGCATGTGATGGCTAGCTATAGAGGCAGTCTTCTGAATGAAGCTTTTGAAATTAAGGCAGCTTTCGAACACGACACCTAAATTTCGAGCAAGTGGTGAAGGTCCCACAATAGCATCACCTATTAGAACGGCAAAGCCTTTTAATCCAGCCACACGCTTAGGGTGTCCTATGAGCAGCAGTCCGAGTCGATGAGAAGTGTTATAATGAGGCAAGCGGCAGACGAGCCCACCTGCACCCGCTCTGAGTCATATAGCACAGAATGAGCTTGAGTTCTATTGCCGCTCTTCTGCAGCTAGATATGAGAGGCAGCAGCGTCAGACGAACCTTTGCCGGCAGAGCGCCAAGCGAACGTCTCGTCAATATTAACAGCTGCAGCCTCCTTCAGAGGCCGACGCTGCGCTCAGCAGCAGCAGCGGGGGGGGGGGGAGCCGTTTGCCCGGAGTCTACAGACGCGCACGTCTCGTCCCAGTCGTGTCCAGTGGCGGCTGCGACCCATGCAGAGCGGCAGTGCAGTCACCTGCGAAAATAAATCTGTGTAAATAGCGGCGCGTCACGAGCAAGTGGCCGGTTGCAGCGGTTGCACCGCGAGAGCGCAGGAGGGCAGTCCGAGGGAAGTCTGGGATCGTGGAGCTCGGCGCGTCAGTCGCAAGCGTCGTTTCCTGCAAACGCCAGTACATTATTCAGTCTGTGGTAGCCACCGTGCGTGGGCGTAACGACGATCTTTCTGTCACGCCGTCAGTCTGAGATTTACATCGCAATGCTTTACCTCTGCTTCTCTGGCTCAAATGCTCGGGTGCGGTTTTATCTAAACGACGGCACTGCCCCCGATCGGCAGCCCAGCTGCCAGAGATTCTGACGTCTGCCGGCCGGGGGCGGGGCGCGCCAACTCATCGCTAGCCCGCGAGCTAGCCGCAGGCGAGGTTGCTCCCGTCCACCCTCCGCGAGGACGCCCGACTCAGCTACCAGCTTACTCGGCTTCCAGCTTACCCGCGCGCCGAGGAGCGCGTCCGCTCGAGCAAGGCGCCCAACAAATTAGCCTCCCGTCCGAATGTTAATTAGCCTCCCGTCCGAAGAGGTCGTACAGTCGTAGGACTGCGAGCGCTGGGCGGCGCACACTGGCGCCCGCCGAGCGACGACGCGTTAACCGTCTAGTCACGAGGCAGCTACTGCGCTCAAGTGTCAGGCGCTGTCGAGGTTCTCTTAAATGTCACGTCGCGCCACCCCCGCCGCCATAACCATTTTAACTGTTCGCGGGAGTGTCTTGTGCGTTACGCCGGAGGCGTCGGCCGGGCGCTGCTCGATGTTATCCCGAATAACGCAACGTAATGTAATGTCTATCCTTCCGTAACTCCACAAAGCCCCAAAGACGGTGTGATTGTTACGCAAAAGTGTTTTATATAGCGCACCCAGCCTAAGCGGCTTTCGGTACGCATTCAGTAGCCAAAAGACTTCACCTCAAGCAGCAGAGAGAAAGTGAGCCACATAGCTGAGTTTGGAGAACAGTTGAGATAATGAGTAGCATGAAAGTAGCAGCTCAGGACTGCTGGAAAAGATGTGCCGCAGTCGGTAGCAGGAGAGTAGATGTAGTATACAACCACTCTTATTTGTCTAGACCGGCCGCCTTTTTTCTTTCCTGTCTGACCTCAACAGCTACTGTAGCGACATAAGTCTTTCCACCGCCATCAGGCCCTCCTGCTGACGACATAGACTATTATAGTGCGGAGGCGGCGGCGGCGGCGGCGGCTTCGGATTGGAGCACTTACTGCGGCTGTTTTGATGACTCATCAGCCGAATCGTCGGAATCTCGCCGCCGCCACCACTCCCATTCTTCGGCGGCGTTTTTAATGCAAGTGCCACGAAAAACCGCGATGCTTGGACAACCATTGCGGCCTATTACAAATCCACTATACAACAGCTGGGTGATGACTCGTTATTATGGGCTATACAGCGCCCTGCTGCAGAGCGTCCCCACAGAATTTCTCAGCGTTTCGCGTGCGTCGGGCTCTCAAAAAAGAAAACTGCAAATTTACGCCACACGGTTGCCTCCCGATTGATTTTGCATCAGCCGCTCTCTGTGCGCTGCAAAGTACTTTTGCTGTCCGTTCGTCTGGAACTCGCATTTGGTACATGGTGAAATTGCGTGGATCCGCCGCGCGATACGCAAACTCTGAGCTCCGTGCAGTAGCACTATAAAGCTCCGCTGTGAATCGCGGTGAGCTTAGGGCGGCGACCGCGCGAGGCTCGTTGATCGCTGAGAACGCGGTAATTACTGAATGGAGCTAAACTGGTCGAAGCAAACTCTCCAAGCGGTTCCCTGTTGTAATATGCATTCGCCACGTGAGTGTCGCATTTGCCGTTGCACCTGGAAAATGCATGGATCGCAGCGTGGCTGAGCTGACTGGTGAACGAGCAAAACTCAACAACCCATTTCAAGAGCGTTCTTCGGAATGCCACGAAACTTCGCGGATAAGCCCTAAACGCCTAGCGCTCAGCGAAAAACCAAATTCGGGGCCCCAAGAAGAAATTCGTAACGACGGGAAAGCAGTAATTCAATAGAGCCCGCCCATTACTGCCGCCGCCAGCTCTCGGCAATACTCCACGACAAATATCACCAACCGGCCGCTGTTCGGTCTCAAGCGACGTAACCGAGCACCGTCCGTTAAAATATTCGCCTACGCTCGAAGCTCCGTCTCGATGCCGCCGCTCAGACGACCGCGCTCCCAGGAAACTCGTAACCATCGCCGGAGCACCTCGCAGTAACCGTCGGCTGCGGCTGCGGTTTGCTTAATGGTACGTACACCACACCGTCGAACAAGATTTCATATACCGAATTGGTCGCCGCGTCCTGAGATCCTTCTAGCGAGGACGGTTGCACTATGAAAGTGGGCTTGCTTCTACTCCTTCATGGCCGACTGCGATGGAAACGAGAGCCCAAGCGTTGTCTAGAGTGCTCTCCTTAAGGAAAAATGGCTTAGGACGCTCTTCCTCCCCGATGTGGGCTGCCGCACTATGCATGCAAGATTCATGCTGACTTTGCTTTTTTTGAAATTTACTTTCTGTCGCCCGCGTTGTCTTCGTGCGACAGCTCAACGCGATGGCTGCGTTCCCTAATTTGATCCAGCAGGGTTCATGACCAGTGGCAGTGTTAAGTCGCGAACCTGTAGTAACCCAGCGCACAGCGACTTAACTTTTGAGGCTGTTTTATAAGCGCGACGCAGTCGAGTAAACGTTGGAGCACGTCAGCGCCATTAATGGAATGCCGTTTGCAGAAATTTGACTCGCTTCGGTAAAAAATATAAATCCACTAATTTGGCTTCAAGGCAAATGGCGTTACGGAGCCCATGTGAATAGAGGTTAGAGGAATGATGTGGGCCTACGATTGTGCTTCCTTTGCAGCAACGTAAAGTGCCTAGAAAAAGATTGAGTTCTCTAATGACACTATATCAAATTTATTTAGTATCAAAATTATTATTATTGTTGAAATATACTCGTGCAAACGGTTTTGAAAGCGAATGTAGTCACCAGGACAGAATCCTAACACCCGGGAGTCAAATGCAGTCGCACGGATATGACGTGGGAAGTGTTGTGCTCTGGTTCGGTATGGCGGCCGCGACGGAGGTGTCAGATTAGACTGCGGTCTTTGCATGTGTACAAGCGGCGCCAGACGCTTCCTCCCGGTAGGGGCGTGACGTCAGCGCGCGGTGCGTTACGAACGCCGCAGAAGTGAAGACGCTCGGGCAGCGAGACCTTACTCGGGCAGTTTACCCAGCTGCCGCCGCCCCTTTTGCCTGCCGCTTATGTTATTTCCTGTCCAACCTCAATATCTACTGTAGCGATATAAGTCTTTCCACCGCCACCAGGTCCTCCTGCTGACGATGTAGACTATTGTAGAGCGGCGGCGGCGGCCTCGGATTGGAGCACTGACTGCGGCTATTTTGACGACTCATCAGCCGAATCGTCGGAGTCTCGCCGCCGCTGCCACTCCCATTCTCCCATTCGTCGTCATCAGGTCCTCCTGCTGACGACGTAGACATTATTACATTGCGACGGCGGCAGCGAACCCCGGATTGGAGCACTTACTGCGGCCATTCTGACGACTCATCAGCCGAATCGTAAGATTCTCGTCGCCGCCATCAACTGTACAAATCGCAACGAACGCAACATGGCTGAGCGGACCGGCGAACGAGAAAAATTGGTAGCACATTTCAAGAGCCTTCGCGTACGAAATACCACGAAATTTCTTGGATAAGCCTTAAACGCGTAGCACTCAGCGAAAACCACCATATTCGCTCCCCGCACCAAAGCGCCCATCGAACGGGGATGAACCACAAATCCTATGGAGACCGTACCTTTAGTTGTGGAACTCTTTTGCGGAATAGCGCGAACCTTTGCTAATAAGCCATAAACGCTTAGCGCGTAGCTCAGCCGCAACTTGCGCCCCGTGCAGTAGCTCCTAAGGAGCGGGGACGTGGTAATTCCGGTGAGACCGCCCACTTCTGCCACCACCCACTCTTTGCAGTACTCCTCGACAAAATTCACTAACCAGTCGTGGTTCGGTCGCACGCGATGTAAGCCGCGGCGCCATCCACTAAAGTAGTCGCCGCCAGGCACCGCTCCGTCCCGACGCCACCGCACAGACGACAGCACTCCCAGGAAATCCATGCCCAACACTGAAGGTTCTCGCAGTAATTGTCGGCTGTGGTTGGCCTAAATTACAACGAACCGTCAAGCCGCCTGGCTCTGCGTCGCTCGTGCCGCGAGCGCGTTCGCGGCGTCGGATTCCCGCCCCGCGTACGCGCGGGCAGCAGGTGATTGTGCGCTTGCACCGGCCTAGCGATGGGCCTTCGACGCCCGCCGACGGCGACATCAAAGGCCGGCTAGCCCTCTCCGCAGATGTCAGCTCGGCTGCCGCTTCCACTCGGACCGCCTGTGCTTTGTTGATGCGGCGGCGCGTAGTCAAGAGATGAGACGGTCGCCAGAGGATTCTTGCTAGTCGACCTTGTGGATTACCACTTCTCGCCGACCTGCACTGGCTACCAGTCAAGCAACGGATCGACTTCAAGGTTTTGTCGCTGACTTTTAGGTCACTTTATTCTTTGGCTCCAGCCTATCCGTCCGATCTACTCCCCCACCAGGCCAAGCATCGTACCACCGCTTTTCGGAATCCAACAGTCTACCAATATCTCGTACAAACCTCAAGTCCTTTGGAGACCGTGCATTTAGTACGTATGCTCCCAAAGCCTGGAACTCCCTCCCGACTTGCGTCAGAACATCTCCTGACTTGACCACGTTCAAAAAAACCTAAAAACACACCTATTTAGGACAGCATTTAGTGGGTCCCTGTCATTCGTTCTTGATGTGCTTATGCGTGCTGACATTGTGCATGTTGCCACTAACCACATTTGCATGCTGACCCTGTGCATGTCACCCTAAATATGTTATTCGTGTTGTTTATCAAGCATGATATTACTCACCATTTAATTGCGTTTTCCCTTGCAGCAAATGTAAAGCGCCTAGAAAAAGATTGAGTTCTCTGAGGGAGCCGCAGACGTGGGCTGCTGCACTAGGCACGCGAGACTCATTCTGACTTTGTTCATTTTAGAATTCACTTTGTGTCGACCTCTTTGTCTTCGTGCTGTAGCTCGACGCGATGGCTGCATTAGCAAATTTGATTTAGCAGGGGTCGTGACAGGTGGCAGTTGTAAGTGTCCATCCTGTAGTTTAGATTCATCCTGTAGTTTAGATAGATTTCTGTATTGTAGTGTAGAGATGGTTTAGGTTCAGTGCTTCCGAGTAATTTGCAGTCAGGCTGACCTAATTTGTTTTAAAAAGCGGCAGTGTAACGTAACTAATCTGCGTCTACTGATACCCGATTCACTTTTAGCATTGACGTAAGCATTTCCTGTCTCTTGCAGAACAGCCGCCTACAGAGACTAAATTATGTAGTTACTTCACGGATGCTTATGATAAGACGGCATTCTAGATTTAACTACTTTCAAGCACCGAAACAATGTATGATGCCATTAAGCGAGTCGTCAGTCTGTCTGGTATGCAGGTATTGCAAGCTTTTTGTAACTCGGAGAGACAGATGGCCAGGGCTGGGCGATCGAGGCAAGAAGACGAAGCATCAGAAGATCTGGTCTGACTGGAATTCAGCATTCGTAATTCAATAGGTGTTCATCATGGCTCCCATCACACTTTCGTATCACGGGTCGCTGGCCGACCTCGTAGGAACAAAAAGGGACAAGTTCAGTGGGGCTATGAAAGATCTGCCCGAATCAGGTGCGATAACGGTTGTGATGAAGCGTTGCTTCTTTCGAATAAGTTGAATGCTTTCCCAAGCAGAAAGCTCCTCGGCCGTGCGTCTAACCCAATGCAGCGACTTTTAAAGCTTGCTTGAGAGGTTAGAGATTGCTAAATTGGTAATTATTAAAATTCTAAGGATTAGTGTAATCACATAGGTGTCAGATAACATAACTATAAGGATAAATACACAGAATAAATTGCATGTGAGAGCAGGTTGATGCAATCACGTATGTAGTTCGATTCGCACAGCAGAGAGTCAGCCGATGACCAACACCGACAGTTTATTACGACTCACGGAGCCGAAAGGCGCACGGCTCCCTTCGGCCCCTTCTCCCACTCGACTCCCTCTCATCTACTACTCCGGTCCCCTGGTCGACCCCGATGATTCATCGAGGAGGACCACAACAACTGTGCACAGGCCGACCCTGACGGTGAATCCACCACCTGTCCACCAGCAGGTTACCTGCCTGTGTCCACGACACATCACAGGCGGACCACAGCTGTGCACTGGCCCCTCTCGGTGATGCTTCTAACAGATATTTACCACCTTCTTATCAGAGGATTCTGCATACAATTGACCACACCTGCTTCAAAATAATTTATACCAGATGACGGCCCTAGGAGGAACGCCTTAATCACGGTGACGTTACACACTTGGGCCACTATTACTCAAGTATGTACTACGTTATAGGGTACACGCTCACCCACCATAGAGCCGCAGTCAATAAAATAGTAATTTCGCGAAACTTGTACCAATTGCTTATAGTCGAATTACGACATGGAATATTATGATTCGTGCCGTAGTTAAGTTGAATTGTGAAAGAGACGCACGTGACAAATACTTGGAAATCGGTGCTTCTGTTTGCAGCCGCCTGCATTCGTCCGGCCCACTTGCATTCCAGTCTGGTTTTCACAGGTCATCTTAACAGTTATCGATAGAATATCGAAACCACCATAAAACTCCTTTTCCCAAAGCATTTGAACTTATGTGAACCCTAACTGTTCAGTGAAGTCTCTCTTCTGTTTTATTTGCATCACCCACTAATGGTCACGCATACAATCCACCCAATTGACAGGTTGCCACAGATGCTGGTGGGCCGCTTCTTTGTAGGGGGCAGGGTGCCCTGCTTCACGGGACGCTTATCAGTGCATCTCCCGCAGCAGCAGCGGGTGCCCAACTTGCGACACAATTCGAAATTACATACATAAACTCGCATTCGCGAAGTGCAATGCAGTTTGCGGCCGCGTGTAAGTTGATATTTAAAGCCCGCCCTTTTTATCAATATATTGGATGATGAATAGAAAGTAATCTTAACAGCTTGATCGCACGAGTGCTCTGCTCGTAGCCTGGATAATGCAGGGTTGCTCGGCGCTTTTAGTGATGCTGTGAGCGGGCGATTAAGGCTTGGGAGCCTCAGGACTCGAACGTAGGACCGAGCTCACGTGAGCTGCTGTACTGTAGAAAGCCCGAGCAGTAAGGTGCTCCATCTTCATGAGCAGAATCGTTGGTTTGAATCCTGCTTTGGGCGGTCCTTATTTATTACTGCAAGCGGTAATAGTAGCCGTATCGATCACTAGCTGCTATACTTTCCATTTGCAGCTAAGCTTTACAATTCCTTTGTCAACAAAAGAGAAGCGATTAGGTAGTCCATGTCTGAGACAGCGACGTTACTCTGGAATCGTATTCATCAATTCTGTACAGTTCTTCAATGTGTAAATCCAAGGAGAGCACTAGTAATCCCTCCTGAAGTTCATATAGTTCATCTCGCCTGGGCATCACTGGCACTGCTCTGCTGTGGTTCAAGTCCTATCTCAGGGGGAGACTCCAGACTATTGACGTGATTGGACAAAGATCATCTGAAGTACCTCTGAAATATGAAGTACCTCAGGGCTCCGTGCTGGGTCCGGTTCATTTCACGGTTATACTCTCCCTCTTGCTGATATGATTGCCAAGCACAATCTAGGATTTCACTTCTATGCGGATGACACTCAGTTGTACCTTTGCTTTGATCCCTCCCCAGCCTTCGAGCACCTCAAATTCTCTCAACTCACTTGATGCATGCATTGATGAAATCCGCAAATGGATGGCAGCACATTTTCTAAAACTAAACGATGACAAAACTAACTTACTAGTTATGGGCAAATGCAGTGTAATTCAGAGATCGGAAAGGCTGACTCTCAAAATTGGCTCTGCCAGCATATCTTCAGTTGAATCAGCTCGAAAGCTAGGTGTCATATTCTAGAGCGACCTCTCGTTAGACGACCATATCAGCTCCACTGTCAAATCCGCCTATTTTCAGCTTCATAACATTGCTAAAATTCGGGCTTGTTTAGATAAGGATACCACTACCAAGTTGGTCCATGCATTTGTGACATCCAGTCTCGACTTCTGCACCTCACTGCTTATTGGCCTACCAGCACGTGCGATCAGGCGATTGCAGCTGATGCAAAACTCTGCAGCTAGACTTGTCTGTCGTGAGCGTCGCAGTTGCCGCATTACTCCACTTCTTGCGGACCGGCACTGGCTACCTGTCAAGCAACTGATTGACTTCAAAGTTTTGTCGCTCACTTTTAGGTCACTACATTCGTTGGCTTCCGCCTATCTCTCAGATAGACTATCCCATCAGGCCAAGCGTCGTACCACCTGCTTTTTGGAATCCAGCAGTCTACAAATACCTCGTACTAACCTTAAGTCCTTTGGAGACCGTGCATTTAGTTCGCATGCTCCCAAAGCCTGGAACTCGCTTCCAACCTGCGTCAGAACATCCCCTGACCTAACCACATTCAAAAGGAACTTAAAAACCCACGTCTTTAGGACAAAATTTGGTGGGTCCCTGTGATTCGTCCTTGATGTGCTTATGCGTGCTGACACTGCATGCTGCCATTAACCACAATTGCACGCTGACCCTGTGCATGTCACCCCTAACCATATTATTCATTTTGTTTGTTTTTCAAGCATGATTTTACTTACCATTCAATTGCATTTCACTTTGCAGCAAATATAAAGCGCCTAGAAAGAGATGAAGTTCTCTGAGGGCGCTTTATCTAACGTATTATTATTATTTAATTATATTATTATATCGAGGTCAAAACGACAACTAGTCCTCTGGACCTTATTCCGGTTTCCACAATGCATTGATCCGCGGCTGCCGTATGCGTATAAGTATTGTCTTAAATATATACATTGACATGGCCCAGTGCCTCTAAAAAAGACTTTTGGCAGACCGATACTCAAGAGACCGACGCTAGACCAAGAGAACACGATCAACTTACGCTAAGACTCCCTTGTACTATTCCTAACAAAAAACTTGGGGTGAGTCGTGGCAATCCAGCTGAACTCACATATTTAAATTCCAAACATAGCTGGTAAGTCTAACTCCGGTTGTAAACTCCAGCTAATCAGTTCACCGCATCAGAATTTGTTTGGGTGTATAACAGCCTACTTTTAAATTCAGGCATAGTAGAGTATCCCCGTTTGTTTTGGTAGATAGTTCGGCCGATTTCGATACTATCGATTCCCAAGTAGTTCTTGAGTGCCTCTCTTCCCGCTTGGACATCACTGGGAATGCATTGCAACAGTTCAGGTCCTATCTAAGTGTGAGACTCCAGATTATTGATGCAAATGGACAACGGTCATCCGAAGATCTTGTGAAATATGTGGCAGCTCAGAAGTCTTTGAATTGCCTCGGTTTTTCGTGGTTTAAAATCACGCTCTGGCCAATGTTATTGCCAAGCACAATCTAGGCTTTCACTTATTTGCAAGTGACACTCCTCGCAGCTGCACATTTGCTTTGATCCCTCCCAGCACTCAAGCACGTTGATTCCCTGATCTCCCTTATGTATGGTAATGTAATGTAGTTTCTAATGTAATCCCTTGCTGCATGTATTAATTGCATACGCAGATGGATGAGAGTATTCTTAAATTGAATGATGATAAAAACAAGTTATTAGTTATGGGCACACTAAGTGTGATTTAAAATCTGGAAATGCTAACACTACAAATAGGCTGTGCCAGCAGATCTCTTTTAGAATCTGCTAGAAATTTTGGTGGCATGTCCCAAAGAGATTTTCATTACACAAGCGAGTCAGCTCCACAGTCAAATCTGCCTACTTCCAGCTACTTATGAGTTAAAATTCGGGCTTGCTTGTACAGGGATATCACGTAATGTCTCCGTCTGTAACTTCACAAAGCTATAGAGACTACGCGGGTGTTACGCAGGAGAGTTTTGTATAGCCCACTCACAGCCTAAGCGGCTTTCGGTACGGTACGCATTCGGTAGCCAACAAAATTCGTCTTACGCAACGAAAAGAAAGTGGGAAGCATAGTATAGTCAGGAGAGCAGTTGAGGTAGCGAGAAGCATGGAAGTAGCAGCTCCGGTCCCCTGGAAAGGATGAGCAATAGTCGGCAGCAGGAGATTAGTTGTGGTTGCCTAAGAATCATGGGACCAAGCTCCACAGTCTGGGACCTGCAGAGCTAAAGCTTCTGTCGCCAACTGTCTTTAAGCGGAGGAATGGGACAGCTAATTTATTGTCCACACAGGACCCATGGGCACGAAGAGGCTGAAACTGATATAGCAATTCAGCTAGGTACGAAGGAGCCAAGCCGTGGCGGGCCTTATGGGTCAGCGTAAGAACTTTGCTCTGTATCCGTTGATCGACAGGCTGCCATTGCAGCTCGTTTACCACAAGATATGCATAGAGAGGTGAATTTGAGGGTTAGGTTTTCCAATTTTTAACAGTTGGTAAGGTCATAGCAAGTCAGTCGATTTCGTCAACCATACTTATTTTCAGGGAGAGACACGGCAGACCGGACGCCTTTCTCTCTAGAAGAACTGGCTGCTGCGTCACAGGTCGGCTCGTTCGTCCTGCTGCTCGAGCGACGCTGCTACTGGACGGAGACCGAACGTAGCGACCGATTCGCTCCGCAGCTGAGCCTCGGTAGCCCAACGACGATAACCGTGGTGACCCAGCGTGACCCGCGAGTAGCGCCTGAAGGACAGAGGCAGATTGCCAGCAGAGCGATGGCGCTCAGGCCTACAATCTGAGGCCGAGTCTGGCCATTATCGAGCCAAGCAACAGCTCACGCGTTAGCTGTGCAGCTCGGTTCGGTAGCAGCCCGGCCAAAGTGCAAGGTCAGCTGACTCGTGCAGATTCTGGAATGGCGCCCCGGCGACCTTATCCTGGTGGCAGGACGAATGGTACGTGACGTCGCAGACTGGCATCGTGCTAAACGAGCGAGCAGAGAGCGCTAGAGCGGAAGCAGCACGAGCGGCCTATGGTCGCTCCGACCTTGGCGCTCATCTATGAAGAGGAGAAGGAGCAGAGCTCTCGCTGAGCTACGCCGAGCGACGTGAGAAGAGACTGGCGCACCGCTCGAACCTGCTGGGCAAATTGTCCTACGAATAGGGATAGATCGGAGGCGTGTCAGCGCAACAGCTCGCGGCTCAGTAGCGAATCGCTGGCATCAATCCAATCAGTGGAAACGCCGGTCGGCGCGAGCTCTCAGCTGCACCGTAAAGCTGCTGGCACGAGGCCAGCAGAGACCGGGTCTTGAAATGGCGGGCGACCGGCGCTACGTCGTGCGTTTTTGAGCGACGGAGGCTTTGCCGAGTCTAGACCTTGAGTAGATACGTGCGACGAACATAACGAACGGTAAGAAGATCGTGGAAAAAAAGTGATGGAATTATTAAAAAATCTGCGGCTCTGCTTTGACAAGGGCGCCGCGGTCGAGCTCATTTTGTTTGTTTATCAAGCATTATATTACTCACCATTCAATTGCATTTTCCTTCGCAGCAAATGTAAAGTCCCCAGAGAGAGATTGAGTTCTCTGAGGGCGCTTTATCAAGTGCAGTATTATTATTATTATTATCCACCTGCGTGAGGTGTGCGGTCGAGACTTGATGCTAACATACCCATCTATCTGTCCGGGACGCCGCAACGGTGATAGGACTAAGTGGTTGCTGGGCAGGAATTTTCTGCATCGCATTTTAAGAATAGGGCGGGTTTCGGCAACTATTCGGTGACAGCTGTAGTTCGCCGATCGTCTAGCCTGTACAACATGACGCTTGCAGCAGGTGCAAGGCTTTGCAGCCACGCTCGACTGCCGCGAGCGGTGCGCTTGCCCCATGACACCTCTTCTCACCGATTCAGAGGGTTATGCCCAGCATTGGGCCCCCTTTCTCTGTCTCTCTCTCTCTTTCTCTCTCTCTCTCTCTCTCTCTCTCTCTCTCTCTCTCTCTCTCTCTCTCTCTCTCTCTCTCTCTCTCTCTCTCTCTCTCTCTCTATCTCTATCTCTCACTCTCTCTTAAGCAGAATATTGAGTCCGAATATCTGCCATTCACGTTTAAGTCCCTAAGTTTCCTGGCTATTGCGATCTAGTAGGAAATATTTCCACTTCAGGCTTTAAATTAAAAAGTTTAACAAGAACCATATTCCTCACATAATGTGCTATATTTGCATGAATTGTCCTTTTTGTACTGAGACATACTGAAATTGTGCACATTTTCTTAAATCAACTGATTTTTGCTTCCTTTCCGTCTCATGCTAAGTGATTAGCAAGCGATTTAGTCATTCCGGGATGCCCCAGAAACCAGCAACATTTTAATGTAGTACATCTACTCTTCTGCTATCGACCATCTGCGTCGCTTCCTTTCGTGCAGTCCTGAGCTGCTACTTTCGTACTACACAGTACCCCTCTTATTCTTCTAGGTCAGCCATCTTTTTTATTTCCTGTCCGACCTCAATGTCTACTATACTACTACAGGGCTATAAGTCTTTCCACCTCCACCAGGTCCTCCTGCTGACGACGTAGACTACTATAGTGCGATGGCGGCGGCGGCGTCGGATTGGAGCACTTACTGCGGCCATTCTGACGACTCATCAGCCGAATCGTCAGAATCTCGCCGCAGCCATCAACTGTGCAAATCGCAACGCACGCACCGTGGGTGAGCAGACCGGCGAACGAGCACAACTCGGTAGCACATTTCAAGAGCGTTCGCGTACGAAATGTCACGAAATTTCGCTGATAAACCGTAGACGCGTAGCGCTCAGTGCAAACCCCCCCCCTCCATATTCACTCCCCACGCCGATCGAACGGGGACAAACCACATATCCTTTGGAGACCGTACCTTTAGTTGTGGAACTTTTTTTGCGGAATGCCGCGAACTTTTGCTGATAAGCCATAAACGCGTAGCACTTAGCGAAGCCGCAATTTTCGCCCCGAGCAGTAGCTCCTAAGGAACGGTGACGTGGTAAAGCAAGAGAGACCGCCCACTACTGTCGCCTCCAACTCTCGACAGTACTCCTCGACAGAATTCACTGAACAGTCGTGGTTCGGTCGCACGTGACGTAAAGCCGCGGCGCCATCCACTAAAGTAGTCGCCGTCACGCACCGCTCGGTCTCGACGTCACAGAGCATATGACCGCGCTCCCGGGAAATTCATGCCCATCACTAGAGGGTGTCGCAGAAATCGTTGGCTGCGGTTGCATTAATGGTACTCACAACAAACCATCAAGCCGCCCGGCTCTGCGGTGTGGGCGTTCGCAGCGTCAGATACCAGCGCTGCGAATGCTCGGGCGGAATGTGATTTTTCGCTCGCGCCCGCCCAGCGGTGAGCCATCAACTCCCTCCGAAGGCGAGATCAAAGGCCGACTAGCCACCTCCACTCGGCGGCCGCTCTCACTCGTGCTTTGTTGATGCAGCGGTGTGTTGCTAAGAGTTGAGAGGGTCGCCAGAGGATTCTTGCTGGTCAAAGATGGGCCACGGTGAACAGGTGAGGTTTTAGGAAATAGAACGGCCCGGGGAGATTTACCAAGCGAAGTGACTCTCTAACCATCCATTGCTTAGGCATGAATGCACTTTCGGGCTCCCGTTTTTTATTCTTGTAAGCTTAGAAAAAGCTAAAAAGAAAGTCAAACCACGTATGCTGAAAACTGGACGATTGCTACACTCGCGCCCCGATGACGCGATCGGGGCTGAAATTAGCGAGGTACGAAAAGCCGATAGGAGCCCAGAAAGCTCGTCGATAGAAGCTCGTCGAGCGTCATACTGCGGTCAGGAACTGCCATTTTAATGCAACCCCTGCTGCTCCTGCTGCTCATGTTCGGACTTTGAAAGTAAAGTCGATTCACATTGCTTGCACGGTGAGGTTTCTCTCTGCAGCGGCAGGTGATCATTGAGACGCCGGTGTACGTGCTCTCTATCACTACGGCGACGGCGGCCGGCGCCGGCGGTAAATCGAAGCGGTCCATACATGTATGACACCCAGTCTCAAAAGCTGTAACCCAAAAATGTCGCACATTTTTCAGCCTGTGCAATAAGGAGCTTCCAGACGGAACGCTACTTAGCGACTAGGATTGTTTGTCTTGTACGTAGCAGTTGCCTCAACAAATCCCTTGTCGTGGACAAACACTTCATCCTCCATCAAACAGAACATCGACAACAAATTTTCATCATTCAGTTCTTGGTCCTTTCATTTTCTTGCTTCAGCCATAATTTCCGAAGTAGTTATTAATCCGGCCACGCATCGCTTATCGTATTCATCAATCTTAAGTCATTTGGTTTCGGCCCTACCTGACCGCGAATTCTATTCTGAGCTGACCGTAGTCGTTTAGCTCCTGCTCACATGTCTGCTTAACAGTTATCGAATAGAAAAATGAAACTACCAATAAACTCCTTTTCTAAAGCATTTGAAATTATGTGAACCTTAGCTGTTCAGTGAGTTTCTCTGCTGTTTAATTTGCACCACCCTCTACTGGCCACGCCCATATTCCACCCAATTAACGGGTTGCCACGGGCGCTTGTGGACAGCTTCTTTGTAGGGGGCGGGGTGCCCTACTTCGCGGGAGGCTTATCGCTCGTCCCCCCCCCCTGCAGCAGCTGCAGGCACGCAGTGGGTGCGAAGCTTGCGACGCAATTCGCAGTTACAAACATAAACTCGCATTCGCGAAGTGCAATGAAATTCGTGGTTGTGCATAAGTCGATTATTAAACCCCACCCTTTCTAAAACAAAATAAATAAATAAAATCCTGGCTGATTAAACAGCCTCTTGTGTATAGCGACAGAAAAGCCCTTATGGCTATAACCACCGCTTGCAGTGGCGATAAAGGATCGCCCACCGCTGGAATCGAATCCACGACCTCGGGACCGAGGTCGTGAAAACAACCGTCTTACCTAGTGTGCCATCACGGCTTCCAATCAGTATGTAGGACATGGAATAGAAAGTAATCTTAACAATGCAATCGAACGAATGCTCTAGTCGTAGCCTGAATAATGTAGGAGCACTCGGCGCTTTTAGCGACGCTGTGAGCGGGCGATTAACACTTGGAAGCCGCAGGACTCGAACGTGGGACGCCACGCTTGTGAGCTGTGGTACTGCAGAAAGCGCCCAAATAAGTTGAAATCATTAGTAACTACAAGAAGCTACTTGCATGGGGATAACAGTGACTAAGCATGCTAGCTGCTTAGAAGTAACTGAGCTAGCTACTTAGAAGCTCCGGCAGCAGTAGTGCGGAGCCTAGCAATGCGGTCATCGTAGCAGGCCCGGCACTAAATCGAGGATTTTTAATTCGTCTTTTTGCAGAGAAAGAAAGCTTTCACTCAGCTTTATCAGCGCCGTCAGTAGCTGGAATTCAAAGTTCAACCATAAACGTTTAAATATCTCAACCATAAACTATTTACACGGAGCAGAAAAGTACGTGTCAGTCATTAAAAATGCGGCGAGCTATGCGGGCGGTGACAATAGCTACTGGGCATGCCAGCTGCTTCGAAGCACGGTAGAAATGTGGGCGTAGCCACGCCCACAATGCCGTTCCGCCCAAGCCGGACTCACCACTCCGCCCGGCCTTCGGGAGTGCTGTGCACCGCCTCGTTGGGCGCTGCAGTTGGACAGTATCGGCTGGCCAAGCTGCTTTCCATTGCAGTGGGTCAGCTGTGGTCCCGTGACCCGCTGGTCTTGTAGCGTAGAACATTTTTTCCTATGCGTCACCCTGTAAGCACGCTTTTTACTCTCCATCTCTCTCCCTTTTCTATTACTCTTCTGTAGTGGATCTCCTGAGCTGCATTTGCGACGGCTACTACCACTGCATCCGTACGTACGTATGCACGCTCGCTCACTTGCGAAGCTTGCAGACGATACAATACAGCCGTGGTCGTCAGATCAGCTACAATAACGTCGTGGGGCAGCGTTCATCTTCTTCGTACCGCCAATTCACGCCTTGAGCTACTAAAAATTCAAGATTCGGAAGCAAACGTCGAGGAAAATTTGCTGCCATTCCCGATTCGAAGAAGCTCAGCTGCTAGCTGCTTCGGCGGTTTAGTAACATCCTCAGAAAGTTACAAATCAAAGTGGGAGCTGATCGCAGCTGGCCAAGGAAATGGCACGTAGCCTCTAGAAGCCATTCCACGGCTCATTCACGCACCCATTTAAACTGATACGGCGTCGTTAATGCTCGGAGCCAGCTCACTTTCAGCTACTGGCACGGTGCTCAAAACTGACTGATGAACAAAGTCTCCAGCATGTGATACTATTAAAGTTAAGTAGGTACACTTTGACACATTTTCTTAGGTTATGGCTTAGGATTTTTGGTGTGGTGTTTATTTGTTGTAATACTTTGGTTAGCTTTTTAGGATTTTGTTGTTAGATTTCTTGATTTTGGGTATGAGGTCATGGGTCTAAGCTGTAATTGATAAGGTTTGGACAGTGTTTAGGTTTTATGGGTAAACAGTAAGCAAGAAACATATCAAATATCGTTTATATTTAACGTGAATATAAACCATAGCTGGGGACCATATTGATAAGCCTGCTATGGGCACTGTTATTAGCGTATCGTGAACTGGTTGTAAACATATAAGACGCTATATTAGCTGACGCAGAAATAAAATATAATAATAATCTTACAAGATTTTTTTAGCACCCTAGAGACCTCAATCTCTTTCAATGCACTGGGGTCACGGCATACATTCTCTCTGTCTGTTCCGCCGCGCTTTTGAGAAGATGGACGCCAAATTGCGTGGAGATTGGCAGAGCTAACAAATTGTCCCTCTAAGAATACTTATCGCCGCCAGGATTCAAATTGTCAGGTGAAAGAATTTAAGTAAATATCCACTTCTGGTCAGTAAAAAAAGCACAGTTCACTGAAACCAAAGGAATGTATCACCTGAGTTACGTTAAAATAATCTGCACAGAGTGAAACAACTCAATTTCATGAAGCTACGACTGCTGCAGATCATTGTTGAGCGCTTTCGAATTTTTCTGCCTTCGGATCCGATGGCTGGGCACCAAGCTGGGGCTAATTCTGAATGTGGCCAGTGCCATCATTTTCTTCCTCTCCTATTATTACAGCCCCATTACAGCCCCATTCCTCCCTCCTTTCGGTCTTCATCACGCTTCCCTTCATCCTCTTCTATAATTAACGGCATATAAATAGTTTATGGGCCTCGAAGCCGATCTGCTTTTCGAAGACAATAAGTACCGGCCTTTGGTTACGCCTCACTGTGCACACTTCAATCAGGACTACTTAAGTGTCAGGATGTTGATGAGCAACACGACTATCGCGGTAGGTCACTGGAGATTTCCAAATACGGCCATCCCCGAGAAGCATGTCAGGCCTCACAAAGTTTCCTTGTTTTCGTTGACTATGGGACTGTCAGGGCAATTAGGCTTCCGGTCACAAAAGAGATAAGGTGACAATGGACTGAGTTCTCAGTACAGAAAGCTGTCAATTATTAGCTTCTAGTATGTTTTATGACAGGTGGTTGTGCCAGGACTGAATAATATGCTAGCCCTAGTGGTTTGTTTGGTAACTACGGAACTACCAGAACTTTGAAATAAACGTTAACAGATTGGAAAATATCAAAAGTTTGTGTGAGTGAGACTTTGCCTTCATACACGTCATTCATTATTTGGTCCCCGTGATTCGTCCTTTATGTTATTACGCGTGCTGACACTATTGCATGCTGACACTAACCACACTTGCATGCTGACCCTGTGCATGTTACCCCTAACCATTTTATTCATGTTGTTTATCAAGCATGATATTACTCACCATTCAATCGCGTTTCCCTTTGCAGCAAATCTAAAGCGCCTAGCGAGAGAGAGAGAGAGAGAGAGAGAGAGAGAGAGAGAGAGAGAGAGATTGAGTTCTCTGAGGGGGTTTTATCCAGTGCATTTTTATTATTATTATTATTATTATTATTATTCCCCCTTGGATATTTCCATCTTCCTCATGCAACCCTTCCTCCTCTTCCTGCTTGTTCAGCTTAATCGTTTAGGGCGCTTTTAAATTTGATGGAACTGGTGGCTGCCAAAGGTACGCCAATAGTTGGACCCGGCCAATACTCCTAGGAATGTGTCAGTGTTTAGGTTCTTTATAAATGTCGTCGTCATAGAATGCCGTGACGTCTATCAGCAGTGAGGACCTAGCAGAGTTTAAGTCTCAGCTACAGATGCACCTGGTGGCGTCAGCTTTGACTTTGCCTCGGAGAACATCTCTTTTTGTTTTCTTGTGCTTTGCATACGTTACTGTGCATATGGCAGTCTAAATTATATTCCTTTTACTGCAGCTAACTTACCTTGCCTCCTACTTTTATGTGATGCGATTGTTTGATTCGCTGCGCCTTCATTCTTTCAGGTAATGAGGGCAAACCTGCTGCCCTACTGACTTGTGCCAGCAGCGACCTACCACAGTCATTGGCAGCACCTATGAACAGGTCGCCTGAAAGTAAGCTTGCTGAGCCATGATGGCACACTGGGGAGGGTGGGTGCTTTTTACGACCTCGGTCCGGCGGTCATTGGTTCGAATAATGTTATGAACAATCCTTTATCTCGGCTGCGAGCTGTAGTGATAGCCGTTAAGGCTCTCCTGTCACTATACAAAGGAGGGTGTTAAATCGGCTAGTATTTTTTTAGCCTTGATGTCTAAAAATTGAACAATCATTCGCCACGTTTCCACTAGCCAGTTTTCTATAATATATTTAGATTTTTCTTATGAAACTCTTAGTAAAAAAATAATACTGTTATGCAGACTAGCATATCCTGCATGTACAGGTGTAAATATGCATACTCATTAAGGTGGCTATGTACCTGTATTTAAACGTTATGTGGAGGTGTTTGGAGATTCGGGTATGTTCATATCATGCATTTGGTGTATGTTTATATTATAGTGCGTGTTTGGCTGTCTGTGTAGGTGCGCAATATGCAATAATGCAATGTGCAATGTGTAGGAGCCATGCAATCGTGCATCCTTAAGGTGTCTCTTTATTCGTATGGGGGGGTTTAATTTTCTAATCACTGTTCATCCACCTCCCGAGACGCAGGGCTATTATGTGGTCAATATAACTTATTTACCGGTATATTGTTTCAAGTATCAGAAAAACACTGCTTGATCTTGTTATTCCTTAACTAACTAACAAACCTATGCTGACGGCAAGTACTCCAGTGTCGTACATGCACCATGATGCAAAAACCCCACGATGTACGACCTAAGTGGCTGAGGCTGCTACTCCGTTTAGATGTTAGAATTAGTTTTAGTTTTTAGTTTTTTAGGATTAGTTTTTTAGGATTAGTTCGTTAGATCCCAATCATAAAGCTATGCACTGCATGTGAAAATAGGTATCATGTCGGCATTATGTAGGAGTTTTGCATGATGCTGCCTCATTGCAATTGTTTATGAGCTCCCTTATCTGGTAAGGGAAAAATATCTCATGCTTCTGTGTTGTGTCTTCTACTGCAGCACATTCCACAGCTGATACAAATCTCCTTAAAGGTCGGCTACTGACACAGGCCGATTGCCGAACACTCGCAGTCTTCTGATATTTCCCTTTAATCGTTCTATGGGCTCTAATACAGGTGAATGACTGGCCACTAATTAAGCAACGTCAGATTCGTTAAGTAAAGTACTTACTTGTCTTATGAGTGTGCTCCGGGTTGTTAGCTTTCTGCTAAATATGGAAAAGCCAGCACAATATTTGAGCATTAACTCCTAATTTTTGCTCATTATCCGAAAATCTGCTCATTTTCCCAACGTTTTGGCAGCTATAACTCTTGGGGCCATTCCACGAGGATTGCATGCGGCGGAATTCAAGTCATGAGCCTCCACTGTTAGGGTTTTTAGGTTCTAATTTTACCTTTTCACACGAGTACAGCCAGTTAGCAGGGCCAAGCTCATGGCTTAAGCTTGGGCTCTTTAATTGGTTTGGGCTTTCCAAAAAGCACGCGATCGATTCAAAATGGGTGACTTTCACTCACCAGCTGAAGAGGCAGTTACTCCAAATGCTCAGCCCTATTTGATGACTTCTCTGGGCATGGTTTCTAAAGTTCCGGTCGATTACCTTCAAGCACAGTCTGCTATATTAGCACTTTAGCTGAACAAGTCTAATTCTTTGTAAAGCCACTGGCTTCTTATTTCTTGGTCGCCTAACCAGTACAAATCAGTGGGCTTGAACGAGTTGTTGGCCTTATAGGCAGTGCTTCCTACACACGGGCCGGGGGGGGGGAGGGGGCGGGGCTACTGTGTACGGAAAGATTTAGTACCAGGCAAGCCACATCCTCTTTTTGCGTTCAATGCTGCTGCTGCTAGTAGGTAATTGTAGGAGTTCGGCGAAGATGACGGCACGACAAAGAACGAAGCCCCCCCCCCACAAGCGAATTGCCGTGGTAGCAACGATAGCTGTAGTGCATCCAAAGCAGTCGATGCAAGCGAGTGAGCCTATATACGGATGCAGAAGCGGTCGTGGAAGCAGCTCCGGAACGCTGGTAGAGAAAAGAAAAGAGAGGAGGAGAGGGGGAGGGGTAGCATCCACACAGGCCGATGGACATGCAGAAAGTGCCTTTGCTGCTAAACTAGGGGGTCACTGGACCACAGCTGACCCGTTGCAATTAAATCCAGCTTAGTCAGTCGATACAGTTCACCAGCAGAGCGTAATGAGGTGGTACTCAGCCAGCCCGTAGGCCGGACGGAGAGGTGTGAGTCCGGCTGAGACAGAAAAGCATGGTGGGCATGTCCACGCCCACAATATCTCCATCTTCATCGTTTCGAACTCACAAGTGTAATTTTATCCATTTCTCTATTCAACAACGGCCACTGCGACCAGGGCCTACTCTAGAAACGACGGCCACTTCTCAAATCCAAATGCTTCGTAAATAGTGTGTAACTCTTTATAATTGGTAAGCTCATTTAATCCATATTTGTGACTTAGCATGAAGAAATGCTAATAATTGCTCCGGATACTAAAAACAGTGCTGTTTTTCTATAAAGCATGCTTCTTTACGACTCTATGATCTCGGAAATGCAAACTACAGGGCACAAGCCCCTTGAGACAAAGCAGGGGTAGCACAAACCAATCGGTTTCTATAGTGGATTCTAGCTAATTTCGAGCACCATGGGTGACCAGTGAGCATGCAATACTGGAAGCACCGTTTGATACACGAGCCGAGGCTTTTATGTTATCTCTAGGATTACAGCCTAGCAGCATAGCTGGAGTTCTAATAAGCTGTGTAGTATCATTTAATAAAATGCAAACTGCCCTTAGCAATCTGACTTATCTTTATTTTGTTAGCTTTTCCAATTTGCCTGTCAACGGAAATAGGGCGAGGCCTCAAAGATGCTCACTATTCGCGACACATGGAGAGGATTTGAGTCCAGGGTTAGGCGACTCTGTATTGCCCACTCCAAGTGATTGAGATAGCAGTTGAGCCTCTTTTGATTCTATATAAATATAGCTGTTTAATCAGTTAACTTATTTCAGAAGCTCGCGTTGCATCTATCTTTCAACGACCGGAAATGATTATGTCACTCAGTTATCTGTCTTACCATTAATTATGAGCTTGAATGTGCAGTTCGCTGGCGATAGTCTGCTCCTGCAGTCAATGTGACCTGGGGATCACTCCCCATGTAAGCAGCGATTTCTGCTTACGTCTGATTCGCTTGATTGGCATTTAGTTTGTGTACTTACGTACTCGTGAAAGTGTGTGTGGGTGCATGTGTATGTGCGATTGCACTTGGGCATACTTGAGCTTGCTTGAGCTGTTACCTATTAATCCTAAACTACTTGATAGATAAAGCCTATTGCTGCACCTTGCCATTTTTCAGTATCAGCCATGTCGTTTTCATGATTAGGTGTTGGGAGTGCTAGGAAATTTTTTACATCCCTGACGTTTTCTTCCTGGTTTTTGCCCCCTCAAATACCTTAATGGGGACTGCTCAGTGCAATGTCACGGTGACTACTTCCATATCGCCCCTGGGTCTTAGTCCAGGTGAAAGATGCTCATTTTTCACGACCCATGTCGTACCTTCTTCTGGGATGTCACGATTTGCCAAAGCTGAAATCAGCATCGCCCAGCTTTATAATAGAAGTAATAATAATAATAATAATTCACTTGATAAAACGCCCTCAGAGAACTTAATCTCTCTCTAGGCGCTTTACATTTGCTGTAAAGTGAAATGCAATTGAATGGTAAATAAAATCGTGCTTGAAAAACAAACAAAATGAATAATATGGTTAAGGGTGACATGCACAGGGTCAGCATGCAAATGTGGTTAGTGGCAGCACGCACAGTGTCAGCAGGCATAAGCACATCAAGGACGAATCACAGGGACCCACTAAATGCTGTCCTAAATAGGTGTGTTTTTAGGTTCCTTTTAAATGTGGTCAGGTCAGGGGATGTTCTGACGCAGGTCGGGAGGGAGTTCCAGGCTTTGCGAGCATATGAACTAAATGCACAGTCTCCAAAGGATTTAAGGTTTGTATGAGGTATTTCTAGACTGTTGGATTCCGAAAAGCTGGTGGTACGATGCTTGGCCTGATGGGGTATTATATCTGAAAGATAGGCTGGAGCCATAGAATGAAGGGACCTAAAAGTGAGCGAAAAAACCTTGAAGTCAATCCGTTGCTTGACTGGTAGCCAGTGCAGGTCGGCGAGAAGTGGAGTAATGTGGCAACTGCAACGCTCACGACAGACAAGCCTAGCTGCAGAGTTTTGCACCAGCTGCAATCGCCTGATCGCACATGCTGGTAGGCCAGTAAGCAGTGAGTTGCAGAAGTCGAGACGGGATGTCACGAATGCATGGACCAACTTGGACGTGGTATCTTTATCCAAACAAGCCCGAATTTTAGCAATGTTATGAAGCTGAAAATAGGCAGATTTGACTGTGGAGATGATATGGTCGTCTAACGAGAGGTAGCTTTGGAATATGACACCTAGATTTCGAGCTGATTCAACTGGAGGTATGCTGGCAGAGCCAATTTTGAGAGTCAGCCTTTCCAATCTCTGGATCACACTGGGTTTGCCCATAACTAGTAAGTTAGTTTTATCATCGTTAAGTTTTAGAAAAGTTGCTAAGGTAATAATAAAAATACGTGGCATGTATTCCACACTAGGTCAACGAAATCTTAATTTCGACGATTTCAAACTCCATGCTACCTTAAGGAATGAATGACATGCATTCAGGCTATCATGCCCTTTAAAACATGCCATAGAGAAAACAATGAATCTGTCCTAGTTCAAGTTATATTGCCGCTGCTCAAAATAATGAATGTGACATGTCTGGCGTCTGTAGTGTAGCTCTTACTTGATCAGTGCTCGGTTCTCGTTCGGTCACCAGTATGTACGTGAATGCCCCACCTCCCTACATGTCAAAGAATCTATTAAAGCTGGCGGGCCATATGCTTGCATTTAGTGAGTCCATGTGATTCGTCCTTGATATGCTTATGCGTGCTGACACTGTGCATGCTACCACTAACCACATTTGCATGCTGACCCTGTGCATGTCACCCCTAACCATATTATTCATTTTGTTCGTTTTTTAAGCATGATTTTATTTACCATTCAATTGCATTTCACTTTGCAGCAAATGTAAAGCGCCTAGAGAGAGATTTAGTTCTCTGAGGGCGCTTTATCAAGAGAATTATTATTATTATTATCATTGCACCATCGAGGGTTAAGTAGCTAGAATAAGGCTACTTCTAAGTATCGACTAGCTGTCAAGCTAGCTGTCAATTGGCTTCAAGCTGGTCAAGGTCGCCCTGCTGTACACCCTACTGGCTAGCTGGCTGCTCTTGCTGCAGCTCCCCAGGGGCACTGCTCTCCAGTGCACAGATCCTGCTGGATTGCTGCTCGCAGGTGTTGGCTTCCCTCTATCTAGCCATTATATGTGCCGCAAATTTGGCCAAGCTTGCAAAAAGCTACAAAGTACATACAGACGTATTCATATTGCACCGGCAAGCGATCAGAGCATGTATTCAGGACCTTCTCTCCACGAAGCAACTGTCTTGCAGAAGCACAGCTTGGGTAAACAAACCATCTACTCAAGCAGTCGGCCAAATTTCGGCTAGCACCTAACCGTGTTAACCATGCACCTCAAGGGACACATGGTGGATCACGATTATTTGATATTGGTAATAATACATTAGTACATCACCCTCAGAGAAATTAATCGCTTTCTATGCAATTTACGTGTGCTGCAAAGGTAGCATAATCGAATGGTTAGTGGCAGCATTCTCAATGTCGACATGCATAACATAGGTAGAGGTGACATGCACAGGGTCACCACACAAAAATGCTTTGTGGCAGCATGCACAGTAGAATCACCCATAAGCACCCAAAGCAAGAATCACGAGGAGCCAATAAATGCTGCGATAGTCAGAGGCGTGTTAAGGTTTAATGGCATCAAGTCAGAGGATGTAGTAATGTCAGTAGGTAGTGAATACCGGGTTTTGGATGCATGCAAACTAAGGGCAGAATATCGGAAGAATTTGAGGTTTGCAGGAGGTTGACTACACGATTTGATTCAGAAAAGTTGGTGGTATGATGCCTATCATGGCGGAGGATTAGATCTGATAGTTGGGCTGGAGCGATAGAATGAAGTGGCTTTAAAGTGACTTACAGAACCATGAAATTAATGTGCTGCTGAACTGTGCAAGCCTGGGAGATGTATGGTTTTCGATGCACAGATTTCTGATCATTAGGAGGATGGCAGACACCACAGACTGAATGTGACCGGCATGTGATGAGTTAGAAGAATTGGGTAATAGTCATTTGTTTGCACACTATGGCTTGAAAGCCTGCATTTTCTTCATTTTAGTTTATAATTTGATTAATCAGCATGCAGTGCAGTGGGGGGAGCATCGCCACCATGTTGCCCAGCCCTAGCCTGACTGGCCAGGAGTGCGAAACGTCTCTGCGGCCGGGAGCATACGGCTGATTGGGTGGAGGCATGATTGAATGGCCACCCAGTGATGCGATCTTTTCCACCCGGTCTCCCGTTCAGCTCCCGTAGTCGTGAGTGGACGTGTCGTCGGTCTCCAGCTCGCGGACGTGTACTGCTAGCGAAGAGTATTGCGAATTCGGTTACATCTTGTAGAGAGGTCAGTGACTTCTTCTACTATCGGTGCTTGCTGCACCACATACAAGCTCGTCAACCGTCAAGCTGAAGACGACCCGTACAAATTGGTTGGTCTAGCGGTTAAGGTGCTCACCCCGACCGACTGAGGTCGTGGGCTCAAGCCCCGCGGCATATGTGAAGCGCCGGAATAGAGATTAAGTTCTCTTGGGGCGCTATACAAATGAATTATCTATTTTGTGAACCTGACGATTGACTCGATCAAGCAGCCTTACTCTACTACAAACTTAGCGACAAACCAACAACCAAGTACTGGTACGTTATGACCTTCACTACTACACCGCCACTCGGCGCTCGTCGGTAACGCTCCCCTCCACATGTGTGCTGTCGGCTACGTCTCAATGCCGCCGCCGACCAGGCGTTGTTCGGCTCCGACTACGCCGCCACTATGTGCTGTTCGGAGACTCCTGCCTCAACATGGGCGCTGCACGGCTACTATGTCGCCGCCTACGGCAGCCGACCACTGGGCCAAGTACCAGGCTCGCATGACATTTTCACCCTCGCCTGTTTGCTGCGTTCGTCGCACCGCTTGGCGTAACGTCGCTTGGCTCATGCCGCGCGACTGGGGGGGAGCCTTGGTGGGCGTGTCATCGCCGTCACGTGGTTCCACCTCCAGCCGAAGCTCTGTCGGCTAAGGGGATAGCCTCCGAAATACCCCTGGTATATCCAAAAAACATGGTCACTTTTTTAAAATTCACGTATTAAAGATAAACTAGTTAAGAATGCAAGCTCAAGTTTTGGTGGTTGTTAGATGACTGTAACATGGTCAATAAATTCCTATGTAGGACCTATTTAGACCGGAAGTAGTACATCGAGGTCAACAAAATAATTTTCTTTGACAAATAACTCAGCCGGAACTACGGTTTTCTTGTGAGCTCTGCGAATATAAGGTACTAAGCCCTAAACGGACCTTCAAAAAATAACTGGAAACGATAAAACGTAAAAATTTCCCGGAAATGACGCGATTTGCCTCATACTTGCGGTGGTAAAATGTGATGCAATATCGCTGGTTCGAGCAGGTCTCGAGGCTTCTAAATAAATAGATAATGTCTGAACAGGGAAGCAGATAACTGTTCATCGTGAGCATATCACTATCCACGTTGTATGCTATAATTGCTAAATCAAGTTTCGCTTCTTCGCGAAGTGAAACGATTATGGTAAAAATGGTATTATGATAGTGACAATTTGTTCATAAAAATTGAACATCTCTGTTGAGCGGTTAGAATTTTCTTACAGTTGCCACTCTGCATTCATTTGAAAGATGCAACTGAGCTAGTGACTACAGATGGCTACTGATTTTTGAGTTAATGATAAAAAAAAGTTGGAAGCCATTAAGTTTAGCTAGCAATGACCCCTGGCTCGCAACGTTTTGATTGTTGCTAATAATGAGCCAATTTGTGGGACCTTATCGAAAGAACTTTAATGTGAATTTTATTAAGCAATTTGAAACTTAATCCTGCTCTATGACAAAATGTATGAGTCTGTTTTGTAGACAATGGCCGAGAGAAATATTCAAAAGATACGGCAAGGTGCTTCGTCGACGTCATTGAGTCGCGTGGCGATAACGCGATCCGGGCTTTTGTTGAATCTATGGAATCAAAATACATCGAAAGTACAGATCTGGCTCAAGCTCTGACGAATTTAGGATTGTGTTGGATTCTGACTTAGATCACCTAGCTCGGACGCTGAGTGTGTCAGCTCACTAGCTGGCTGTGTCAGCCCCATTCATCATCAGATGCCAGATTTCTGAATGCAGTTTTAGTAGATGTGTGAAGGCGCTTTCACATTTTACTCTGGCTTGCTTGTTGGGATTACGGAAGTTGCGGCCGCTAACTTTCACGCTAAAAGACAACTTGTTTTGTGCTTCTGAAGAAATTTGATTTTGTCGTGGTACCAACTAACACCATGATTAACTGTAAATAAATCTTGCCGTGGTTGCTCAAGAAACACAGTGGCCGTTGATTAAACCATTCCAGTTCAATGATAGGCAAATGAAACTGTAGTCGATCGTCTGGTACGGCATTTTTGGGCGAAGATTTGCTTCACCAGTACATGTTATATATTGTATATATATATATATATATATTGTATATATATATATATATATTGTATATATATACATATATATATTGTTATATATATATATATTATATATATGTATATATATACATATATATACATATATGTATATATATATATATATATGTATATATATATATATAATTCATTTGTATAGTGCCCCAAGAGAACTAAATCTCTATTCAGGCACTTCAAATATGCCTCAGGGCTCGAGCCCGCGACCTCAGCCCGACCTTAGTCGGGGCGAGCACCATAACCGCTGGACCAACCCAGCTCGGCATTGCAACGACGAGCCGCGTAGACAGAGGCTTCACGGCGTGATTGTACGCTTTATTGCGGGTCAATGGCTTTATTGGTTTATGGGTAATATGGCATCATGATTAAAAGATTTATCCTTTTACAAGCGTGAGTGACTGCTGGGTCAGGAGCTGGCAGTGAGAAATAAAATGGAGAGAAAAACGTCTGTGACGTGCAGCGCTGCGAGCGTTGACGGAATGCACCAGCGTTGAAGCCCTCCCTCCCTCCCTCCTAAGTGTCTGCTTTTCATCGTTCGCGTACCGACGCGTGCGTGCTGACAGAGCGTCAGCTTGCACAAGGCTCGTCGAGTGCGACGCACGCGATGGATAGAGCAGGACGCATGGCGCGGGAGGCCGATTGAGTCAGCGATCACGGGCGGGAGCGCGCCAGCGGCTGAATGTCCAGCGCGCCGTCGCAAGAGTCCCGAGCGAACGTCCTTCGAAGGAGCCGCGCAGGACAGGCGTCTGCGTCGATAGACGCCAAAGCGCGGAGCGACAGCTGTCACCTGCTCGCGGTCTCGGCGAAAGCGCATCTGCACCGGAAGCGCCTCGCCATCTCTTCCGGTTCACCCTGGGTGGGGTCCGGCACTCGCGAGGCACTCACTCTGGGCCAACGGAAAAAAGACTGTAGATTGGCATGCGACAGCGCGGCTAACGGCCTCGCACAAATCGTGCATCGCTGGCACGAACATATCTTCTTACTCTTAGAGCGACGGCTATCGGACTAGCTGCAAACTACGCTGAGCGGCTAATCTCCTAAGCGCAGCCGTTGCGGCTAGAGAAAAGCTCGGTAAAGGGGTTCAAGGGGTTCAAAGACGCCAAGGTGGGCGCGATAGCAAACCGGTGGCCACCCGTCGCCCGTCCGACGACCGCCAGCCGATAGGCTACGGTGGCTTCTAGGCGATGGCGGCGACGCAATCGCTGAAATCGGCCCAGTCGTAGGGGGCGAGCGAATGCCTGATGCTTGGCAGTCTTCGCGTCGTGCAAAATTAATGGCTCGTCGCACGGGCGGCGGCAGTGCAGGCGGAGCGGGTGCTTCCAAGTAAGACTGACCGCGACTGACCGCTGAGTTAACTCGACGCCGGTAGTACTAACGTAATGGTTGCACTGCCGGGGCTGCGAAAAAGAGGGCCGCAGGGTAACACACAGCGACCGCGCGACGCGCCTCCGCCAGTTCCGGTCGGTTCGAGGAGTTAAGAGTGCAGGCCATGAGCGAAATATGGATCGGCCGCCGCGGCCTGGGTAACAGCTGCTTTGCCAGCGGCGGCCCTCAAGGGCCTGTACTTGGTCCCTTGCTGTTCTCCATTTATAGGCAACCTCTGGGGAAAAGTGATTAAGGCCAATGAAATAGGATATCACTTCTATGCTGACGATCCTCAGTTGTATTTGTCATTCGAACCGTCAAAATCTGCTGCGGCAACTGAGAAACTGAATGCTCGCCTTGCCGATATTCGATCCTGGATGTCGGAAAACTTCCTGAAATTAAATTATGATAAAACCGAACTGCTGCTCATAGGACACCCTAAGCGTGTGGCTGGATTAAAAGGCTTTGCCGTTCTAATAGGTGATGCTATTGTGCGGCCATCACCACTCGCTCGAAATTTAGGTGTCGTGTTCGACAGCTGCCTCAATTTCAAAAGCTTCATTCAGAAGACTGCCTCTACAGCTAGCCATCACATCCGATCCCTATCCAAGATTAGAAGCTGTCTCCCACAGTGGCTTGTAAAAAATTTAACAAGCTTTTTAGTTCCGTCTCGGCTTGATTATTGTAATTCCCTTTTGGCTGGGCTGCCAAAGAAAACTATTATGCCACTACAGCAGACAATGAATATGGCTGCAAGGCTGGTCTTCAAATCCCAGTGGTTTGAGCACGTGTCTCCTTTGCTGAAGGAGCTAGGATGGTTGCCGGTTGAGCAAAGAATACAGAGCAAAGTTCTTGCACTGACGCACAAGGGCCGCCACGGCTTGGCTCCTTCATACCTGGCTGAGCTGCTGCATCAGTTTGAGCCTGTTCGCGCCCTCAGGTCCTGTGTGGACAATAAATTAGCTGTCCCATTCCTTCGCTTAAAGACAGTTAACGACAGAAGCTTTAGCTCTGCAGGTCCTAGACTGTGGAATTCGCTTGCACAATTCTTACGCAACGATAAATACTCTCCAACTGCCGACTATATCACATCTTTTTCAGCAGTCCTGAGCTGCTACTTCTATGCTACTCAGTACCTCAACTGCTCTCCTGACTTTTCTATGCTTCCCACTTTGTCTTTGTTGCGTGAAACGAAGTCTGTTGGCCACCGAATGCGTACCGAAAGCCGCTTAGGCTGTGAGTGCGCTATAAAAAAAAACTCTCCTGCGTAACACCCACATGGTCTTTATGACTTTGTGGAGTTACAGACGGAGATACATTACATATAATGAGACTTGAGTTCTATTTCGGCTCTTCCGCCGCTAGATAAGAGAGGCTGTGGCGTCAGACGAACCTTTGCCGGCAGAGCGCTAAGTGAACTTATCATCAATATTAACAGCTGCAACCTCCTTCAGGCGTACCCTGCGCTAAGCAGCAGCAGCAGCAGCAGGGGGGAGGGCAGTTCGCCCGTCACGCAATCTGCTGCCACGCACGTCGCGTCCGAGACGCGTCCAGCGGCGGCTGCGACAGCTGCAGAACGGTAGCGAAGTCGCCTCCACCTCCAGAGACCCGGACGGTCAGCCGGGGATGGGGACGTGCTAGTTTATCGCTAGTCAGCGACCTAGCCGTGGGTGAGGTCGCACGCGTCAACCCTCGAGCACTCACCGACTGCTGCCCACGCGCCTAGGGGCCCGTCCCCTCGAGAGCGACGCCAGGCTCTCGCGGGCGCCGCTCCAGCGGCCGGAGCGTGCGGAGGAGGTTGGCGCTTCGGTTTTCGCAAGATAATTCTGCAACGGAATAAGAAACGCTAGGGGCACTTGGTGTTGGAAGATGAGTCATACTAGCCTTGGACAACATAAATGCAAAATGAGTCTAAGAAATTCTGGCAACTTCTCTCCGGTGGTCACCGCGATTCGAGGGAGGGGGCTCGATACGTGCTTAATAATTAGGTAAATGTACTTAACAGATCCAAAGTATCGCATAAAGACTCCTCAGGCCTCCATACCTCCAAGACTTGAGGTACATCTTAACAAGGGGCTGACAGTTCATGTATGCGATAATTTAAACCAGCTTGAATAGCCCATGCTCTAGGCTGGTCTCCTAGAAGCTAGCATTAGTTATCCGGTGTTACATTTTGAGTCACTAACTGGGTCATTCTGTTTAGGCACTGGTTGAAGAGGCGTGTTGAAGGGCGCACGCTTCAGGCCGTGCATGTAAGAAGACTTGAGTTTCTTTTCAGGTCGTCACCGATTATGGGCTGAGCACGTGCGCGAGGGACCTACGTTCTTCCAAATATTGTGCAGGAAGTTGAACAGAAAACTCAAGCGGATGATACTTCATTCTATCTGTAAGGTTTCAAACAAAAAAGTGTATAGAGTAGCTACATATAATATCTGAGTGGGTTTCGAAGACATTTCCCCGACCATAAGCTACAGCCTTCTAAGCGGCGGTTTTTTCAGCCGTGCTATAAAATCCTGGCTGCAACACGCAATCTACGATACACGCGGCGGAGCTCCCGCAGCTTCGAGGCTGCTACTCTGGGTACTCTACTGCTCAGCACTAGCAATTATCATTGTCGCACCAGTTGCTGGAGGTAAGAAAATGCGATGCATGAACGAGAGCTTTGCTGACTCTCAGGTTCAAGAGAAACTGATATCTAAGCGCTCCTGAGCCCAAGTGATCTGCCATAAATAGGCGCTTAATCAGGCGTGGGCAATGACAGTATGTGATCGCATCCCACGCCTGCAAATTGTCAGCTGCTATTACAATCAGAATGCTGCACTTAACATGCAGCAATTAAATTCAAGAAATAATGAGATGAGCCTAAAAATGAGACAAATTAGCTCTGGGACCTCGGTGCCTTAGTAGCCAGCGTCATTTGCTGAAAGCAATTAATAAGACTAGTGAAAATACTTGGATGTGAGTAAAGGTTGTGTGAGTAGGAGCCATTGACGCTTTTCATCGAAGCATATTTTATAGGCTGCGACTCGTCCTTCATGTGCCTATGCGTGCTGACACTGTGCATGCTGCCATTAACCACATTTGTCTCTCTCTGTCTCTCTCTCTGTCTCTCTCTCTCTCTCTCTCTCTCTCTCTCTCTCTCTCTCTCTCTCTGTCTCTCTGTCTCTCTGTCTCTGTCTCTGTCTCTGTCTCTGTCTCTGTCTCTGTCTCTGTCTCTCTCTCTCTGTCTCTCTGTCTCTGTCTCTGTCTCTGTCTCTCTGTCTCTCTGTCTCTCTGTCTCTCTCTGTCTCTCTCTCTCTCTCTCTCTCTCTCTCTCTCCCTTTCTCTCTCTCTCTCTCTCTCTCTCTCTCTCTCTCTCTCTCTCTCTCTCTCTCTCTCTCTCTCTCTCTCTCTCTCTCTCTCTCTCTCTCTCTCTCTCTCTCTCTGTCGCTCTCTCTCGGCTCTCTCGATCTCTCTTTCTCACCGATAATTTTCTTTGGAATTCTCGGCGACCGTTCGATCAGTTCACCATTGATTCCGATCGTTTAGTGGCTCGTTAGATCCGTCAGATTTTTCAGTGCTTATGCAGAACTCCAGCAGTATGCCGTTGACTTCACTACAGGTCGGTGAACAGGAGGTCGTGTGCTGCAACCGGTCGTCGTCTACCCGGTGCCTAATCAGTCACATCGTTCACGGTTCAAGCCACGTCCGTCCTTTCATCATTCCCCAGATGAAGCAACTGCTTTTCATTACAAGTTCGCATCCCGAGGTCAAGGACGGCTGTTAAATATTGCTAGCCGTGGCTTCGATTTAGGTTTCGGCGATAGCCCATGTGATGAGGTGCTCTCTCTCCACGATCGAGTTCGCCGAATCGAACTCTGCAGCTGGCGATCTTGTATTGCCAAATGCAACCGGTGGTGAAAGCCGTTAGAACTCTTCCACTTCTATACAGGCAACGCTGTTAAATCGGCTGACATTTATTTTAGTGTTTCAGTTCGATTCACATCGCTTTAAGACGGTCGGAACCAGCAGGCTCAGATCAAGCCATTTCGTCGAGTGACAGTTTCTGAGCAGGATCGTGGGCAGGTGAAGTCCGACGCATTTGATTCGGGGAGACCCAAAAATAATATTTTAACTCACCGTTAAAGCGCTTAACATGCCCGTAATCCCTAGACCTTGTGGCTTAGTAGTGTGGGCGTAGCATCGCCTCCCCGTTGTACAGCCCGAAGCAGACTCACTCGAGTCCTGTAGGCAGCCTAGGCGTGAGCGGGTAACTCAGTAGCAGCCTCGCCCTGTACGTAGCAGCCTCGCCCTGTCCGCCGATTAGGAATGGATTATGAATGGCCGAGCTGTCGCGTCATTTGATTTAAGTTTGATGGATGGGTCGAGCGATGCACGGCCGGAACGTGAACTACTTCGGATTGTGTGGCTGATGCGAGAAAATGAACACACCAAGAACTAAACGACGAAAAATCGCTGTCCATGTGCTGTTTGATGGGGGATGAAGTGTGGGTCCATGAGAAGCGGTTTGTCGCGACGACTACGAGGTACAAGACAGACGAGGCTCGTCGCTCAGTCGTGTACCGTCTGGAAGCTTCTCATTGCACAGGCTGGTAAATGTGCGACATTTTTTTAGTTCCAGTTTTCGAGACTGGCTGTCATACATGTACGGACCGCCTGATTTACTGCTGGTACCGTCGTCCTAGCGATGGAAAGGCTCATCCTTCGGCGTGCCAGCGCTCGCCCGCCGCTGCAGAGAGTAACGTCACCACGCGAGCACTGCGAATCGGCTTCACTTTTGAATTCAAAGCAGCGGCAGCTGGAGTTGGGTTGAAAGGGCAATTCCTGACCACAACGGGTAGCTCGACGAGCTTCTGGGCTCGTTTTGGCTTTTGTACCTGGCTAATTTTAGCGCCATTCGCTTGCTTAGGGCTTGAGTTGAGCAAACTTGGAGTTTTCAGCCCAACGGGTGGTTCGACTTTCTTTTGCAGCTTCTTCTCGGCACACAATAACAAGAAACGGAAGTCCAAAAGTGCATTGCTGACAAAATGCGTTTAGAACTCGAATCGTCAATATTTTAACGAAGCAATGGATGGTTGGAGAGTCGCTCCGGTTGGGAAATCTCTCGGTTGGTTCTATTTCCTAAAATCCCAACTGCTTACCCAGACCCCATCTTTCGACTATCAAGAATCCTCGGTTGACCCTCTCATCTGTTAACAACACACCTCTACATTAACATCGTGTGGGCTGTCCGAGTGGGAGCGGTCGCCGAGCCGACGTCGGTGGCGGGGGGGGGGGGCGCTAGTCGGCCTTTGACGTCGGTGTCGGCGGGCGACAAAGTAGGCGGGCGCGAGCACAAAATCGCCAGCCGCCCGCGATTTCAAGTGTTGTGTTACTGTGGCTCCGGTGGCGGTAGATCTTGTGGAGTCTCACGGAAACACAAGCACGGACGTGAGCGGTAACGAGACTCGCCGTTTATTGCTCTCAGTTACATACATGCCAGCTGGCTGAATCGCTGCAGCTCAATCACTGCAGTTTCGGAAATGCAGCTATGCAGGCAACATCCTGCGTTTCAAAGGACGGTCGCTAAGCCCAGTCGACTGCCCAAAACACCAGCCGCAGGTGGGGTATACATTTGAGGCCGGACGCTGCCTTAATCGCAAAAGCAGGAGCAGAAGCATCAGCACCGGGCACACACAACAGCTCTATGCATCGCTCTGAGGGCTGAGCTGCTTTGATGTACAAGCTTGCTGACACTGCATGCTACCACATACTATACTTGCACGCTGACGACGTGCATGTCACCCTAACCGTGTTGTTCTTGTTTTTTTTGAGCATGCTGCCACTAAACAATCTATCGCATTTCTTTGCCGCAAATGTAAAGCGCCTAGAAAGAGATTCTCTGAGGGCGCTTTATCAAATATATTATTACTGCTATAAAAATTGCCGAAAAAATTCTATGCTTTTGGCGATTACAGTATCCGCTAACAATCACAATATTGATCTCGATGTACTACTTTTGGTGTGAACATATCTTACAAAATAACATTATTTCCGATGCTTCAGTCGTTAGTTAATCCCTTAAACTTGGGATTACTAAGCATTTTTAGCTTGTTTGTAGCCCCGCGCTCGCATTGGCTTAATTTTAGCGTGAACAAGAACTGCTCGTCCGGCATAACCTTCTTCGTCCTGGAGCAGTGAGCCAGAGAAAAGCCCTGGTGTCGTGATAGAGCAAGAGCTTAAGAGCGAGTCAGGAAGCTCTGAGACCAGTGGTGGTGAATCGGCCTTTATAATTGATCTGATACCCGCGGGTGTTGCTGATTGATGTTGGCTGGCCTGTCAACCTCAGCCATCACATCACTCTGTCCAAAAAGAATCGTCTGGCACCCATTTGGCATTCAAGCTGGACAGAGGTCCCCTTCCAGTGGCCCAGTGACTGTATTCCCTACGGTAATGGGCCTCCGTGACGGGCCCAATACCACTAAGCTCTTGCCCCATTGTCTCAGCTAGTATTTAAGAGTAGAGCGACACTCGAGTCGGATCTTTTGTTCCACTCCTGATCTCGCTCTTTCTCTCTTCGGCTTAGTTTGGACGTCGCAGCCAGAAGCTGCCTAAACTCGTTTCTGTGAAAGCGAAGGAGGATTCGCTGTCTGTTCGTCCGCGATTGGCTGGACTATGCGAGACAGCGCCAGGTTTCGGTGGACGCCACCGAATACGGTCGTATCGCGCCCGAGCTCGCATTTTGTATTTGTTTGTGTGTGCGTGCGCACGTGGTCTCAGTATAAGGATTTGCCGATGCGAACTAGAAGTAGTTCGGAATGGTGTGAGAGATATGTTGGTAGTTCGGCTCCTCCGTCAATTTGGATGGTTCCTCACTATAGACGCATGTAGCCGAACTAGGGAAACGTGTTTCCTCCGAAAGAATGCTTGTGCTGGTGAGAGCCTGCGAGGAGTGTAGAGATAAAACTGAGCTAGACGCGCAGCGACATTGTGCACGTGTGAGTAATGCACAGTAAAATCCCCTCTTGGTATGTGTCCCCTTCTAATTCACGCCGCGGACTCACGACCCCCTTAGTAGTGGTAAGTAGGTCAGCGCCAGGATCACCCCACTTCCGAGGTTATTTCCTGCTTATTGTGCGTAGACGCGCACCAAACCACATTCGGCCGAAGGACAAGGCGCTCGGTAAGCGGCAGGTTACGCCTGCTCCGCCGAGCATTCGGAGTTACATGTTTATCGTTCAAAGGTCAAACTTCCAAAAACTTCTAAATTTTGACCATTTTTGGAAATTTTTAGAATGCCGGAAGTCCTTTCAGCAATCAAGTGCGGAGGTTTTTTAAATTTACTAATAGCTTATTTGATTTATCTACTTTGTCTTGGTTGATGTCTTAAGTTTATATAGTTGGTTTTGCATACTTTAATTAATGACGCCAGCTGCCTTTCGGTAAAAGCTTTGCGTTTTTCTCTTTAGAGAACGTTAAGTTTCGCTCTTAAGCCAGACAGTTTTGCCCGCTTGTTTACCACAGCATAACAATTGTTCCTTCCGTAGCAACTCCAAAGAAAGCGTTGGCTTTAAAAAAAGCAACAGTTTCTTCGGGAGAGCAATATTTCGATTAAACTTGTTCCTCACTACCCACCGCCTTGCATCTGAGGATTGTCGTAGTTCACATAGAAATCCACTTTAGTGAATTCCAAGTGCAGTAAGAGACATGGTTGACGCCGGAAAGTGTTAATGTCCATGATCCACCTTCTTCAAAAAAGCTCTCAGGCAAGCACAATTAATTATAATTCATTTGTATAGCGCCCCAAGAGAACTTAATCTCTATTCAGGCGCTTCACATATGCCTCCGGGCTCGAGCCCACGACCTCAGCCAGACCTCGCTCGGGGGGGGGGGCGAGCACCTTAACCTGCCACTTTTTCGTCCACATTACATCACATGATTCAGTGCATGTTACTAGACTAACTAAAGTCTTATATTGACACTTCTAACCAAGCAAGTTCCAGTCAGGCTTATAAGGTAATGCCTAAGTAAAGTTAGCCGTGCTTCTGGTAGATATTGAGCCATCAGGAGTGTAAATTTAAGGAAAGTATCTTTGCTGATTATGATTCCTCTTTCGGCAGCTATTGATGCGAGTGATCACCAAGTCTTTTTGAGTGCTTCTCATCTTGTCGGGGCATCGCTGGAACTGCTCTGCAATGGTTTAGGTAGCATATTGGAGAGCAGTGATGGCACACTAGGTAAGATGGTTGCTTTCACAACCTCTGTCCCGAGGTCGAGGGTTCGATTCCTGCGGTGGGCGATTCTTTATCGCCACAGCAAGCGCTGGTGATAGCCGTAAAGGCTCTTCTGTCGCTATACAAAAAGAGGCTGTTTAATAAGCTAGGATTTATTTATTTCTCATGAAGACGCCAATCTATTCGTGCGAACGGAAATGAGCACTCGAGGCACTAGGGACGTGCACAATATTAATGGGCTCTGTGCTAGATCCTCTTCTTTACAAGACTGATTCTCTCTCTCTCTCTCTCTCTCTTTCTATCTCGTGTGCTCTCTTTCGCACAATCTAGGTTTCCATTTCGATACAGCTGACACTAATTGCTGCGTTAGCTTCGATTCTTCTCAGCACTCTGACGCATCGGTTTCTTGTAACTACCATGCTACATGTAGAGTGGTACCTCGGCTTACGAGTTTAATTCCTTCTTCGCCGGAGCTTGTAACTCAAATTACTGGTATGTCCGGTCAGCTTTCCCTTTGCTGCACGATACCCTGTTTTTCACTCACCCTTGGTTAGTCATTCTCCTGCCTGTAGAGCTTTAGTATAAGACGAAAGTTTTTTAGAGCGCTATTACAATGTCGTATTATTATCATTCTCTTATAATCACCCCTGTCAATCAGCACTGTCTAATACCGCTGCCGTATGCCAACATTTTGTTATTCCACTGTATCGCCTGAGAAGTTTATGTAGTTCATCTATCGCTTGAACGAATCCTCTCTATGTCAATGGCTTCACTGCCCTACCCTTTAACTACCCTACTTCTTTATCATACTTTAAGCATGCCTCTATCAAACTCGTCTCTAAACCTGTCGCTCGTGCTAATAAGGGCACCAGTCCACAAAACCCTCTCCCAACAGTTTTCTTTATGAAGTGCATGTTCGAGGCTTACCATAACAAATAATATCAACATGTCTAAGGCTCCCAGGGATTTCCCGGCTCAACCGAAACCAGCTGCAGTCACGCTTCCCGACTGAATCAAGCAGCATCTTTTCCTAAAATCAATCCTTGGGCTATAAACACTTATAAACCTTGCATAGGCTACATGCTTATAAAGGGCTATCAACTTAAAGCGATTGTTCAACGGTTGCCATGCGTTCTAGTTGCTTGAGCTCTAGGCTGAGCTGAGGCCCAGTCTTCACTGTCGCACGGCTGTCTGGCTGCACAGCTTCAGCTTGGATCAGCTTAGATGACTACCAGAGTGAGCTAGACTGACCGGAAGTCGTGCTGTGCATGCCTTTGGTTAGCTATTTGAACGCAAAGTTGAAGCTTTCCCTTTGACGCTGCCGCTCGCCATGCCGCTGAGCTAGGGTAAGACGAGCGGCCGTCAGGTTAGACCTCTTTATAATACCGCGTGCGCCAATAACAGGGGAACTAGAAAAGTCTACAGGGAGGGTCCTACGTAAAGTACACTATGGGGGCGTAAGACGACGAGCAAGCGCGAACAAACTTGTTAGTTGGTCAGTCAGCTTCCGCAGTCCCGCCGTCGTACCGACTCCGAATCCAACAGTACGAGCGTACACCGTAAAAGATCCGCCTAGCTGAGTAACTGCTTGGCTAGTCCGAGTCGGCGTCTACCACTGTCGAGAGCTTCCGCCGAAAGACGCCAATTCACGGGGGCCACGAACACGCTACACGGGGAACTCGGAATATACAAGCCTTAACAGCCAGTGTGCTGTCCAGCTCCGCTCGGGCCGTGGGTACTCATTGCCTTGCGTGCGTAGTCGCATCGCCGGAGCACGCCAGCACTCATTCAGATGCATTACTCGGCGAGACCGGGAGCCTCCAACATCAAGACTTCCTCGGCCAACTTCCCTTGCCCAAGAGCCCCAGTGACCATTTGTCATTGCATATCCGGCCATGCCCATAGGTCAGATCCCGGCCTAGCTGGTGATCCTTACCACATTACAGCCGTCCTGTCCCAGCCAACCAGACCTAGCCTAGATACACAATCATACATTCCAAACTTAAAGTAGTTCAGATCACTGTTATTGGAGGTGCCACTTCACTAAGATACCGGGTATGGCATTTCAAGCGTTTTGGGAGAGAAACTGAGAATGGCAAAAACATGAAAAGTGTTGCGTTAATGTGGCTCCAGTGACGTTAGATCTTGTTGAGTCTCACGGAAACACAAGCACGGATGTGAGCGGTAGCGAGACTCGCCGTTTATTGCACTCAGTTACATGTATGCGAGCTGGCTGAATCCCGCAGCTCAATCGCTGCATTTGGGGAAATGCAGCCGATGTTTCAAAGGCCGAACGCTACGCCGAGTCAACTGCCCAGAAACGGGCCGCAGTTGGGGTATACGCTTGTGGCCGGACGCTGGGCTAATCGCAAAAGTAGGAGCAGGAGCAACAGCACCGGGCATACACAACAACAGCGCCATGCATCAAGCAAATAGTTCAATAAATACATCAATGCACGCTTTTAGGAGTCACTTAATCTTACGTGACGGCTAAGTGTGGGCACCCCAACCTAAGACAACCATTTACCCATAGGCGGCAATAGCACAAGCCGGGATTTACCAGCTCTTTTCCAATCGAGCTATGAAAGGCGCTTCTGCAAATCGCAGTTATAAACGGCATAAATGAGGAATAAAAATCACCTTAATTTCACTTACATATGATTGAATCAAAATATGCGGGCTGATTTCTATGGAATGACGCTCCAGTTAGATCCGAGTAACAAGGCCGCTTAGCGAACCCGACTGCGTCCGACACCACCGGTTCGCGGTCACTTGCCGTTACAGGAAACGGATCACCAGTCCCAGGATTCAACGGGTAGTGTGATCATGGACTCCTTAGTTACTCCGGTTTCGGGCTGCAGGTAAATTACATTATCCCTGACGATAGTCAAATTGCCGACCGACACTTCGCTTTTGTTTCCGACCAATAGTCACCTGACGACAAATATAAACACATATGGCAAGTTAAAAAGGATTAATCGCCTTAGTTAGCCGCTTGCCGAAGGAGGCTACACGCCCAGGGAGCGTGCTCAGTAGTCCGCTAATAATAATAATAATGATGCACTTGATAAAGCGCCCTCAGAGAACTCAATCTCGTTCTAGGCACTTTATATTTGTGCAAAGAGAAACGCTATTGAATGGTGAGACATATCATGCTTGATAAACAACTTGAATAACGTGATAAGGTGTGACATGTAATGTAATGTAATGTAATGTATCTCCGTCAGTAACTCCACAAAGGAATAAAGGCCATGTGGGTGTTAAGCAGGAGAGTTTTGTATAGCGCACTCACAGCCTAAGCGGCTTTCGGTAAGCATTTGGTAGCCAACAGACTTCGTCTCACGCAACAAAGAGAAAGTGGGAAGCATAGCAGAGTTAAGAGAGCAGCTGAGGTAGTGAGTAGCATAGAAGTAGCAGTTCAGGACCGCTGAAAAAGATGTGCCATAGTTGGCAGTTGGAGAGTAGATGTCGTTGCGTAAGAAATGCACAGATTCATCATGCAAGTGTGGTTAATGGCAGCATGCACAGGTTCAGCATGCATAAGCATATAAGGAACTAGTCACAGGGACCCTCTTAATGCTGTCCTAAATATGTGTAATTGTAAGTTCTTTTTAAATGTGGTCAAATCAGGAGATGTCGTGACGCAAGTCAGTAATGAGTTCCAGCTCGGCTAGCTGGTTTACCCTTTTTGCTTGGTATAACCGTCAGCAGGACGGTTGATCTGAAAGAGGCGCGTCCTTATTTTGAAAAGTTAACGTTTTTCCAAAGTTTGAAGTGATAGATTCGCGTCCGCTTAGGGCTGGGCAGCTTTCATGTACGAGCGTGCTGACACTGTGCATGCTGCCACTAACCATACTTGCACGCTGAACCTGCACATATCACACTAACCGTGTAATTCTTGTTGTTTATTGAGCACGCTGCCACTAAACAATCGATCGTGCTACCTTTGCCACAAATAGAAAGCGCCTAGAAAGAGATTCTCTGAGATCGCTCTATCAAATTTATTATCATTATTATAAAATTTGCAAAAACGTAATGCCTTTGGAGATTGCAGTATCCGCAAACACTCACATTGTTGATCTCAATGTGCTACTTTCAGTGTGAACGCATCTCACAAAATAACATTATTTACGATCCTCCAGAAATTTGTCAATCCCGTAAACTTGGGATAACTAAGCATTTATAACTTGCTGGTAGCGCCGTGCTGACCTTGGCTTAATTTTAGCACGAACAAGAACTGCTTGGCAGGCAAAGACTCCTTCGTCCTGAAGCAGTGAGCCAGAGAGAAGTGCCAATGCGGTGAGAAAGCAAAAGATTTAGAGCGAGCCAGGAAGCTCTGTGACCAGCGGTGGCGATTCGGCCTTTAAAATTGGTCTGCTATCCACAGGCGCCGCTGATAGATGCTGGCTGGCTTGTCAACCTTGGCCATAAATCTGTCCAAAAAGATTCGTCTGGAACCTGTTCGGCATTCAAGCTGGACTGGTTTGCACATCCGTTGGCCAAGCGGTGGTCTGAATTCCTAACCGTAATGGGGCACGGTGCCCGGCCCAATGCCACTAAGCTCTTGCCCCACCGTCTCAGCTAGGTATTTAAGAGTAGAGTGACACTCGTTCCGGGTCTTTTTTTCCGCCCCGGCTCTCTCTTAGGCTTAGTTTCGACTCCGCCGCCAGAAGCTGCCGGACTCGTTTTTCTGGAAGCGAGGGAGCAGGGCGGGCTGCTCCCCGGCGATTGGCTGGACTGGGCGAGACGGACGCCGCCGAATACTGTCATATCGCGCTTCAAAAATGGCGCCCGCGCTCGCATGTTGAATTTGTTGGTGTTTTCGTGTGTGTGCGTGCGCACGTGGTCTCAGCATAAGGATTTTCCTATGCGAACTAGAAGTAATTCGGAATGGTGTGTGAGATATTTCGGTGGTTCAGACTCCTCCGCCTACTTGGGTCGTTCCCCACTATTGACGTCGGTAGCCTAAGTGGGCTGACGCGTTTCCTCCGCAAGAGTGCTTGTGCTGGTGAGAGCCTGCGAGGAGTGTAGAGGTAAAACTGAGCTAGATGCGCAGCGACATTGTGCACTTGCGAGTAAAGCTCAGTAAAATCCCCTCTTGGCATGTGTTTCTTTCTTATTCACGCCGCGGACTCACGACCCCCTTAGTAGTGGTAAGTAGGTCAGCGCCAGGACCACCCCACTCCGAGGTGGCCTGCTTATTGTGCCGAGACGCACACCAAACCGCATTCGGCCGAAGGACAAGGCGCTCGGTAAGCGGCAGGTTACGCCTGCTCCGCCGAGCCTTCGGCGTTACATGTTTATCTTTCAAAGGTCAAATTTCCAAAAACTTCTATATTTTGACAATTTTTGGAAATTTTCTGAATGCCGGAAGCCCTTTCAGCAATCAAATGCAGAGGTTTTTTGAATTTACTAATAGCTTACTTGATTTATCTACCTTATCGTGGTTGATGTCTTAAGTTAATTTAGTTTGTTTTGCATATTTTAATTAATGACGCTAGCTGCCTTTCGGGAGAAGCTTCGCGTTTTTCTCTTTAGATAACGTTTAGTTTCACTCTGAAGCCAGCCAGCTTGGCCCGCTTGTTTACCACAGCATAGAAATTGTTCCTTCCGTAGCAACTCCAAAGATAGTGTAGGCTTTACAAAAAGCAACAGTTTCTTCTGGAGAGCGACATTTCGATGAAATTCGGTACTCACTGCCCACGGCATGGCATCTGAGGATTGTCGTAGTTCACATATAAATCCACTTTAGTGAATTGCAAGTGAAGTAAGAGAGATGGTTGACGCCGGAAAGTGTTAATATACACGATCAACCTTTTTCAAAAAAGCTCTCAGGCAAGCATACTTTCCGGTGATCTCAATGACGACTTTGCCGAGTGATTCTCCTTGTTGGTTCTTCTGCCGCTATATAAACGAGGCTATTAAATCAGTTTAACGTGTTTCCCTCAGTTCTTAGTTGATAAAGCAGAACGGATTGGGGCTACATCCTCCCCACTGCCCTGTCAGACCTTAACCCAACTATCTTCGATCCTCGACAGACTGACCGGCAGACTAAAGCCTGAGCGACCAAGCATGACAGACTAACAGACACTGACTTTAACAGACCGATCGCCGACTGACTGAAAGCCCAGTTTTCTTTAGATCCGGTGTGATCAGTTCTCGTATTTGGTAACCTGTTCTGGCAATCCTAACAAATATTTTACACACACGCACACTCACACTCACACTCACACACACACACACACACACACACACACACACACACACACACACACACACGCAAACACACGCACACTCACACACGCACACACACACACACACACACACACATTCACACATACCGGTTTGTGCTGAACTAGTTGATAAGAGTAAGACAGCCAGACTAGTTAATGCTTTAAAGACATCGCATTTAGACTACAGCGATTCTCTTCATCGAGGGAATCCCAGCATGTGCCCTCTCTCCTTCTCACCCTCTTTCTCTTCACTCCGCGTGTTCCGGAGCTGCTTCCACGAAGGCTACTACATCCGTATGTGCCCCTCTGCTCCTCCAGTTCGCTCGTGAAGCACCTGCTCCTTCCTCAGCATCTAGCCATCTCTCGGACTAAGCTAAAATAATAATAATAATAATGTACTCGATAAAGCGCCCCCAGAGAACTAAATCTCTTTCTAGGTGCTTTACATTTACTGCAAAGGGAAATGTTTCGTTGATCTAACCTTTGGCTCGCAGCTATTGAAAATCTGGAACTCACTATGGGCAACTGTCCGTACCTGCACCACTCGGCTAAAGACGCACCTGCTCGGTACAGTATCTGTACAGCTGCACCGGTACAGTGGTACTTCGGCTTACGAGTTCAATTCGTTCCGCCCCGGAACTCAAACTACTCGTCCGGTCAGCTTTCCCTTCGCCGCATTAATCTCTTCTTCTTGGCTTCGGGGTCCTTCGCGAACTTTTTCGTACACGTTACCTCACGTGATTCAGTGCATACAAGCGGTGGTTATAGCCGTAAAGGCTCTCCTGTCGCTATACAAAAAGAGGCTGTTTAATAAGCTAGGATTTATTTATTTCTCATGAATACACCAATCTATTTGTGCGAACGGAATTGAGCACTCGAGATGTACATTATATCAATGGGCTCTCTGACATTCATCGCTGTGTTAGCTTTGGTCCCGCCCAGCACGCTGACGCATCGGTTTCTTGTAACTCCCATGTTGCATTTAGAGTGGTCATCGGCTTACGAGCTTAATTCGTTCTTCGCCGGAGCTCGTAACTCAAACTACTGGTTTGTCCGGTCAGCTTTCCCCTTGCCGCAGTAATCTCTTTTTTGCCGGGGGTGGGGGTCTCCTTTTTGCAAACAATCGCACCTTTTTCGTCCACTGTACCTCACATGATTCTGTGCATATTACTATCCACGTCTTACTAACCGGTGACCATTAGTGTCGTCATGTTTGCTTAACCATATTGGGCTATGCTTGCGTTTGTTGGGCTGTGCTTGCGTTTGCTTGCACGATACCCTGTTTGTCACTCACCCATGGGTAGTTATTCTCCTGCTTGTAGAGCTTCATGTAAGACACGAGTTCTTTTAGAGCGCTATTAAAATGTATTATTATCATTCTCTTATAATCACCTCATGCACTCTCCAATACCGCTGCCTTATGCCAACCTTTTGTTATTCCACTGTATCATCTGAACAGTTTGTGTAGTGTATCTATCGCTTGAACAGATCCTCTATGCCAATGGCTTCGCTGCCCTACCCTTTAACTACCCTACTTCTCTATCATCCTTTAAGCATGCCTCTATTAAACTCATCTATAAACCTGTCGCTTGTGCTAATAAGGGCATCAGCCCACCAAACCCTCTCCCAACAGTCATCTTTATGAAGTGCACGTTGGGGCTTACCATAACAATTAGTATCAATATGTCTCAAGCTCCCAGTGATTTCCCTGCTCAACCGAAACCAGCTGCAGTCAAGCTTCCCGGCTGAATCAAGCAGTCCCGTTTCCTAAAATCATTCCTTGGGCTATGAGCACTAATAAACCTTGCATAGCTACAGGCTTATAAAGGGCTATCAACTGAGAGCAATTGTTCAACGGTTGCCATGCGTTCTAGTTGCTTGAGCTCTAGGCTGAGCTGAGGCCCATTCTTCACTGTCACACGGCTGTCTGGCTGCACAGCTTCTGCTTGGATCAGCTTAGGTCACACCTTGCTAGTAAGTTCCAGTCTGGCTTTAGAGCTAATCACTCCACAGAGTCAGCATTGCTTCGGGTATACAACAACATACTTAGGAATGCAGACATGGGTAGAGTGTCTCTTCTTGTTTTGCTCGATCTTTCGGCAGCTTTTGATACCATCGATCACAAAGGACTTCTAGAGCGCCTCTCATCTCGCCTGGGCATCACTGGCACTGCTCTGCAGTGGTTCAGGTCCTATCTCAGTGGGAGACTCCAGAGTATTGACGTGAATGGACAAAGATCATCTGAAGTACCTCTAAAATATGGAGTACCTCAGGGCTCTGTGCTAGGTCCGGTCCTTTTCACCGTTTATACTCTCCCTCTTGCTGATGTGATTACCAAGCACAATCTAGGCTTTCACTTCTATGCGGATGACACTCAGTTGTACCTTTGCTTTGATCCCTCCCAGCCTTCAAGCACCTCGAATTCTCTCAACTCACTTGCTGCATGCATTGATGACATCCGATCATGGATGGCAGCAAATTTTCTAAAACTAAACGATGATAAAACTAACTTACTAGTTATGGGCAAACCCAGCGTGATTCAGAAATTGGAAAGGCTGACTTTCCAAATTGGCTCTGCCAGCATATCTCCAGTTGAATCAGCTCGAAATCTAGGTGTCATATTCCAAAGCGACCTCTCGTTAGATGACCACATCAGCTCCACAGTCAAATCTGCCTATTTTCAGCTTCATAACATTGCTAAAATTAGGGCTTGTTTATATAAGGATACCACGTCCAAGTTGGTCCATGCATTCGTGACATCCAGTCTCAACTTCTGCAACTCACCGCTTACTGGCCTACCAGCATGTGCGATCAGGCGATTGCAGCTGGTGCAAAACTCGGCAGCTAGGCTTGTCTGTCGTGAGCTTCGCAGTTGCCACGTTACTCCACTTCTTGCCGACCTGCACTGGCTACCAGTGAGGCAACGGATTGACTTCAAGGTTTTGTCGCTCACTTTTAGGTCTCTTCATTCTATGGCTCCAGCCTATCTTTCAGATATACTACCCCATCAGGCCAAGCATCGTACCACTCGCTTTTCGGAATCCAACAGTCTGGAAATCCCTCGTACAAACCTTAAATCCTTTGGAGACCGTGCATTTAGCTCGTATGCTCCCAAAGCCTGGAACTCCCTCCCGACCTGCGTCAGAACATCCCCTGACCTGACCACATTTAAAAGAAACTTAAAAACAAACCTATTTAGGACAGCATTTAGTGGGTCCCTGTGATTCGTCCTTGATGTGCTTATGCGTGCTGACACTGTGCATGCTGCCACTAACCACATTTGCATGCTGACCCTGTGCTAGTCACCCCTAACCATATTATTCATTTTGTTTGTTTTTCAAGCATGATTTTACTTACTATTCTATTGCATATCACTTTGCAGCAAATGTAAAGCGCCTAGAAAGAGATTAAGTTCTCTGAGGGCGCTTTATCAAGTGCAATATTATTATTATTATTATTTGGTGACTACCAGAGGGAGCTAAACTGACCGGAAGTCGTGCTGTGCCTGTCTTTGGTTAGCAATGTACAAGCAAAGTTAATGCTTTCCCTGTTTTTTTCCTGCACGAAAGCCAGTGTAAAATGTATTACCACTCTTTGAAACTCGGTGCATTAAAACATATCGTATTTCTAAAAAATATGTTTACAGACATGTTGGATAGAAAATCAGACTGTCCACTGAGGAATCTGGATTTTCAAGCTTCGAGTGAACAGCCACTTAAAAGCTATACACAGATTTAGGGGAAGTCTTCTGCTAATAGCACATGCATCGCTCGTAGGAAAGAGACAGAAACTCTGAGGCTGTGCTAGAAAATAAGTTTCGTATTAATAATATTTATTACAAGGCCAAGTGAGTAGCAAAACTTGATGAATATGATTAATTGTTAAAAAACCACCTGCGAAAACGTCCAGGGACTCACTGTCAGCCAACGCATAGAAAATACTACTCGACTGTAGCAAAGCCCGGATGCAGCTATGCTGCAGACAAGAGGCAGAGGCAGACGCATGCACGAGCAGCACGGAGCTCCACGACGAGCTGAGCCATCGAGCACTACATGCACTGCAGCTTACTTAGCACAGCCACGCGCGTCGAGCATCGACACCAGCCGCCTTGGATACTGCAGCAGCAGCAGCAGCAGCAGCAGCAGTCGGCAGAAGCTAGGCTCCATGGGGTGCTCATAGCCATTCATACTTGGCACCATGGCCTACCCGCTCCTTCAACATGCTTCACATGCAAATCGATTCGTCTGATGTCCAAGACACCGAGTAGACTGCACGCATAGAAGGTGCCGAGCCTTCGTTTCTTGGTACAGAGGGATCTGACAAAGGACGCCAGAGCAACAGCACATCGAGTTCCTTGAAATCTCGTTACACGAGCCTGAGCTTCAAAAAGCGTCTAACTTCACCTTTCAAAGTGTCACACGGTGCATTAGCGCGTGAAGACATCTTGGTGCATCGTGAGAAGAGGCTGCACTTACAGTCGACAGCAGTAGAAACCATTTCGCAGGTGATAGCTAATAGACACCAGTCATGAGCAGCGTAACCCAAGGGTCGACTTAGGCGTCCTACAGGTTTCAGGCGTCAGCACCAACGTGACTAGGCACACGTGACTGGCTCGTCACTGCTACACTTGTATCGATTTCTGCTCCTTTGCTTCCATTGGCTGTCCGGCAGCCAGACGTTGGTAGGCAAAGTACGCCCAAGTGTACGTGGAATCGTTAAAAAATACCGGCTGATGCTGCATCAGTAGAGTGAGCCGTCATCTCACTTGCAGAGACCAGCAGCAGCTGGTGTCAGTGGGCATCATGAGAGGCAGGATGCTCTGTATTGCTACAACAAGTTACCACCTGCCCATACGCATGCTTCCACAAATGAAGCACATGTTACTAACTGCAGCTACAATCAGAAAGATAGCAAGCACAAGTACGTGTGCAGCCAGTGCAAGCCAAAGATTTGCACATACATAACAACCAGCATTTGTATACGAGAAAGAGCAAAATAGAGCAGGCTGTCATTATAAAGTTTGCTTAGGAAGGCTGTACCGTTTGTCTGCTTATTAGATGGTGATCCCGGCCCCTTGTTGCCGGGTAACTTGTTTAGCTTTTTCTCAGTGTAGCAAAATCTTTGTGAGGGAACGGTTTGAAACGTATTTAAAAACGGTTTTAAATTTTTTTTAGCAACAAAACAAAACCTACAAGTTAAATATAGTGGGTTAAAGCACACTGTCTTCACCTTCGTCAGTGGCAATTAGCATATCAGCATAGACTTTGATTTCAGGGACTCGAACACATCTAAAATTAAACAGATGCTTGCGTCTACCGGCAAAAAATAGCAAGCAATACAATTTTGAAATTAAAGACACTGCATCCACAGCAAATAGCTGCCAGAGGCTCTGCCAAAATGACTCAACAGCAGACTCACTGCCATTAAGACTGATCTGGTCAGGCTATCCTTTGTATTTGGGCCATGGAGATCTTAACAGTGTTTGATTCAATCGCGATGAGCAAAGGTTTGCTCATCACTGTTTCACAATTCAATGTATAGTTCAGTGTTCAATTTTCAACACGACAGCACATGTTGTAACTACACAAGTAAATTAAGAAATTATTTCCCTTGATATTGTTCACAGGATAATCGCAAGTCGGGAGTGCAAAACCTCGCTAAATCGAAGCAGTAGCTAGGAAGGGAGCATTTGCCTGAGACTGAGAGTCAAGACTCACCGGCTGGTCTTTCGACTCTATGGTCAGAGGTGGAAGGTCCGACCGAACCGAGTCAATGCTATCTTCCTCCCTCGGCGCCATTGCTGCCATGCTTTCCGGCGTTATGCCTACATCTTCTGCCTGGACGTCAAGTAATACTGACTGACCTTCACCTTGACCATCGGGCCACGGATAGGTCTGCCTGAGCCACTCTGCAGGATTCTCCCAGCTTGTAGATGTCCTGTGGCCATAGGTCTGCAAATATGTAGCACGAACCATGGACGCCCATTGTGTAAGCCACCCCACGACTAGTCTGAATACGATTAGCTCAAGCATGGTACATTTACACGATCAGCTCATTCACATTAAATTTTACTAGCTCGTTCATATCTTCACACACACACGCGAGGGCACACACACACAAACAAACACACACACCATGCATATGTGCGGATTACACATATATCAAGAACATGTATTCTGCCATCTGACGATGGCTGATCTATCACGTGGTGGCAAAAACACTTCTGCCTGAGTTACAGACACTTCAAAATCCCATCAGATCAAAACCATAAAAATCACGACTATCGAAACAGCAGCAATCCAAAGAAAGATTCTAGAAATCTATGAATGACATACCAGTATTCGACCTCACGTGAGCACATGCACCAAAACAGCTCCACCCAAGACTGAGTCAGCCCATGCTCACAGCTGCACTCAATACCCACCTGCAACCCGACCCGAATGGTCTGCATCAGATGGGGCACGATGGTGTGATTCCACAGATCGATGAACCATGCTTGGGCCTTGGCGACGTCCATCGGGCACGTCATAAGCAGCTGTGGTCCAACAGTGGTCTCCACGGAGCCATAGGTCTCCAGGCACTTGTTGATGTGCTGCCACACCTTGGGCATCCAGTCGATGACCTTGCACAAGTCGTTGTTGTGCACCCCCTGTCTGACCTCGACCTCAACGAGCCGCCGACGAAGGCAGCGGCCGAGCAAACCTTTCACCGGCTCCATGTGGTTGGCACACAGCACCCACCTGCAGCAGCAGCAGCTGATGCCAAGGCTTCGCGAGGATGTGCTGCATAAAAGTGCTGGCTGGCCCCATTACTGGCCTCTTCTCTCCTTACCCAACCCAGCAGCAGTGCCGGACGAACCGGCTGGCCTCAAGACACCAAAGGTGAATGGTATGTAAAGAGGAATGGTGAGACGAGAACGACACGGCTGGGCACTGCAGGTCAGGGAGGCCACGATCAGATGAGCATGGGTGCATGCAGTCTGCTGGCATGTGGCTGTCGTTTGGATTCCTTCCTTGGGGGTGGACCAAAGAGGAGGAAGACGAGAAAGAAGAAGAGGAGGGGGAGGAAGTGGAGGTAAGTAAAGGACGAGGATGAAGATGAGGAAGAGGTAGGAAGAGCATAAGGAGCACGGAGGAAGGAGCATCAGATTCTCAGTCCAAAGGCAAGTGAAGAAAAGTGAAGCAGACTAGTAAGGGATGGATCGACCCTCACAGTGGCAGCAGCTGCCTGATCCACCCATGTGCAAGTTATTCTTTACCGAACGACTGCCGGCAGAGCGCTGCAAGCTTCGAAGTTACGGGTGCTTGCAGATATGCCCAACCTGAAGTTGTGATGCAGCTGAAGGTTGGTAGTGCTGCTTCCAACACAGCCACCGCCGCCACCATTGCTTCCTCCCTGAGTCATCGTGCATATTAGGTAAGGACTATGCAAAAAGAGAAGCAGTCAACAGAGTCTCACCATAGAGCTCATGTGTACTCACAACAACTGACGTCGGAGACTGACACACGGCCGACCAGGAGCAAGTGCTAGTGCTATGAGCGCTAAGGACAAGCGAGCAGTACCAGTGGGGGTGCTTGTGGCTGAGGAAGCCGGCAAAGGCGGTGGACAGCGACGTGCTGCTGCTGCCACTGCACGCAGCCTGCAGGTTGTCGATGATGACGGCTGCTGGCAGGAGGTGATCTCGAGCAGATGCAACTCCAGAGCCCGTGGCCGCTGCAGCGCTTTCGCACTGCTCTCGGAGTGCCGTCAAGTACTGCTTCAGATCAGAGCACGACTTGTTGTCAACGTTGAACGTGGCCACAGTGGCACGGGCGTGTCGCATGCCGACCAGGCCTGCCTCGTAATTGCTCCTGCAAGCACGGTGACAAAGCTAGAATCGATAAAGCAGTCAATAAGGATTCTACCGAAGCAGAGCACAGTATCTATCCACACGAGATTGTACTCTAGCTTCTGCTGCAGCCAAACACAGCTGGCAGGCAAGTAAAGTAAAAGCAAAAGTTAGCTTATTCAACAGCCCCATTTATAAAGCAGCAGCAGAACCTATGTTGCTATCACCCTGCTAACAGCAGGCAATACAGGATTTCTAATTCACGACTGGACACCACAACCAGAGTCGTGAAGCTCAAGTGCCTTATACCTAGGCAGGACTCCTTGATAGCAGCAATACTTAGTAGCAATAATAATATTAATACAATAATTTTGTGACACCATTGTAGAACTAAATCCCTATGGGCACTTCATATAGCCTAGAAAGCTAGTGAGCGACTGAGGATTGGCGATAATATGATGCGCCGAATCATTAGAACACAAAGGCCGATTCGCATGGATAAAACGTGGCCTGAGGAAACATCGGTTTGTACCATCGCTTTACATGCAGTTAAGTCAGGGGGTGCCTTGCTCCTTACATAGGGAAGTTGTATACAGGTGAGTCTTTATGGCTCACTAGGTAAGGCGGTTGCTTTTCGCTACCTCGGTTCATAGGTTCGTCTATGGGTTCGAATCTTGCAGTGGGCAATTCTATATTGCCACTGCAAGTGCTGGTGATAGCCGTAAAGCTCTTCTGTCTATATGCAAAAAAGCTGTTAAATCAGCGATTATTTTTTGTTTATTCAGCAGAAATGGATCGATCACGATATTGAAGGCATTTAACCTGATGGCACCTTGAACAAAGCTCAAAATCCACCTTCTACTCCTTCGCCTTGTCTGCATTAGTGTGAGCAGTCCTGTGTGAGCTTGTAGGTGCTAACCGGCAGTCTGCAAGATGCACCCCAGAGCCAGATCGAAACATCAGTCGACAACTCGAAAGGATTGTACACCAGCCTTTTCCGTAATTTCCAGCAGCAAAAGCAGCACCAGCAATTTATTTATTTTAAGCCATAGTTCGAAATCATCGTCACGAAGACTTTGGGAACTGTCAAATTGCCATTTTGCTAATAACAACACACTTGATAAAGCACCCTCAGAGAATTCAATCTCTTTCTAGGTACTTCACATTTGCTACACAGGAACCGCGATCGAATGGTTAGTGGTAACATGTTCAATAAACAACAAGAATAACATGGTTAATGATGACATGCACAGGGTCACCGGCTAATGCATATTTCTCTTTGATGATAGTAATGCCACGCATAGCCCCACTACAGCCAATGCCATGTGGTCCGACGAAGTGGATCTGATCGACAGATACCAACTGAGATTTACATTAAGATCTCACAATTTTTAACTAATCGGATAATTCCGAGTCGGAAGATTTAGCACGATCAATAGTGTCATCGAAATCGGTGTCAGAATGCTGCAGCAATATGCTAAGAACTATTCACAATTATTAGACGGCCAACGACATAGTGATGATGGCTGACAAATTTCGTTCATCTTGTTTAGGCACTGGGCCTAGCCAAGTTTTAGTTTTATGGCGCTCGCCCACACATGTGACATACATAGTGATGAGCAAAATAAAATAAAAATTGATCTACATGGCTTGCACACAAAGAGAACACCAGGCACTTTACACTTGCAGCAGGCCTCTAGCCCACGAAGCCAGTCGTCGTGGAAGGCAAGCGCCGGGACCCCTGGGCGAAACCAGGGTAGCAACGATGCATCGAGCTCGATTGGAGCGCTCACCTGGCCACCAGGTGCTCGGCGAGCCGCTGTGCCAGGTACGTCTTGCCGGTGCCACTTGGGCCGCAGAGGACGACACGCCGGTGCTCGAGCAGCAGCGCGACGTAGCGCTGCACGATGCTCTTGGGCGTGCCAGTCTCGAAGGCGAGGCCGTCCACCGAGCTCTGCTCGGCGCCTTTCAGGTGCACCTGGATGTTGGTCGTGCTGCCCACCAGATAGCCACATGGCAGCAGCTCTGGCACGTGGGCGTCTGCAGACGACAGGTGCCAGCGTTGGAGAGCATGCAGCTGTGAGCACGGCATAGCACCGAATGGATACACATGCGCTTGCATCATACATCAGACATGGCCACATTGGGGGGATTTTTAAAGAAAGCCCGATGTGCCTACTAAATCGTCTTCCGAGGCCGACCAAAGCAGCAGAAAGCTTGCACACTGTAGCAGCCCAGTGCTGATGTCATTACCTTTGGTTCGCACCACCTCGCCTACAGTGAATGCCTGGATGCTGTCTGTGGTGAGACCGAGGTTTGTCGACTGGTCGATTCGCGACAAGTAATGCTTAAAGACTTTCCGCACTTGGCTGTCGAGCACATCCCATCTGGTCTTGCCAGACACGTTCAGTGCACCTATGTATGTTCCAGCAGCCTGTAGTCAAGACAAATTCGCAACATCACTCAGGCAGCATTGGCCAAGGAGTAAGGTACTCACAGTTAACGACCGAGGTCGTGAACTCAAGCCCTGCTGCATATGCGCCCAGATAGAGATTTAAGTTCTTCTAGGGTCTATACAAATGAATTAGTTTTTAATTTACACTCCCAGTATCTTTAGCAGCAGGTCAGCCAGATACTAAGGTATGGATTTCCCTCATCACTGCATGCGACTGCAGGTGTCCACTAGTTGGTCTAGCAGTCGCAAACCACTTGGCTCCTGCCAGTAACAGTCAGCTACGTGGTGCCACACGGTTACAGCAGGACAACGTGCAGGGTGGGCATCATCTTCTTATCCCCCTGGCATTTATAAAGATGCTAAAAAACACGAGTTCCTCACAGCATTTGCTCAGTACGTGTGAATCGTCCTTTACGTGCTCCTGTGTGTTGACACTGCGCACGTGATCAAAATCTAATAGACATGCATCTTTTCAAGCATATTGAAAAGTGCCTAGATTTTGTTCTTTTGGGGAACTACACAAACGTCTCTTACTATTGTTACTAAAATAGCTCCACTCCTCAATTGATATCATAGAGCAAGACGAACATAAGAGACCACTTCGACTTGGCAGCCAAAGAGCCGACAAATGAAAATACTGCAGCACAGCATAGCTGCCCTTAATACTTCATCTGCTTCGTAATCAGGCAGACAATCGATAGACTGGTAGACAGTCGTTGCATTGCTTCGATCAGGATTTTCTGACAATCGGCTTATGCGCATGGTTCCTTAGCCACTACTTGTCGGTCAAGCAACAGCATAACAAGAGTCGCCGTCTCAAGGCTCACATTGACGAATTCACACAACCCAGTTCATAAGGTCAAGCGAAAGAGAACCATGTTCGATGGCCATTAATGTATAAAAAACGCTACGAAGAAAGCAGAGAAGGCAGGATGAATCAGCAGAGTAAGTTTAACTGTGTGCATTAACGATACGATACATACCTCATGATCGCAATGGCTAGCCACGGATACAGTTACTCGCTTTCCATCAGTGGCATCTAGCATATCATGATTCAAAAAGTCTACAAAAGTAATAAATGTGACGATGAAGCACAAGTAATCACCACTCCTGGGTACATACATAAGCAGTGTATCTCAAAGCAAAATTACATGCAAACTAGAGCTTGAATAACTGTTTTTCTGCTCTGGCAGTAGTGTGACATGGGTAAATACCTTTCGGCTTTGGGACCGTGATATTGATGATGCACCGGCAAGCTGCAGCAAGTGGCCTCGACAATACAACAGTGGACATCCAGACACCAACTTACCGAGGCTGCTAGTCTTGCTGTTGAGGCTGGTCACTAGTGCCGTCGGAATCTTGTCGAGGCCTGCACTCGACGGGGACAATGAAGATGGGTTGGCGTACTGTCCGAAAAACACGGGCGCTCTGGAGTTATTCGTACTAGACGTTGGAGAGCCTGCACTGCTAGGACTCCCTCCAGCACCGGCTGTCACGGCCTTGTCACCGACCAGCCGATGCAGCCTTTCATTGTCGGCCTTCAGTGACGACATCTCATTCTAAAGACAATGCCGTTGGGCACTTGAACAATGTGGCAGAGGGACACAGTGCTAAGAACACCGATCAGCAGAAGCAAGGACTGACTAGGCAAACATCGGAACGTTTCCAGTATCGTCAAGAGAGAAGCTAAGACGTCTGTCTTAACTGCCGGGTTACACTAATAATGTTATTATTAGAAATACTATTATTACTAATACCGACAGATCGTTTGGATAGCGACTTTAGAGAGCCTCTATGCCAAGGCACTTTACAACTCCCTGCTAGAGAATTAGTGCTCAAGAGCTAGTGATATGCACGATGTCGCGGTCTGGCATTCAAAAGCAAACAAGTATCGTGCTTAACCCAGCATGGTAAAGTAAACATAAAGACCCTCGTGGCCACCAGCAAGTAAGACTCGTGGCTAATAAACATTAATTGGATCTGCTCAGGTTGGCACACAAAGCACAATGGAACAAAAAAGAAGAGTTCTTCGAGGCAAAGGGAAAGCTGACAGAAATAGATCGTCTTTATTTGAGATGTGTGCTTGTTTGTAAAACTGATGGCTGTTAACACCACTGTCCGCACGCACACTCCCAATGCAAAATAGATCAAATAAATGCCGCTGTTCTTTTGTAATCTGTAACCTTCTTATAGCTTACGACAGCTGCACTTAAAGGCATCAGCTTCACCGATATTTGATTACCCATCTGCCTGGACTAATAATAATAATACATTTGTTATAGCACCCTTTGAGAACTCAATCTCTTTCTAGGCACTTCACATGTGCTGCAAAGGAAGCACGATCGAATGGTTAGTGGTAGCATGCTCTAGAACCGTTACAAGTGCTGCGTCTGTGGCAAAAGACTCTGGTGTATAAGACAACGGCAAGTTTTTAACATGAATCATATAACCATTGATCAAGTAACACCAGCCAATTGAAGCATGGTGCCGATTGACGCTTGAAATTTTGCGAAGGAGGAGAGGGTTTCATATATCAAATAAGATAATCCATAACTTATATAACCTCATGGTGAGGCAGTAATATAGCTCATAATATACTATAATATATCTCCAGCAAGGCAATCTGTAGGTGTCAGAGGAGCCTAATCGCGGTCAAAGCAGCAAAACTTGGCCTTGCCTGGCTCAGCCACACACCCCAATGGTCTGCGCCAGGCACTCTGCAAATGGGGTGTGAGTGTCGGTCGCACTGACCTTCATCTTGTTCATGGCTTCTCGAAGCTGCTCGAGTTGGTGGGCCGAGGTGAGAGCGTCGAGCCGGATGTCGGTCAGCTTGAGTTCCTTCTCACGCAGCTGCTTCTTGAGCTCGCTGACGGCCAAGCAGTGCCCACTGAGTGCGTCCTCACTGCACGACGGCAGCATAAGAACGCCCATCAATCGATCGACCGTGTCACGTCGCAGCATCCAAGGGTTTGCCAGCAGTCGAGGGCCATGCTGCTCGCCAGTTGCAAGCCAGTCACGCGGGTTTCAGGGAGAGGGTGAAGCAGGCGCCAGCACACTCGCGGCAGCAGCAGCTTACCCTAGCGGTCCGATGGGCGACAGCGGCGCCTGCATTGGCAGCAGGCCGGCCGCCGCGTGTGCATAGGCGTGGTGCATCGGCGACGAGGGAGCCGACGCTGCCGAGGCGAGCGACAGGTCGGACATGTGGCTGCCGCCACTCGGCGACGCGCTCGCGCCGGGCTTGGTCGTGGCTGCTGTAGTAGCGTAGTCGCTCTCTGCGTCGGACGCCGAGCCGCCTCCGCTGCTCTTTTTCCGAGAGAACGCCTTGGTGAAGCTGCTTCTCAGCTGCAAGCGGTGGACGGCGCAGAGCGTGCTTGAGCCGATGAGTAGGCGCGATCTAGCCACACCCGGTCTAGAGCACGTGACTGAGCAGAACGTGACCAAGCAGCTCGCTTAGCCGGGCTCAAGAAGCCGGTACTTAGCCAGCTGCAGTGTAGGCCGGTACGAGGGGGGACGACTTCGGATGCATCAAACCAATGACTGGACAGGCCAGGTGGTGGTGACAGCAAGCAATAGCTACCTATGTGTGGCTGGCTTGACGAGAGGGCAGTCACGACAAGGAACCGGGTCTTAGTTAGAAGCAAAATTGCAAGGGCTCTATCAAGGACCCCGTGTTGCTTGACTAGATGCAAAAGAGAATGTTTTTGAAAGTACAGGTGACACCAGGCCGTCGGCCGATTGACACTGAAGCAAGACAAACTTGCCACCTCTAGAGATGAGTTAAGCTGCCACATATGGTTGCACGGGCAATCAAAATGCCGTGACCGGTCACAATAAAGAGAATACTTGCCAGCTCGAAGGACCCGTGGGAGCCGAGAGGACCCACCCTCTAACCAGTTCTGACAGATAATTCTTCCTTTAATAACAAATAGGAGTTGGCTTATCTCAGCCAAAATTTCGAATTTAAGGTGCGCACAGAAACGCACGAGCAAGCATGGGAACGTAGACGTGTAAACACACGTCCACAACTGCACGGGAATACATATACGAACATGTGCATGTGTGCGCCAGTCGTGCATACGCATAGGCGCTCAACACACACTGATGGGCGCAGGCAAGCTCGTGCACACCCACTTCAGTGAGAGGCAGCAGCAGAGATAACTCAGGCAAATGACTCACCCAGCTGTTCTTCTTTTTCTTTTTGCCTTTGCCATCAGCAGCAGCAGCTCCTGAGGCATCGGTGGCGGCCGCAACGCCACTTCCGGGTATCCGAAAGTTTCCTGCGGCTACGTCGGCAACGCTTCCTCCAGCGCCATAGCCTATGCCGCCAGCTAGCTGCTGGTGGCTGACTGAGCTTGACGCGCTGTTCATGCTGTTGAGACTGTTGAGACTGTCAGCAGATAGCTGCCGAGACAGGCTGAAGGCTGCAAGTAAAGTTTGACCGCTGCACTTCAGAACCACTTTCAAGATGGCTGCCGGGTTAAGGGAGTTCAAAGCTGCTAACTAAGCTGAGTGGCACGGTACCCCTGAAAATGGAAACACATTGGCCAGACAATAGCGACCAGGCAGCAGCGAATGCTGCCGACCTAAGCTAAAGGTGACAGTGACACGACAGAAACCGGCATTGGGCATAGCTATGGTGACAGTACCCCAACCCATTCTCTCTCCCTGCCTCGAGGAGAGGTGTGCAGCCTTACAAGAGAGGTGGCTCACGGGTGCAGCAGCCTCGGCGCTAGCCCTCACCGCCGATGCTGCCAGCACCCGGTCCTGCACGGCCAGTGGCGGAGAAGCGTCGCTCAGCGGCAGAGGCAGCGACCCCTGGCGGTGGAGCGGCAGCCTTCTGTATGTCGGCCTGTGCGAGGCCACTAACTCGCTGCAGGTGCTCGATAGTGGCTCGAAGCTCCGTCACCTCGGAGCCCTTCTGCTCGGAGGCTGTCGAAAGGTGCTGCAGGCGCAGTGTCATGTTCGTGAGGCTCTGCTGGAACGCTTGCACGACGTGAGCCTGCAATCGACGAACCAAGCAGCCCCTTGCACTCAGTCCGACGGCAGAATTTTTTTTGGTGGGGGAGGAGAGAGGTTAGAGGCCGCGCTCCCACGTGCTCCACATCCACAGGCCAACGGTCCGAACAACCTTGTGCTTCTTCTAAAGCTAAGCTCTGCAAACAGTGGCTGACACAAGAAAAGTGCAGCAACGGTCTAGCGACCTCTGGCGGCCCGGTCGAGCGGTAAGGTCTGAGCCGCAGCTGTGCTAGAGAAGGCAGCCTGCCAATTGGAGAGGGAAGCTAGCCTGCATGGGCCAAGGCTGCTGCGCTCGAGGTCAGGGTCAAGCAAAAGCTGCTGAACGGTTTGGCTGCAAAGTTGCAAGCAATCGTCAGCTTGGAAAGAGCCGATTTGAGGGAGTTAGCCACGTCTGACGTGTCGTTCGCTGACAATTTGACTGGGCTGTCACCAAGCATGCATGGGCGACTTTGCTACACTGAAACTATGGTCATCTGACGGCGCGGTTGGCACGAGCACATCAGATCGGCTTGAGATGAAGGTTGCTACGGACATTTGCATTGGACCGAGTTCCGAAGTAATCGATGCCCCAATCAGCGATGCCAAAGTGCTTCTGCTGCACGTCTACCAGGTCCCAGTGCATTAATAACAGGGGGGATGCGTGGTCTCCAATGCAATTATGCATCCCACTCTGGCCGGTGTTCAGCCTAAGCAAGTGAACCTATAACACTCCCTCGATCTAGGAGATGGGGCAGCACCTAACAGAAAGTCACTTAGGCTTTGAGCCGGCTACATTTAGCACTCTCCAGTCACTTAGTGCTTGTGGCTTTGTGGAGTTAAAGCCGGAGATACATTACATTACAGCAAGCACCGAGATTGGCCGTGCTCCGTTCAGTTCAATTGCTCCCACAGACTACTCTCAGCTGAAGTCGTGATATTTAATGACTTTAGAACTTTAAGTAAAACAGTTCACAGTGAGCGTCAGTAGAATACTGCTGCAACCTGGCTGCTGCATCTTTGTGGGCAAATAATAGCTCAGCAATACCATCGCCTCAGGATCTCAGTTTGGCCCAGAGGTAACATGCATGCATTTACTGATGCAGGTCGTTGGCTCGATCCCACAGTGTATGAAAAGAGCCAGGATGGAGATTGTGTTCACCCAAAAAATAGAAATGCAATACAATTGATTGGTATAGCCACCCAGGATAACTTAAATCTCTATTCACACACTTTATATATTTTACGGGGGGGGGGCCGCGGCTCGAGCCCACGACCTCGGTCGTCAAATACATTCATCTTGACTTTGTTTCGATGCCAGCACCTTTATGCCACGAAGCTGGAATCCACGACCAGATCAAATATATTTACCGTGACCTCGGTGGGGAGGAGGGAATGTCAAATGGAGGATTTAGCAGCTACGATCTGGGAGCTAAATGCTATGCAAACATACAAGCCAGGTGACAAATTGCTTTGTAACCCTGGCTCTGCAAGCAAGCATGTAATGACTGAAACTGAATGTAATGCAGAGGAAGTAGCCCTGCTTCTAGGACCAATTTAAACTTTTATCAGGGCAAGAAGCAGCTTCGAAACAAGAGCAAAGTCAGAGTCAGCACGAGAGACCGTCAAAGCTTGCTGTGAGCCCAAAGAGCTCTCTCGTGAGCTTGGCACTCTCTCCATGCCTTCACTCGCACTACTTTGCACGTCTTTGTGCCCCAGCTAAACTAATGGGTGTCAAAGAAAGAAAGGGTTTAGGAAACGAACGCAGAGCAGCACGAGGCGACACGTGCAGTAGGGTGCACGTTCGCACAGGCCTTGCTCCTGCGGCCTAGCGGCAGAATCGGCTGATGCAGGGCATGACGTCAGAGTAGCTCTTGCGCACCGGGCACCAGGCTTGTTAACTTTGGGCAAAGTTGAGCTGCACTGCCGCAAGGAAAGGCTCAGCCTCAGCACCTGCTCAGAAGCCTGCACAGGCGTCGGCCTGCGTCGGAGAGACTCTGCGTGCGGCCCGGCAAACCAGTCTGTGTCGGAAGTTGCAGTTACAAGAAGTGCTCTTATCGGGTGGCAGTGGCTAGGTAGAGCGAATGCACCAATAGCAGCGATGGTGGCACCAACAGCGCGAGCCGCAGAAGCTGTGCGCTTGTTAGGTGAGTTGAGCCAGGCGAGCCAGCTCCAGGACGTGCTACCTGCACCCGATGTGAGTGTGGGTGTGTGCCTGCCAGCGCCAGCTACTCACCAGACCGGAGGAGCCATCGGCCTGACTCACCTCCGGCTCGGATTGGTCATCGTTGGTTGGGTCGGTCTTCAAGGGAAACGACAGAGCCAGTGAGGCCACGACGACATACTGGCAGGGCGGGCGGATGGTGGGGGGATGCCTGATGCCACGATCGATAGCTAGTAGCTGACCCTTTTACCGAGGCCGGCGAGTTCTTCGGCTTCGAGAGGCCATCGAATCGAACTGCCTCAATGGAAGCTTCTCCTTCCAATATCTATGCTGCTGCGTAGAGAGGGGAGGGGAGACCAGAACCAGACCGATGAAGCAGTGGTGGTGGATGAGCCAGTCATACGCATCGCTGCCCACGACCTCCTACTGCTCACTAATAGAAGATCCGGTGGCTAGGATCGAACTCGAGACTAATGGCCTGACAAGCAGATTAACTCAGCTCGATAGCTGCATCCGATGCTCGGCCAGCACTCAACAGTTTTCTACATAGCAGGTGAATGCAACAAGCAACAACTCGATGACAGCACAGCAACCTGGGGCTAGGGGGTTGGGCGAGTGCTCTGGCAGCCAGCTGTCACACTCAGTCCACTCCAACCGATACTGGTGCTGTCCATTTTCATGCGCATCAGTCGACAGATGCAGCCGGACGGCCAACCGACCTGGCAGCAGCGAATGCTAGCCTGGTGCACACGGATGGCGTAGCTCGATCTTTTCACTCGAGCTACGCCAGGCAGAGCAGTTTTCGTCCTGCAGACACAGGGAACTGCAGCCTGTGGGCCACTAGTGGGCCAGTAGCTGGAGCGTCCCCTGAAAACTGCCGAGGGAGCACCCCCTGAAGTAAATAAAAAAGTAAAGGGCTAGAACACACGAATCTGGTCGTGAAGTGCAAGCACCTTGCCTGTGGGCAAACACCGAGGTGCAAAAGTCAAGGTCGGCACGTTAAGCAGCCTCGTGTATATAGCAGCAGCAGAGCCCCACCTGGATGCCTGCATCGCCCTCTTCTTTCAGAAGGTAATCATTGAACACTCACTGCAGCACTCGAACCCAGGCCCTGAGGGTCGAATGGGGCAAGCCTTGAGCTAAGACTCAACATTGGGTCAGGGGTCAGCTTAGCATTGCAAACGTCATCTCTCGAGTAAGCCGTGACACTTGGAGTAAGCACCTTCAGTTGGCTCGCGATCGAAGGCCAATCCCAGTATTCAGGCAGACGGCATGGTTCTCTTGAGGTTCGGGTACTGCTGCTAATGCTGCCGACAATTCAAACGAGTACCTCGAGTGAGAGGAAAGAGAGAGAGAGGAGGAAGAAGAGAGAGAGAGAGAAGAGAGAGAGAGGAGAGAGAGAGAGAGAGAGAGAGAGAGAGAGGAGAGAGAGAGAGAGAGAGAGAGAGAGAGAGAGAGAGAGAGAGAGAGAGAGAGAGAGAAACAGAGAAAGGGGACAGTATTAGTTTGAACCCAGGCGTACAATGTGCTGAGCGAGAGCTGTAAGAAAGTGACAAGCAAGCATGTAGAAAACCAGGCTATGTGAGGAGAGTGCTGAGCACACAGAGCATCAGCTCTGTGAGATGAGATTACGGAGCACCAGCTGGGTGACAGGCAGAGCAAGAGAGAAAGCAATACAATTATTCATTCGATTTTGCATAGCACCCTACCTTGCACGAAGAATTCGTCCTGTTGAGAAGGCATGCAATCCAACAAAGGTCAAAACGGCAAATGGTAGCCAACAGTATGGGACCGCTAGGTTCAATGAGGAAGCTATAGCTGTAAGAGAGCTGCAAGCCGACTTTATCTTGCCAGGCAGGGGAAGGCCTCAAGGACTGCCTACCATCGCCGAGCGTAAAGGTTAAAGGTGAATGCTAGCTGATTCAACAGCCTCACTTATCTAGAAGCAGAAGAGCCTCAACGACTATAACCCATGCTTGCAGTGAGAAATAATGAATCTCGTCAACCAATAAAATACACAGGCACCACAATGCAATGCTGGACTGTACAGATACTTCTGTACTATATCACTCACTCTCTTTCTTTTCCTCCTTCTTTCTATCACTCTCACTCCCTCCCTCTTCTATTTATTTTCCTTTCTCAAGGTCTCTCTCTCTCTCTCTCTCTCCTTTGCTCACTCAGTCACTCACTCTGTCCTGCTCACTCGTGCACCCTGCCTCTGTCTCTCCTCTTTCTCTCCCTCCCTCCCTCTCTCTCTCCCCCTCTCTCTCTCTCTCTCTCTCCCACTCTCATTCCCCAGCAACGCACCGTCTGCAGCCGCTCCTGCGTTGATGGCATGTCACCACGGCCTGCACAGCCGCTTCCGTTGCTGCTGTCACTGTCGTATGACGAGTCACTGGACCACTGCTGTTGCTGATTGGGAGGCGGCTGGAGCCGGTGTCGCCCCGGCGCTGCCCTCACAGCAGCATACCGTGGCATCGATCCTGACGACATGGTCTCGTCGTTCCAAGAAGCTTGCAAAAACTCGACTGTGCCTCGAGTGCTGCGGCTCCCCGGACAGCTGCAGCAGCTCTTTGGTCAGAGGGTGGGCAACACAGCTCCAACTCTGGGCAGCAGCAGCTGCCTCCTGACTACTGACTCTGCTACAGCAACCAATCTACAGCTGAAACTGCTCCAGCAGTAGCAGCAGCTGCAACGGCTACTGTAGAGGACGACCCCTCAGACAGGCAGCTACTGGCCACTGCAAGCAGCAGCAGTAGCCGGCTCCGCCCCTCCTCCACTTTGTTCTCTCTGTCAGCCCACTCGGTGGCAGCTGCCAGAGGCTAGCATGTAGCCAGGGGCAGGTTATTAATACCATCTAATGGAGCATTAAGTCCATCTTGAAAGAAGCTAATGAGCTCGGGGGCCAATCAGGACAGCAGCAGCCTAAGACAAAGGCCGCCCAGATAGCTGCAGCAGGGCCAACAAAAAACGATACCTAGCTGCCTCTGCCATTGAAATTGCCACTCGGTTGCCCGGAGAGGCCATCGTATCAGATAATTTCTCTGACGATCGGCAGGCCTCACCCCCCCCCCTAGGGGGGCCTTGGCAGGTGCTGCACTCGGTGCTACACCTCGAGCCGGGCACTGGACTGTCCCGGTTGGAACCAGCCGGCGCAGGAGCCAAGAGGAAGAATGAGCATCTAGTGGCTACCGACAGAGCAAGTAGAGCTGCTGATGCCAGGAGACCCGAGGATTACTCATATCACCAGGGCAACGGTCCACAACATGTTGGCCATCAAGGCATAGCATGCAGCTGTCAGTCCGGGTATGCACAATAGATAAAAAAACAACTAAAATGCAGGCTCTCCAGAGTGTCCAGAGTGGCAGCAGCCACCACATCACCTGGTCTGCAAGGTCTGAGCCACAGAGTTCCGGCTTGGAGCTCCTACATTGCATGTGACACACTGTTACCAGTGTTCACCCCTTGTTAGCCAGAGCTCCTATCGACCGGTGGCCCTGAATGCTTTCTCATGCTGGCCTAAGAAAGACACTTGAGTGCTCACGGTTCATGCATACATACTTGTGTAAGCATGACACTATGCATGTCCTTACTCAGAGGCGACTGGGCAGGGGGCAATCGCCCCTCCCGCAATGGGAGAGAGAAGGGCACATCTCATGGGAAAAATTTCCCCACGCCTTAAGCGGTAAGGGACCTTTCTCCCAGCCTGAAACTCTGGCTCCATCCCTGTCCTGACCCGATGGTTATTGATTCATTTGCAGCAAGTTGTAAAGTGCCTTGATAGAGATCTAGATCTTTCAGGATTTCAGGATGCTATTCAAATGACGCATCGCTATTATTATTATCATCGCTGAGCAAAGATGTGCTCAGACAAAAATCAGCTTCGTATACACACACTACTGGAGCTCTTTGCTATACCCCCTTTCCCTTGTCCCCTTAACCTTATCTCCTCTCAATCATGCTGCTTTGCAGAGTCGTTTGTTTGTGAGTCCGTGGCAGCAGCAGCAGTGCTGAGAGGCTCAATGTTCATCATCGGCTTATTACAGGATTCTGACGATAGGTTCGTCTAGCATTACAGACGTCTGCCAACAATATGGGTGTGCTATTAAAAAACGGCTTGCCATTGGATGAGCGGTTCCTCTATAGCCATTGTGGCCTACTTTCAGATAGCTAAGGAATAGCAGCAAATAAAATCGGAGACTGCAAGAGTAGGCAAGCCAATCTAATAATATTATATAAATGTGTTATTATTATTATTATTATTATTATTATTATTACATTGGCTGGAGTGTTCTAGCAGTCTCTGATTTTATTGGCCGCTATTCCTTAGCTGACTGAAAGTAGACCACGCATGCTATGGAGGAAATGCTCCTCCGATGGCAAGCCAATTTTCATAGCACACTCATATTGCAGGCAGATGTCAATCGAGCTCAAGAGTCTATGACATTGGGTTTAAATTACTGCAAGTCCCTTTATTGACAACTCTTGGCCAGTGCTCCTAATCATATGAAACTGTTGCAAAACATGGCACCTCATCTGGTCAGCCGTCAACAGTGTAGCTCTCAGATCACACCACTTGGTTCAGAACATCACTGGCTCTATTGACACATCTAATCAGTCTTAAGATCCTCCGTCTGGTTAACAGATAGCTTAAATCTCCTGCACCAGCCTACCTATCAGGCCTCTTTGTTCTACCGGTCTACTCTAACACCACCTGCTCCCTGACTGCCTGGACTTCTAGCGGATCCTCAAACTCAATCGAAATTTTTTGTTGATCAAGCTTTCAGCACCGAAAGATCTGGAACTTGCTCACAGCTATGATCATTAACCGAAATGGCATCGTGTCATTTAAATTGCAACTAAAATAAGCTATCTGTACCGGTAAGCATTCCATTGAAAACTCATCTCTTTAGTTTAGTGTGCGCTTTGTGTACTTACCTGCCCAGGATTCGGTGCATGTTGCCGGAAAGAGGTTCTACTAACCAGTGTCCCTAAGTGTGCTTGCTCATACTTATTTAAGCATGATAATTGCTAGCTTTTGCATGCTGGCGGCCTAAGCATGATACCGTGCATGTCATTAACCCTTGGTTATTGATTATCTTGCAGAGTACCAAAGCACGTGGACAAAAAGTTAGTTCAATTAGGGTGCTACCCAAAGGACCTATTTTTATCATCATTATTAGTGTCAAGAAAGTTATGCAATTTGTCAAAGTCCAGTTACACGATTAAGAACGCTTGCGACGAACGTCACGATACTGGAAACTCGGACGGAACAAAAAAGTTGTCCATCCCATTACAGGTACGTGGGTGGAAAGGGGAGAGGAAGCATACACAATGCAGAAGCATCTGTAATGTCAGCGAATAGCGCGGCGGCACCACCAGACGAAGAGGGGCCGACAGCGACTAGCTGCCGAAGAGACATAAACTCTTCTTTGCTAGAGAATATCGGGAACCTAGCTGCAGGCAATACCTGAAAACGTCGCAACAGGGATGTTGAGAGCACGAAATTCCTTGTGCAATCCTGATGCAGGCACATCTACAATTCTTATGAGCTGCCATGGACGAATTTTGAAAGTGTCAGCCTTGTTTTCCCCAAAGCTTAGGACACACCCACTGGTGGTGGTCGGCTTGTCGACGCTGCCCCTTACTTACACAGTCTACGCCCCCATTTGCACTGAGTGCAAAGCCTCGCAGGGGCATGTGAGCCGGCCACCCCTCATGGTCTGAGTCGACCGCGCAGCACAGCATGCGAGCACCAGAGCAGTTTGATCCTGCCGTGGCCCCATCAGCAGGCTAGCATCGAGCTAACTTTGACGCCGATGATATCATAAGGGCCACACCTCAGTAGGACTGCCAGAAAGTGATATAGATTACTATCCCGGACTGGAGCACACTGTTCACCAAGGCTTACAATGCTCTCAGCAACACGATAGCAGCCAGTTGGCTGCTACAACTGCATTCGGTGCACGATGTGGTTAGACACACCCTCCCCTTTACCATGCAGCTTCTTTTACAGAAGATGGGGTGACTTACCAGCCTCATTTGTATAGCAGCAGAAGTGCTGTAACAGCTACAACATGCAGCAGGCATTAAAGGATCACTCACTACAGGACTCAATCTCACCTCCTGGGTCGTGAAGAGCGACCACCTTACCCCCAGGGACTAGACCCAAGCGGCCTGAGGCAGGCAAGCCCTCCTAGTGGTTGTCGGCACAGCTATGGATGCTGCAATTGTCTAACCCCTCGGGAGTAGTGAGTGGTGTGCTTGCTAATGCTGCTCGGAGTCTGCTCCAGTCAGCGGCCCAGCAGCAGCAGCAAAGAACACTGCTGCTGATGCTGCAACGCAGAGCAGAGGGCCAAGCAGCGGCACAAGCCACTGCTCTGAGCAATCATACCTGCTCAGAAGCTTCGCTCAGGTGCGAATAGCAGCTCGGCATTGGCCATCGCCCGAAATCTTAGCTCAGGGGACAAACTGCAGGCCGTCTGCTGTTTTGGCCCAGGGGGAAGTGAAGGAGATTTCGGCGCCTGAGAGTTCAAACCGAAGCAGCTCAATAGGCTGCTAACGACCAGCTTTGCTGGCCGACCATCCTGAGAGGTGGCCAACGAGAGAGCATCGGATTGGCTGAACCCCTGGGGACCGGCTTAGTGGCCAGCTTGACTCCGGGCAGTGCCGAGCAAGGCAGTTGGACAGTGCATCACTGCTTGGCAACATTTATCGACCGCCAGATGCAGCTGGAACCGGATCGCCAGTATGGCCAGCCAAGAGCGCTATCTCAGCAATGGGCAACCAGTTCGATCATTTGCGGCAGCCCGAAGCAGCGGTGGCTGCTGCAGAGGCCTTCGAATCACGCTGCTGCTGCAGCGGCTGCTGTATGTGCCGTGAGATAAAAACCTCAAGCTAGCAGGCTCGGCTGGCCGCAGCATTCAGCAGTGAAAAAGTGCTTCGAGTTGGGGCACCGAGCATCCGTCGATCTGGCTGCGTACACAGCAGCAGCAAAGCAGAAACAGCATACACCCACGCACACCTTGCCACATTAATGTAAGAACAGAGCAGTTGAGCGTAACGTTTCTCAGGCTGGTGCCCATTTAGAAGTCGCGTTCTTCGTTAGCAGGCACCGACAGCAAAGCAAGCTTGCCAGCTAGCTACAGTGTACTCACGTTGCTCGTGAGCTGATTGGTTAGCGTCATGACTTTGTCCTTGGCTCTCTCTAGCTCCAGCTTCAGCTTTCGAATCTGCAGTGCACAGACGGCTGCTGACGAAAGGCATGCAAGACACGAGCGAGGCTTTTTCGCTGCTGATCGCTAGAGCGGCAGGCAGCGCGGTGTGTGCGCATCATCGCACTGGCCGCACGTTGGCATCGTCGTTTGCAGAGAATCCTCAAGTAAACGAAATGCCTGCAACACTACGGCCTGAGAAGCTTGGAAACTTCGGAAACTACTGGATCCTGATGTCATTTGGTATCAAAGAACCGTGCCAGATGGCTGTGTGCGCATCCGGGGCATAGGAGCATGCCTGGGAGCAGCAGCCTGGGCAGGAGGCAGCTGGGAGAATGAAGGGTATCTAGTATTTAGGGGGACGAGAGAGAGAGAGAGAGAGAGAGAGAGAGAGAGAGAGAGAGAGAGAGAGAGAGAGAGAGAGAGAGAGAGAGAGAGAGAGAGAGAGAGAGAGAGAGAGAGAGAGAGAGATAATAATAATATTGCACTTGATAAAGCGCCCTCAGAGAACTTAATCTCTTTCTAGGCGCTTTACATTTGCTGCAAAGTGATACGCAATAGAATAGTAAGTAAAATCATGCTTGAAAAACAAACAAAATGAATAACATGGTTAGGGGTTACATGCACTGGGTCAGCATGCAAATGTGGTTAGTGGCAGCATGAACAGTGTCAGCAGAGAGAGAGAGAGAGAGAGACAGACAGACAGACAGACAGACAGACAGACAGACAGACAGACAGACAGACAGACAGACAGACAGACAGAGACAGAGAGAAACATCTTTCTGTGTCTCTCCTCCATCTGTTCTATCCACAGGTGTCTAGGTATGTCTCTGCTTTTGGAATCTCCGGCAGCAAGCAAGCTGTCGATAGGTGTGGTAAAGGAAGGACTTGCTAGAAAGCCCCTCAGCTGAGCAGCTGCCCCAATAAACTAATAGCTCATTGACGAATCAGTGCGGTCGGTCTCTCAAGTTCAAAGGAACAGGCCTGAAGACATAATCGGCTACACCTGCACAAACTGCTAAATTATCTCTCAGGTAAAAGCATCTGGTCACAAATAGTGGTACCACTGGAACTGAAATGGCATCTGACCAGTACAAGCCAAGTGGTAATTAATGTGAGCAGCCAGGCACCTGTCCTGTGGTGCATCTAGCATTTGGCTTTAAGCAGTCGGAAAATAGGGCAAGAGCCTGAAAAATACCTACAATCCATTTGCACCTATGATTACAAGAGCCCGGAATAAATGACTACCTCATCACAGTAGCTGTCTGGGCAAATGAGTTCGGCTGAACAGACACCAGTAGCTACCACAAAGGCGTCAAAACCTCGACTCATTAACACATCAGCATCAGCTGTCGGAGCAGTGGGTCTACCATCTGTAATAGCTGCAGTGAGTCAGTCACAGCAGTCTACCGTGCTCTTTCTGAAGCAGCCGTGACTTCCTTTCTCCATGGGTGGCCTGAACACACTAAGATGGCCACAGGCCTACCACCAGAGTGGCTGGATTGCCAGCCAGAGCAACGAGTGCTGAGGCAAGTATCACTGGCAAAGATTCAAATCCTAGCTAGATAGAGCAGGAGCTAGTAGTGCAGGCGCAAGACTAGGAGCTAGTGTAGGAGTGAGCTAGAGTAGGAGCTTAAGTGCTGTCAGCAACAGCTTTGCATTGACCAAAGGCATGTGACAGGAACTGATCTCCATCTGTAACTGGACAAAGCCTGTGAGGGCAAGCAGGTACGTTGTTCGAGAGCTCAGCCAGCAGCCCAAGATGCATTACTTGGGCACCACTTCACTCGCTTGAAGCTCGCCTACACATCCGACCTCCTTGCTCCTCCAACCACTCACTTCTCAGCCTCACTTATTGCCTTGCCGCTCCTTGCGCTAAATTGAAATAATCTGGCCACCGAGCCTTCGGCTTGTGCTGGCAGAAAGTCAGGAATACCTCACTTGACCACATTTAAAAAGAACTTAAAAACGCTCCTATTTATGACAGCATTTAGTGGGTCCCTGTGATTCGTCCTTAATGTGCTTATGCGTGCTGACATTGTGGATGCTGACTCTGTGTCACCCCTAACCATGTTATTCTTGTTGTTTATTGAGCATGCTACCACTAACCATTCGATAGTGCTTCCTTTGCAGCAATTGTTGGGCTCTGCGAAGGTTCTTTATCGAATGTATTATCATCATTATTATTATTATTATTATTATTATTATTATTATTATGACAAGCCTGCAAGAAGTAGACAGCTTGTGCCATGCACAAAAGCTAATGTCACACGACCTACTGGTAGACATACAACCACTAAAGCATCTGCGATCCCTTGCTCACAATTAGTAGCAGGCATTCAACGATGAACCATTAGAGCAATGCATAAAAAACGAATGCATCCAATTGATACAGTGCCCTTCACTGGGGAGTTATAATAAATCGGTGTATATAACAGGAAAAACTCGGAAAATTAGTGTGACACTTCAAATTCCTTTACAATGGTGGGTTTCCCCATTTAATAGAACCATAATAACAAATTTATAGCCTGTTTTTGAAGGCACTTATATATTCTCTGTAGTACAAAGACAATAAGGCACAGGCCTTTCCTAACCAGCAAATACATAAGACAATCTAGCTGACTGCCTCTACCCAGAGCAATTTGGGATTTGCACAAAATGGAACTTGCAGCCTAGCTATTACCAGGCAATTCCGAATTCAGTGAGGCGCAATCTGAAAAAAACTACTGGCTATGACTGGTATCACGAATAATGTAATGAGACCTGGCTGCCTGCTTACAAATATACATACATACATGCATGCATACATACATACATACATACATACATATACATATATATACATATATATACATATGTGTGTGTGTGTGTGTGTGTGTGTGTGTGTGTGTGTGTGTGTGTGTGTGTGTGTGTGTGTGTGTGTAATTCATCTGTATACCACCCAAAGAGAACTTAATGTGTATCCAGGTGCTTCAGACTTGCCTAAGAAACTCGAACCTACAACATCACACACAAGCATCTTAATCCAAGGGTTAAACCAGGGCAGAAGGTAAGGTTCGTGCTCTTCACAACCAGGGTCTTGGGTTTTAATTCTGCATTGGGCGATCCTTTGACGCCAGGTGCAAGTGATGGTCATAGATATTAAGGCTCTTCTGCTGCTATAAAAATGAGGCAGTTTAATAAGCTAAAATAGATATAATATATCAATATACATGTATATGTCACTATACCCACAAGGGTGGGCTTATTAGTAAGGCTTTAGATATCAAAGCACTTATCTGATAGTTAAACTCTAGCCCTAAAAGCTGCTTCAAAAAAGCTACTTATTCGGGATAACAGTAATAATAAAACTTTATAATAAACGACTATCGGGTGACTTGATGAAGCAGGTATGCTTGGAATGCAGAAAACAAGCCATTTCTGTCAGAATTGACCCATTTGCAGATACCTTGAGTTAGAGCACGCAAGACCCAGGAAGACTGTACGAAAAATGAATGTGGGATGAGAGAATATTCATCACTTTTGGTAACTGCAAACCCGTGCGGTTCAAAAGACAGCGCAATTTGGAAGCAAAATGGATCATGGTCTGTGACTGTTTCTGTAGTTGGCACATGGCATCCATACACATGAAGCTTCTCCAATTACTCAAGAAGTACTCCAGAACTTTGCACTATCCGGTGCAATAGGCTGCCGTGGCAACAATTTTCGTTTTACAACTGGGCACCGAGCCTCGACATGCGATTAAGCACATTTTTCAAACTTGTCCCCTTCTGACCAAAATACTTTCGAATTCGGTTCAAGACCAATAGGCTTATGGCCTCGTCAATCTCCAGATCCGAATTTCACTGAGCGCTTTTGGGGTGAAGAGGATTGAAAGCTCCGAGCACTTTGACGCATCGCGTCACGTCTGAAGACTTGCTTCTCACATGTTTACATGCCAGTTACAATAGGTAATTGGAGCCAGAGAGCCCAAGGGAGTCCAGACTTCGGTTCTGTAAACTCTTGGTTCACTCTGCTGCGCGAGCTGGTCATACAGGTGATTGCCAATAGTGTTGGTACAGCTTCATCTTAGCAATAAAAATTAATATACTACATTTACAACTTATATACACTTACAATATACACACTATAACTTTGTTTTACGTGCCACGTCAGGTTATTTCTTCATACTGCATACGACCACAGCAGGTTGTACTGACGTTGTCTTTTCTCCAGAATGGGAACTTAAAGGTCCATACGCCAGTTAAGACTTTTAACCAGTTCAACGAAAAGGCTTACTTTAGGCCAGTTTAGGCTGCCGTTCTAAGACTTTTGCAATGTATGAGTATATATTTGCCTTAAATATAAAGGCAGACAGAGAACGTAACCAATATCCACCCTATGCACCACTTCGGCAAGACAACACCCTCATTCAAAGCAGATAACTAATACAACAGTTGCCACCGTGTGTAGATCCGTGGCTAGTTGATACAGAGCTGCATTAATCCCTAATATGTTCGACACCCACTTTCATCACTTCCGGCAGCTGAACTCCATGCTTTCCAAACAAATAACTGCCAACCTCTTTAGCAGTCACGCCAAGAAGTCTTGCTGCTAGGAATACTATGGCTGCATCAGGCAGCGCAATAAGCAATAAGTAAAATCACAAACAAAGTATGTTACACTGTACACACCGAAACCTCTCCCAGCCTAGCATATGTCGCACAGACATTTATACGTTTTCCTCTAGAGTCAAGTGTCATGCATGCAGCAGCCGCAAGAGAGAGAGAGAGAGAGAGAGAGAGAGAGAGAGAGAGAGAGAGAGAGAGAGAGAGAGAGAGAGAGAGAGAGAGAGAGAGAGAGAAACAACGACAGAGAGACACAAAGACAGAGACAGACAGACACACAGACAGACACAGAGAGAGAGAGAGAGACAGAAAGACAGACAGAGAGAGAGAGAGAGAGAGAGAGAGAGAGAGAGAGAGAGAGAGAGAGAGAGAGAGAGAGAGAGAGAGAGGGAGCTATCTAATGTGTCAATGCATCACAAGCAGCATGGCTCTCTTGAATGAGCACAGAGGTCATGTATCCACAGCATATGGTTGCATTTGCCCAAGCACTGGTCAGAGAGACACGGAAAAGTCGGCTCTGAGTTTACTAACTACTCATCGTCGTGTACTGCCAAGCAGGATAGCCTGGCGCCAGCCCCTCTCGGCTCCTCTCATCATAAACTCAGATAATGCCCCAGCCACCCACCCACCCACCAAGATGGCTGCACAAGTGCCGACACAGGCAGCACAGGAATGCTAATGTTCCGGTGTACTCAGGAATGCTAAGCCACAGAATGCTGCTGCCTACCACCACCAAGCCCACCTCTGGAAGTGTACTCGGTTCTGTATGCAAACCCAAGCCACCCCATTAGTATTTGTTTGGCAGGATTCTCATGACATCAGTTCTGACTGTCTGGCTGAAGCCGGACCTCCGGTCTTTTCTACTGCTCCCTACTGGGTGACAATTACAGCAGGCGAAGGCACTGAGCTGACAACCAGTGCTGCAACCACTTCCTAATACTCTCTACTATGCTCAAGTCGATTTCGAAAGACAGAGGCTGGGAGACCTAAAGTTAATGACACCGTCCAGCATAGACAGTTCCAGCAAACTGAGATGTGCTTAGGCAACTGACAGTTGGCTGCCCTCTCCCAGCCGTACCCACCCCCTCGAGAGGCAGCATAGCAGTACACAGTATGAAGGTAGCAGCAGGTGTAGCAGCAGCACGGCAACAGCTGTTTGGGCTCACCTCAGCAGCCTGCTTCTCTTCAGCCTAAAAGGAAAACAGCAATAGCTTGCATGATAACGTCATGCTGTGGTTGTCGTGCCAAACGCTAGCGTAAGTCCATAGGAGACGATGGAGCAGGGCTCTGCTGACAGCTTGGTAAGCTAAAGGCGCTTCTAAAAAGGGGGCGGGAATTGCTGTTGATAGGGAACTGCAATACCGATCTAGTGCACGGCAGCGCTAACAAAAATCCAGTAAGCACTTTCACTGCCTACATTGCTATACCTCACTTCTCTCCTCTCTGTCTGCCTTCTCTTAGCTTCTCTCTCTCTCTCTCTCTCTCACACACACATGCACGCACACACACACACACGCACACACACGCGCACACACACACACACACACACACACACGCACACACACACACATCCCATCTCTCGTATCTCTGTTTCTGACTCTACATCGTTCTCATGTCTATTATTCTCCTATTATTCTCATGGCTATATGTTCTCATATCTATGTCTATGTCTGTTCTCATCGACCATGTCTCCAAACTACCAGCCTCTCCTATCTCTAGATTCTCTCTCTCTGTCTCTCTCCCCTTTCCTTCTCTCTGTCTCTCTCTCTCATCTTGCTCCAAACTCAATAATCTAGCATAATGCTGCACTCGGTTCATATGTGTAGTCGGAGCAGATCAAGGGTTTCTCTACTCTGCCACTCATCTCCCCCCTCCGGGCACTCACCATGATATTCCATTGATTTGGTTGTGGATCCTGGCTCCAGCGAAAGACACAAGACTTCCGGCTGGCAGTGACTCGTCCAGTTGGAAGCTGTGGCAGCTGTCAGCTCTAGCTAGTGCCGAGAAGCTGTGTAGCCATACAGCACTAGCTCAGCCCAGCCACTCTCTGGGTGCCAAGCCCAGCCAACTGCTTCCTGCCTCTCTCTCTCTCCCTCTCTCTCTCTCTCTCTCTTGTCTAGAGTCACCAGCCCCCAGCCAATGACTAACCACTTAGGTAGCCTGGCTTCATCCACAAGAGCACCAGAGCCGACCATGTCACATGGAATAAAGCAAGGGACTGGGCAGGCACTGGGGGGGGGGGTGGCCGACCAAGCCACTAATCAGGATTGGACTGTGGCTAGCACTCTAAACAGGCAGCCAGCTGACAGGTGGCATTGTCAGGGTGGACTCAGGCTTGACATCCTCCAGATTCAGCTTACCTGCAGTGGCTCGGCCTACAGAGTCGTCGGCGCCACTGTAAGTAGTAGGGGCAGCCGGCAGGCTGTAGCCAGACAAAGAGAAACTAGGGGCCACCATAACGGCCAAGAGCAGGGAGTCTCGTCTTTCATCAGAGTGCCTGTCTGCCTACCCCATCAGGCATCGGGGGGGGGGGGGGAACTCACTCAGCTCGATGCATGATCGTACAAGAGGAGCGGAGAGAGACGGGTGGGGAGATTAAGATGTAGAAAGACAGGATCTGAACAAGACGACTGCCACGCCTACAGCTGGCCTGGGGCTTCAGCTCCACTTCCTCCTACAATCCAGTCCTACCTACCAGTTGTGCTCACCTAATGCAATCCTCCTCTCCCCATTAGGGATAGATCTGGGCATGGCTTTGACATTAAATTTGCCGCTCCCAGAAACCCAGCCGGTCACTGGAAGCATTTCTTGATCAAAGCGCACTGAAGCCATTAAAAGTCAAGTCAAACCCCTACAGCCCCAGGGGATTAGGGAACTAATGGAATTCTCTTTGCACTATTCGATTGCGCTCCCTTTGCAGCAAATGCAAGGTGCCTAGAAAGATATTGAATTCTCTGAGGGTGCTATATCAAATGTAATATTATTATTATTATCATTCCCTTCGACAGCTACAGCAGCATGCTGCTCGAGCGATGGCAGCTGCAAGTTTCAGAAAGTGCAGGCACATAAGCAAATCGGGGGGGGGCCCCCCCCCCCCGGCAGCGTCGGACTTACCGTTGAGAACATGGACGACGTGCTGGACACGAGCGACTGCGACGAGCTGCGATCTGCAAAGGAAGATCCTTAATGCCTCAGCGGCCAGACCAGCCAACCAAGCTACGCCATTAGAAGAGATGCACCCACCCCTCCATAGACAAGCTGCTTAGAAAAGCGATCTAGTCAGCCTTTAAGCACTCCCAGAGCTACAAGAAGCAAAGCAACTCTTGGCAAGACAGCGCTCGGTGCGAACGGTATCTGCCCGGTCTGGCAGGTATTCTCGGTGTCTGGTTGCTTGGTTGGCTGCCTGTACTCACTCATCGTCGGTAGTGCGTTAGAGGCAAAGACTACAAACCGCGTGTCCCACGATGCCCTTGCAATGCTTGATCGGCCCACAGAACGAGTATGCCGGGCCATTCAGCACCCCATTCAGACTATTGGCTACCTCACCTTAAAATGCCTCGGCCAATTACCAAGCTCAAGCCCAGACAAGGAACGGCCCTTCGGTCAAATCGTAGCTTGGGCAAGTAGCAGGGACAGAGAGACTTCTAAAAGGCAGCCGGAACATCAACGGCTGGTCCGATGGTAGACGAGATATGAAGGCCCTAGAAGGTCACTCAAATGGGCAGCTGGTTGTTAATGTCCTCGAAACCATTCGGTCTAAGATCGCTGCACAGGTGAGCCAATTTAGATTCACTATCCCAACCCCAGAGTGCATTCCTGGTAAGGTTTTCTGGGCAAGCACACCAAAGTGCCGGGCATCAGATAATGTTTTAACCGGCCAAACTGAAATCAATGTCACAGTAGATGCAGCGGCAGCAGCAGTGGAGGATGTAGCATCAGAAGCAGCTGCTACCCAGGAGCAGCAACAGAGGCGAATTAGCAGAGAGGTCTGAGGCCAAGCAGTAGATCTACGACAGAAAGACAACAATGGAAACCTCAATTGTCAAGTCAAGAGCAGCAGTGACTTGCCAGTCTGAGAGACTGGCAAGTGGAGCCCCCCACCCAGCCAATCAGAACAGTGATACCTACTAGAGCTGGTGCATACAGGCTGAGCTGCACGGCTACGACCTCTGCAGATTAAGCTGCCGATCCACTTGCCAGCAAGGTCTCGGAAATAGAACGAACCTTTGCAAACCTACCGCCAGGCCTGTTCGGCGGTGCCCTGTAATTGTGTGTGTGTGTGTGTGGGGGGGGGGTATGAGGCAAAGTCTCGGCTGCTACAACATGCCAATAAATCTCCAATAATACAAAAAAGATATGATAGCTGCCCTATCTTGGATGACAGGAAGGCACGTCTGTGTAGCCAGTAAGCAAAGCAAATGAGTGGTGCCTACATAGCTGGTGCTTGCAAATTGCACTAGGGATGAAATCACCTGGAAGCAATTGGTCCGAAACAGTGCTGTGCAGTGCTGCTCAGCCGACAGTAGACCATAAACCTGTCTGTCTCCCTGGGCTCTTGAGGAGGCAGATGAGGGAGTAGCCAAACTAGCCGGGGACTAGCCAAAAGCAACTAGGCTATGCTGTGCAGCAGCAGCAGCAGCTGCTGTGAGCGCACCAGACAGCTACGACAGCAGCTGGTAGCCAAGGCAGCAGAGCTGAAACTGAAACAGACAGCGGGTCCTTACGGATCTGCTGTCATCTTCACCATTAGCAAAGAAGAACTCAATGATGACGAACGACTAAGCACACAGCTGTAGCCAGAGTTACAGTTGCTCACTGATCCTAGGTGTGCAGTGCAGTTGATCTCCTTCAGTCTAGAGTCTTGTCCCTCACTTTTAGGTCCCTTCATTCTATGGCTCCAGCCTATCTGTCAGATATACTACCCCATCAGGCTAAGCATCGTACCACCCGCTTTTCGGAATCCAGCAGTCTAGAAATACGTCATACAAACCTTAAATCCTTTGGAGACCGTGCATTTAGTTCATATGCTCCCAAAGCCTGGAACTCCCTCCCGACCTGCGTCAGAACATCCCCTGACTTGACCACATTTAAAAGGAACCTAAAAACACACCTATTTAGGACAGCATTTAGTGGGTCCCTGTGATTCGTCCTTGATGTGCTTATGCATGCTGACACTGTGCATGCTGCCACTAACCACATGTGCATGCTGACCCTGTGCATGTCACCCCTAACCATATTATTTCGTTTGTTTTTTCAAGCATGATTTTACTTACCATTCAATTGCATTTCACTTTACAGCAAATGTAAAGCACCTAGAGAGAGATTAAGTTCTCTGAGGGCGCTTTATCAAGTGAATTATTATTATATTATTATTAGAGTCCTAACAAATTGACTGACCTTGAACACGGTAATACAATTTAGGGTTCAGTAACTGAGATTATAGCAAAACTAAAAGTGTAATATTACATAATTTCTAGCATTATTAAAGTTACATCGGCATTGGGCCTAACTAGTTCAGCTTAGAGGCAGACAGAAAGAGAGATAGAGAGAGAAAGAGAAAGAGAGAGAGAGAGACAGACAGACAGAGACAGAGAGACTGTTGTAACGCTTAAGCTTCAAATGCTGGTCAGATGACAAGTCACACATCGGTCATGTTACATAACTAAATGCTGGGCAGCTGGTAAGCCTCGGCTTACCAGGACAATGTCACAAGCAGTATTCAGTTCAAAGGCAGCAGCTAAGCTCAAGGTTAATGATGGAGCACTGAAAGAGTTTTACTATCATTACCATTACTATTATTAACATCAACCTCATGTGTAAATTGCCCAGAAAGAGATAAATTTCTCTGGGGAACTATACAAATGCATAATTATAATTTTTATTATTACCATTATCAATATTTTCTCTCACGGAAAGTAAGGTTGGGCCCGTAGAGGACATAGCAAGCACAGAAGAATTTAATGAAGCTGTAGTGGCAGGTGTGAGAATATCAGCTACACACGCCTGTGGCATTTCCACATTTGATCTGTGAGCCTGCAACTCACTCAGGTCAAGCTGGTAAAATTAAAAAAAATTAATGTTAACTGGTGCAACTACACAGCCCCTCCTTACCGGATATCAGCAATGCTTGCAGTGGGCAATAAAGCATCGCTCGCTGCAGAACTCGAACTCACGACTTGGGTCATGAACAGTGAGCACCATTACACCTGGTCTAAGACCCAGGTATATGGCCAACAACCCTAACAACGCAAGAGCAGACCAATTGATGGGTGCAGCAGTGCAATGTGAGTCGAGTTTCTATCTGTATCTATCTTCGTCATTTTCATTATAGCTATATGTCGGCTATGTCAGTCAGTTAGCTGCCCACAGGCTAAGAGACAACCCCATGCCACCTCCAAATGAGCTGCCAAATGGCGCTCAACAATTGGCAGAAGCAGCAGAATTCGAAGCCTCGGAACGCTCACTTACAGTTCGTTTCCTCCTCGCTGGCGCTGGTGCAGGCGCTGCCAATGGACGACCGAGTGGATGGCTGCGTGACGCCGGAAGCTTGGGATGCACGCCGGAAGCTGGGACGTGACTCGTCGCTGCTGGCCACCGAGAGCCGCGATGGGCCAGCCGAGTCGAGTCCACAGCCAGCGCCATACTGCATCTGCATACAGGGCTGCTGCTGCTGGTGCAGCTGGTGCTGAGCCGCCGAGGAATGCTGATGCGAGCGAGGCACGGCATATCCACCGCCGCCGCCTCCACCCCCAGACAGCGAGCACATCGACCAGGGCAAAGAGTTGCCGCCGGCAGCACACCCCGATGCAGCAGCAGCAGCAGCAGCTGCCACCGCTGCCGATGCCACTGATGGACAGTTGCTCAGAGCCCTGGCTTGCTGGATCTGAGCATGTATGGACACGTGCGGAGGAGGCTGCTGCTGCTGCAGCATGAAGGCTGAGGCTGCTGTCTGTGGCTGCATGCCTGCACAGCTTCCACTGCCGCCGCCTCCCCGGCCGGTCGCCAGCGCCACCTGGTGGTTGGTGTAGGCTAATGCCGAGCCGTAGTCGAACGGCGGCGTCGGGTAGCCGGCTCCAGTGCCAGGACAGCCGAGCGACCCGTGTCGAGCAACGTGGTGCTGCATCTGCCCAGCAAGAGGGTGAAAGAGCTCGCAAGCAGCTGCGGCTGCAGCAGCCACCGACTCGTCGCTGCATCCGTCAGCTGCCATCCTCGGCACCGATGCCGTCGGCGCGCCGCTTCCGTTTCCGGTGCCATAGCGAGTCAGAGCTGCCGCCGAGCGGCCGAGCGTGCTCGAGCGGTACAGGTCGTCGTGGTTGCGCGAAGCAGCGAGACTCTGCTGCGTCTTGGACGAGATGAGACCCTTGGCCCGCTGCTGCTCGACGAGCCGCTGCCTCGCCAGCGGCGTCATGGACGCCCAGACGGACGGCGACACCGAGGCAGATGGCGATATGGAGGAGAGCGGCTGCCCAGAGGTCGCCGACGAAGAGCCGGCATAGTAGTATGGGCAGCCGCTGTCTGACATGTAGCCGCACCCGGCACCGCTGCCGCCTCGCGAGCTCGATGCAGCAATTGCCATCTGGTGGTCGCGTGCCGAGGGGCCGATGCCACCCCCGCTGCTGCATCCTACAAAAAGCAAGCGAGACTACAGTACGAGATCGAGAGATTGCCGATTCGCTTGCGCTCGCCGACCGATTGGATAGCCAGCGGTGCGGTTGCGTCTGTTGAGCAGGTTGAGCAGCTGGGTGCCTGCATGGGGCTGATCACGGGCTCTTCGAGTACGAGAGAGTTCCAGCTGCAACGTGCAGCTTACAAAGCCCGAGGTCACTAGAGGCAGGTCGTTGGGAGGGAGGGGCCGTTCTGAAGCTGGGGCTGAAGAAGTAAGCAGGGGCACAACCAGTCCAAGTATTAGCCTGCAGCACGGAAGTCGGTGCAGAAGAACTCAGTTGCCGTCGTTGGATCTTCAAACGCAGCACTCTTGAACCATGCTAATCATCATATGAATATGATTCGCAATCGGTAACACATTTAGCGACACAAGGGATGTCTCAAGTCTCCTGCACTACAGGCCTACAGCTACAGGCAGCAATACCGGATTTCTTTATTAGAATGGAATGGTAAGAATGCGCTTACGATAATTATACACTCGATTTAATGATGATACCCCTACTTACCACGCAACGTTTATTGCAGGCCCCCCAGGAGAGAAAGAGAAGAGAGAGAGAGGAGAGAGAGAGAGAGAGAGAGAGTGAGAGAGAGAGAGAGAGAGAGAGAGAGAGAGAGAGAGAGAGAGAGAGAGAGAGAGAGAGAGAGAGAGAGAGAGCTAAGCACTCCAGCTGGCTACAGCTAGTTTCGATTGATCCAGCAGCCAGCAATCGTCAGATGTCTACTTAGTGGCACTCTTTCGCTGCTGATGCCCGAGCAACCCCAACAGCAGACAGAACCATGAGTCGGGCAGGGGTTGGGCAAGGGTGACAAACAGGAGCTGTTACAGGAGGATGGGGGGGGGCATCTGCAATCAGGAGCCCCTCGTGGTATGAGTCATTAGTGAACCACTTTAATCTCTTCCTGACATTACTTAAAATAGTTCTATTTGATTCATCGGTCAACTCGAAGCTTTGCCAGCTAGCGCTAGTTGTGTGGGAGTGATACCTAGCCCATTGCAGGGAGCTCAATTTTGCTTTTTAGTTGGGAAAGTTTTCCGATGGGTAATCATGGAGAGTAGTACACGTTATTGGCATAACGTCCCTACATCGACTGATTCATTCAGCTTGAGCCCAGCTGTTAGTTGAAGTGTCCTAGCATCACTTTTCACAAGAGCAATTCTGTTCTTCAAGGCGCACATTGCTGTGACATTGCGTTTGAGCTTTGAGGTGCACAGCAAGCAATTATATATGTATCATCGCTAAGTGGCTGTTCCTTTAGCAAATCCAACTGACCGAGGAAAAGCTGCAGAATTTCTGTATCGATGCATTGACCTAGGTGGCTGCAATAGCAAAGTCGGCTGCTTCTGCTCCCAAAAAGAAGCAGAATACATAGGTTAACCAAACAGTCTCGTATATGCATCGGCAGAATAGCCTTAATGGTGATCACAACTGGTTGCAGTGGCAAATAATATATATCATAAACAGGGAGAGCCAAACTGGCTCCAAGCTTCCAAGCTAAATTCTTCAAAGCCAACTCGTCGACAGCCGGGGTTCGTGCACCAGCCTAAAGTGGGGAGTCTGACAGTTGCACAGAGCAGTCAATGTCTGCCTAATTAGCAAAGGTTGCAGGATGCCTAATTGACAAGTGCTGACCAGGGAAAAAATCCCCCTGGAGCATCTTGCTGGAAAATGCCCAGTGCAGCCGAGTGCTTCAGAGTGGGCTTGGCACCTCTTGCAAGTCTAGAGCTCCGAGTTGCCACGTGTCCCCCACGGGAGCTTTTTGGGTTGGGGAGTCTCAATGCAGCCATACTGGTCAGCCTGAGTAGCCGATGGATAAGATAAAGAGTCATCTCGCCGGGAACCTCTTGAAGCCTTTGCCGAGGGCCCTCTGCCTCTGTCTAGGGATGCAGCCATATAGCTATGTAGCTGTGCATTTGGGTGCTCGCCACAGGTATTCCAGCCATCCAGCCCAATGGGCCACCCACCAATGCAAATGCTGAAAGCCTGCTACCAGCCTGTAGCACAAGTGTGTGGCAAGCCAACAGTAAACGGCTCAGCACGGCTAATTACCAAAAGGCATCTTGATCAAAGTGCCAGATTAGGATCCCTACAGTTACAGCCGACCTTTAGCCAAGAAGCATTTAGCCGGCACCTGACCGTGCTTCTTACCAGAGGCCACTCTTGGAGCCTCCTGTGCGCTTCTCCTTGCAGCAACAGTGCACAACTCTGCAGCCAGCCAGCCAGCCAGCCAGCCAGCCAGCCAGCCAGCCAGGCGGGATTGTCTGCCTAGGCATAGCGGCTTCTGAATTACAGCACTTCTCGCCAGCCTGCACAGACTCCCCAGCCAGCAAGGCATCGACTTCAAAGTCACTGTGTCACTCACTTTTAGATCTCATCATTCTCTTGCTCCTGCCTACCAATCAGAACTACTCTCCAAGCAGCATTCAGGCACCGTGCCTTTTACTCTTGTGACTTGAGTCGTTTAGCTGTGCCCCCTACCCACCCTTAAATCTTTTGGAGACCTTCCTTTAGTCCTTACTTTTTCAACTTATGGAGATGTAGCTTCGATCTCCTAACTGGAGACCATGCTTCCAAAGCCTGGAACTCACTTTGGACTTGCTTCACGACACCCAATTACTTGGCCACATTTAAAAAGGAACTACAAATGCATCTATTCATTGCAGAATTTAGTGGCTCCACGTGATTCGTCCTTTATTTGCCTATGCCTTCTGACACTGTGCATGCTGCCACTTACCATATTTGCATGCTGACCCTGTATATGCTATCCTTTACCATGCTGCCATTAACCATTCGATCGTGCTTCCTTTGCAGCCAATGTAAAGTGCCTAGAAAGACATCGAGTTCTCCAAGGGTGCTATATCAAATGTACTATCAATTTTATTATAACTAATTCCCAAATTCAGCAATTGCTGGATCCATGGGGGTTGACATTCGTGAGCTTATGCATTCTGACACTGAGCATGTTATCACGAACCATATTGACACGCTCTGTTTACAGGCTATATAAACAAATTGATTAAAAGACATTTAGATCTCTGGTTGATGCAGTAACAATTAATATATGTATTCATGAGAATGTCAAAAGCCTAGCAATTCTGCAATCACTTATCTACTGATGAGCCTAGTTTTATTGAAATGCAGATAGGCTGTGTTGGAGAGAGAGCTATTATATTGTCTTAAGCATCTCAGGCTCACTTTCACCTCCCAAGAAAAAAAGGTCCCTCCTTTCGAAGCCAACACATGTTAAAGCTGGCAAATAAGCTCAGTTTCTAAATTTGCTACCAGGCTTAGTCTCAGTCATGCCAGTTCTGATTTGCCAGAGGGAGTTAGCTGTATTGCTCAACCAAGGTCCATTGAAGATTTATTTAATTCCAGTGGTCTATACGCTGGCAGTCCGATTCCAGTTATCTGCTTCTGTCACGAGGGCTCGCAATTATAACTTAGCAAACTAGGACAGCTGATCATGATCCACATAGTCCTGTGGTTGTCAATAGCTTCCCAAAGAGTATCGCCCGTACAACCTCAGTTGCCTTCCGATGCCAAATGCTTATTCGAATGATGGTTACTTCGAATAATGATGCTGTAACATTACTACTAACGTGCCCATGACTTGCAGACGTGTATACATAGTTAATCCGACCACATAATGTGCAGATGCATGCACACATTATACTGTTCTCAGTAAACTGCTAATGAGACCCGATTGTTCCGTCTAGTCACTTAACTGCTTAACTTGCAACTGCTTAAAAAAGCAAGACTTGTCTACAGCCATTCGATAGACTTGCTAATCACTGCCAAGAACTACAGGAAGCTGAGGTATTCCAATCTGTTGGACTTGTGTAACGCTAGCAGCAGACACAATAATCTGTATGAAATCATAGCTGACGTAATGGCTGCATCACTGCACATAGTTGCAATTAAAAGCATGCGCGTGCACTTGGATATAGAAGGCCGGGATGCGGAAACATTTTTCGTTAGAGGGTGTGAACATAGAGCAGCGAGTTTAGAAAAAGAAACCGATAGTTTACTAGGTGGAGTGCTGGCCTGGTAGGACAACAATCCGCTACTCCCAGTCTAGCAGCAGACGCCCTGTGTAGCTCAGTTTGCCTTCGATGTCGTCAGCACACTTGAGTGGAAGCACTCGCATGGTGCTAGCACATTCGATCACATGCCCTCCACTGTCAGCACAGCGTCGCTCGAGCGGGCTCGAGCGGGCCTTACCGTTGACAGTGCTCCAGCCGCCGTGTCTGTCGAGCGCCGCCGCTGCGGCAGCAGCGGCAGCGGAGCGCTCACTGCCGTTCCGCAAGTCAGCCGCCAGCAGAGCGTTCGTGTTCTTCTGAGGATAGCCGCCTCCTACTGTGCTGTTACTGCTGCCACAGTTGGATATGTAGCTCGACAGGCGCTTCACGTCGTTTCGCCCTCGGGCTCCTCCATTCGGCTCGTCCCCCGACAGCGACTCGTTGTTGACCGGCTCGCTTCCGCTTACGCTGCCGTGCTGAGAGATTGCAGCTGCAGCGCCTTCGCCGATGGCGTCGCTTATGTCGCCACTGCTTATGGAGCTGCCCTCGTCGAAGCTGGAAAAGGGTTGTTGGGGTTGGCAGGTGAAGCAGCTTGCCACCTTCGAGTGCATTGGCCAGTAGTCAACAATCTCGAAGGCCAGGCAAGGACACCGTGGTAGGACTCGGGCAGAGAAGCAAGCCAGCCAGGCAAACAAGAGGGAGGAGGCTGCACATCCAGGGAGTGTGTACGAAGCTACTAACATGGCGACCCGCCCCCCCCCCCCGACTCCACCCTCCTGCAGGAGCTACAGTGGCTAGCAGCAATGGTCGAACGCATCTGATGATTCGGCAGGCGACTGCAGGAAGTTGAACATTATGATGAACGCAGGCCATAATCTCGGCTCTGGTATCAATATCGGTAGCCACTAGGTGAGTGCAACAATTTTTTGGTAAAAACGAACTTTGGGGACCTTCGAGCTGATGCTCTTTGGTTGCAGCACTCAAGGTCAGGCCTAAATAATGGAGTCACTCTTTGCTGCAAAGAACTGCAGGGCCCTGCAATTTCACGAACAATATCCAGTTCATAAGCAGCAGCTACTGATGCTAAACACTAGATAACAACGCCGATACAGTTTTTTGTAAGGTAATGTATCTCTGTTTGTAACTCCACAAAGCCATAGAGACTGAGTGAGTGTTGTTACACAGGAGAGGTTTCTCTATAGTGCACTCAAAGCCCTTAAATTACAAATTAGGACAGCATTTAGTGGGTCCCTGTGATTCGTCCTTGATGTGCTTATGCGTGCTGACACTGTGCATGCTGCCACTAACCACATTTGCATGCTGACCCTGTGCATGTCACCCCTAACCATATTATTCATTTTGTTTGTTTTTCAAGTATGATTGTACTTACCATTCAATTGCATTTAACTTTGCAGCAAATGTAAAGCGCCTAGAGAGAGATTAAGTTCTCTGAGGGTGCTTTATCAAGTGAATTATTATTACTATTATTATTATTAAATTAAATTAACCTTTAATTAAAAATTACCTTTGGTACTTCTTTGGTAGCCAACATACATCATGTCAAGCACCAACGAAAAAGTGAGAGAAGCATGGCTGAGTCAGGAGAGTTACTGAGCTAGTTAGTAGTATGCAAGTAGCACCTCAGGTAGGGTCCATGAGATCCTAGGAGCTAAGGAACTTGCTCGTCAGAACTGATGTCGTGGGTTTGAACCCTGCAACAGAGCTAACCTTCCTTTGTTGCCATCTGCAAGTTGTAGTGACAGTCGTTAATACTCTTCTGCCAAAATGCAAATGAGGCTGGTAAATCAGTTAATTTTTATTTTATTTATAGTGTGGCTGGAAAGAATATACTGCAGTCGGCTGCTAAAGATTACACGTCATTGTGTAAGAATTATGGAAGAGAGTTCCATACTCACTGCAGGATCCTGCAGAGCAAAAGCCTCTGTCGCCAACGATCGATTAGGCAGATGAATGGATGAGCTTACTTATTTATTTATTTATTGTCCACGCAGAAAGCTGAAACTGGTTCTGGAAGTTTAGCTAAAAAAAAATGTAATTCATTTTTATAGCGCCCCCAAGAGAACCTAATCTCTGTTCAGGCGATTCACATGTGGCTCGGGGCTCGAGCCGACGACCTCAGCCACACCTTGGTCAGGGCCAGCACCTTAACTGCTGGATCAAACCAGCTCGGTGAGGCATGAAGGAGCCAAGCTGCGACCAAGCTATGTGGGTCAGTGTAAGAACTTCAACCTTACATAAGGAATCTCTTTCCATTAATGTATCATACATTGTGATTATAACACAGTTATCGCCGTCCAAGCTGCAGCAGTCACAGCTGCAGGCTGCTTGCCCAGTGGCCTTAGACCTCTGTGATCCAGCATTACCTTCGACCTTAGCACTAAAACCAAACTTTAGACTGTATTTCCTGCTGTTGTCACAGTGAAACATTAGCTATAATTCATTCGTATAGCACCTTCAGAGTTCTTAATCTCCATGCAGGCACCATATGTGCCACGGGGTTCGAGCCCACCACCTCAATCATCAATGCACTCACCTTGACCTTGGTTGAGGCAAGCACCTTAACCACTCACCCAAACTAGAGTGGCTTTAATTCTGCAAAGCTACTAAGGAATGCAGTATGTGAGTAGCCACAGGCAACTTCCCTAGGAATGATCCGAAAACACTATCAGGTAGAATGTCCGGCAGATCTCAAACTCTGCCTATACAACCACCCAGAAGCTCTGGCAAGCAGGTTTTTATTTAATGCAAATGATCAACGGTCTGCGGCCACAAGGCACAGGAGTGCATGTAATCAGGCCGGCCCGAAGCCTGCGGTTATGGACAGGGATCCGGACCGGAATGGGACAACACGGATCGAAACCCCTGGCACTGAATTCGAGCCACCGACTTGTATACAATTATTGGCAATCAGCAGGCAGAGTAAAAAAGGGCAAATCTATGGAAACAAGATGGAGCCGGAGCTCATTCTCATGCCGAGTTGCTCGTAGCCATTTGCCGAGCTAACGGATCCTAATCTTCACACCCCCTCCTACCGGCAAGCAGCAAAGTAACTCTGCACAGCTGATCAACTATCAGCTAGATTTACTAAATAAATCTTAACGAACCAGAGAGATAAACTACCTCTAGAAAAAAAGAGCACATCGGATAGGCAGCAGCTTTAACAAAGTCCACATCCTGCACCAAAGGTGTATTCGAACGAACAATTAGCTAAATCGGATCGACGAGTGGATTCTCTGAAGAGACACTGGCAGAACCGCAAAGTGGTTAGGCTTTGCAACAACCGGGTGCTGCAAGCTAGCTCCTAGCCAATAAGAAGCTGGCAGCGAAGCCAGCCTTCCTGTTAGGCCTTGACCAAGCTTCCTACTTACCAAACCTTCAGCGACTACTGCAAAGGCTGCTGCTTCGGCATCCATTTGCCACTCGGGGTACTCACCTTTCGCCGGTCAGCTGTCTGAGGTAGTCAAAGGCCTCGTAGAAGTTCCGTGTCACCACAGCTGCATTATCGTCACCTTGACTACTGACTAGTGTGGCAGCCATGCTCCGGCCGAGCAGCAGCCCCCCCCCTGGGTAAGATCAGCAGCTCATCTAGTATCAGCCTCCAGCTCCTCTGAGGTGAGTGGGACTTCTTCGAGGCAGCCGAAGTTCGACTTCGAAGCCTTGCCGAATCGAGAGCAGACAGGTCTGGCAGTCGCAGTGGCCCAGCCCCCTGTTAGCCTGTGCTGCCGGCCTCCGCGACGGTATTTGGCTTGCTTCAAACGACCAGAATCCAGGTCCGACCGAAGCCGGCAGCCAGCTAGCCAGCCAGCCAGCCAGCCAAGCAGGGCCAGACCTCAGATCCGACGAGTGAATCGCTTTCTGGCTGGCCGGCCGGCTGGGCCCCACCCAGCCCCTCTAACTGAACAAGCCGAACTGTGCTGTGTTTATAAACAGGACCACCCAAAAGGGTCGATTGACTACCTGGTGAATGACTGAGAATACAAAGAGAGCTGGGCCGAAGGAAAGCATTTAGCAGCCATTAGCCAGCCTGGAATTAGCAGCTCTTTTGTCCCCAAATAACAATAACAAGTTGTGAGGTCACACCTGCAGTGGGTAGCTGCAACTCCCGTGGGCAAAGGTGGCTACTCCACCTCAATCCCAGTCATCCCTCCCCCGGAAAAAAATTAGAGGACGTCGGTCCGAATCAGCAATCAGCAATTGCAGCAGCTCTGGCTGTCACAGCTAGGAAGTGCTCGAGCAGCCGTGCTACTCGGGCTCATCGTTCTGCCTGCTGCAATAGTAGCTCCGGCATCCATTCTAGTTTGACAGCTTCAAATTCGCAAATAAAACAGAGGCACAAAGGAAGCAACTGAAATAGACCTTCTGGAGAGGCTTCGGGCACACAAAAACATTTCCACAATAATAATAATTACAAAGTATCTGCATGAAGCAATGAAAGAAAGAAATCTCTATGTTGGCACTTTAAAATCGCGATTAATCTTTAAAAAACGGTAGCACAAGGGTGACAAGGATGTATGTTTCACGGACAGACCTGTGTAGATAACCGCAATGACTTCAAGGGTACCTACAGTCTGCATAAAGACAGACACTGCTTCGACGATACTGTGATTGCCATTCCTACAGCAACTTCTGGCACTGCAGCAGGTTGAACCATGAAATAAGAAGCTAATATGCACTCATGCAGAGAAACAGTTGCAGTTTTCGGACAATAGGTCTTGGTAGCACATTCAGGAGATGGTAAAGTATCAGGATTTTGGCGTGCCGAAGGCCCCTTTCTCAAAAAATTCAATGCGACTACTGTGTTTGGCACTTCTTGGGGAGTGGTCAAGGTCTGAGACCTCTGGTTTCGTGCATAAGTAGACCTGGACATAGAATAGACCTGGTTCGAGATTTATGCAAGCAATCAGCAGAGCAGTTACAACGACATGCCAACCAACAACATTTCCTGGTGAAAAAAGAGCTGCAGAAGCAACCTGATACAGAAGTCTCAGAATATACCTGAAATGCCAAAAGAATGGTGATCTGAATGAAGTAAAAAAGTTTCAATTAAGCACATGAGAAGTTGGTTAAATTTAGCTAATGCATTCGACAAGCAGAGAGGTCAGTCATAGAAAATGGTACACAATAATTCTTTATTTCCTCACTCATCCACAAACCCTGTCTGGCAGCCTTTCCTTTGTACCGTGCTATAATTGCATACATTTTTTGGACCATTCAGGCCTTTGATTGTGTATGCTCAAACTAGCAGACTTCAAACCCTTGATGGTCTCTGAGAATTTGCAAGGGAAGGTTGTCCGAAGGCATATTGAGGAGGGAAATACCCTCTAAATTAAGTCAATCGTACTTATCAGTGCTCAGACTGTGCAAAACAGTAGTTTGTAAGGTATAACAAAGTAGAAATAACAAATAATTGGCCCAGCAATGACAAAACATAGTCATTTCACTTTTTTGTGCCTAACAAACAAACTAAAGAGGCAGCACACTCAATACGTTACAAATGCTGCTAAACCGCTCGAATCCCGTGCTTTAGCTCTGCTTTTTCGGCCTGAAGACCTAATAATAATAATGGTAATGCAATTGATATAGCTCCCTCAGAGAACTAAATCTCTTTCTAGGCGCTTCACATTTCCTGCAGGGGGAAGCACAATTGAATGGTGAGTAACATCGTGCTTGATAAACATGAATACACATCATACCACCTCTCGCCGACCTGCACTGGCTACCAGTCAAGCAACAGATTTACTTCAAGGTTTTGTCACTCACTTTCAGGTCATTTCATTCTTTGGCTCCAGCCTATCTCTCAGATCTACTCCCCCACTAGGCAAAGCATCGTACCACCTGCTTTTCGGAATCCAACAGTTTGCCAATACCTCGTACAAACTTCAAATCCTTTGGAGACCGGGGGTTTAGGTTGTATAATCCCAAAGCCTGGAACTCCCTCCCGACTTGTGCCAGAACATCCCCTGACTTGACAACATTTAAAAAGAACTTAAAACACACCTATTTACGACAGCATTTAGTGGGTCCCTGTGATTCGTCCTTGATGTGCTTAATAACAAAAATATTAATAATAATGCACTTGATAAAGTACTCTCAGAGAACTTAATCTCTTTCTAGGCGCTTTAAATTTGGGGTGACATGCACAGGGTCGGCATGCAAATGTGGTTAGTGGCAGCCTGCAGTGTCAACAGGGATAATCACAGCAAATGTAAAGCGCCTAGAAAGAGAGTAAGTTCTCTGAGAGCACTTTATCAAGTGCATTATTATTAATATTATTGTTATTAAGCACATCAAGGACGAATCACAGGGACCCACTAAATGCTGTCGTAAGTAGGTGTGTTTTTAAGTACCTTTTAAATGTGGTCAGGTCAGGGGATGTTCTGATGCAGGTCGGGAGGGAGTTCCAGACTTTGGGAGCATAAAACTAAATGCACGCCACGGTCTCCAAAGGATTTGAAGTTTGTAAGAGGTATTGGCAAACTGTTGGATTCCGAAAAGCAGGTGGTACGATGCTTGGCCTGGTGGGGGAGTAGATCTGAGAGATAGGCTGGAGCCAAATAATGAAATGACCTGAAAGTGAGTGACAAAACCTTGAAGTCGATCTGTTGCTTGACTGGTAGCCAGTGCAGGTCGGCGAGAAGTGGTATGATGTGTCAACTGCGACGCTCACGACAGACAAGCCTAGCTGCAGAGTTTTGCACCAGCTGCAATCGCTTGATTGCACATGCCGGTAGGCCCGTAGGCAGTGATTCGCCGAAGTCGAGACTGGATGTCACGAATGTATGGACCAACTTGGACGTAGTATCCTTATCTAAACAAGCCCGAATTCTAGCAATGTTATGTAGCTAAAAGTAGGCAGACTTGACTGTGGAGCTGATGTGGTCGTCTAACGAGAGGTCACTTTGGAATATGACATGTAGATTTTGAGCTGATTCAACAGGAGGGAGATATGCTGGCAGAGCCAATTTTGAGCGTCAGCCTTTCCAATCTCTGAATCAAACTGGGTTCGCCCATAACTAGTAACCTTACAAGGAACAACATTGAAGTTTTTTATCGACCCCGGCTGAGTGGACTCTTGGGCCAGCTTTATACATAGGGGCAGACAAGACTTAGAGGCTTCCACTCAGCTTGAAGCAGAAAATGCAGAGTCGCAGTTGAGCCTACACCACACGAATCACTACGCGATAGAGGCAATACAAGATTGCCCTGCTGTGAGACTCGAACCCACGATGTAGGTCTTGAAATTTACACCTGCCTTACATGTGGGCTACTATTATGCAGGCATGCTACATGATGCATATGCATGCTGCAAGACCTGCTTGCCTGCCCTGTGCCATGGCAGCCACGACATCTCCGGCAACACAATGTCAAGCTAATAGCACTTTCACCCTAAGAGAACTTCACTCTTTTTTTAGAGACTTTACAAATGCTGCACAGGAAGCACTAGCATATGGTGAGAGGTGAGATGCACCATGTGTCAGCTTGCTTACTATGGTTAGTGGTAACGTGTATATCGTAAGCACACACAAGCATACATAAATAAAAAATCCCAGGGACCCAGCAAATGATGTAACGAACAGGTGCGTTTTAGCTTCTTTTCTAGTGACGTCAATCGTTAGCTTTTTGGCTGTCTGCCCAAGCAAACAGCTTATGTAGGATCATGTCAGTGATGCAGGGCTCTATGGCCTGCAGAATATGAGGGTTGCCTTCGCCCCAGCAGCAGCTGGCTCCAATACTAAGTAACGATGTCAGCTGCAGTAGAACTTTCCAAGAGCTAGATTAACTTGGATTGCTTAACAAAGACTGGCCATGAGGAGGGCCCCCAGCCCTCTCACAGACGACCACCCAGAAGCCTTCCTCAGCCACCCTCAAAGGTTACTACCTGCTTGGCTGCACGGCCGGCAGCATCCAAAGCAGTGACAGGGCAGTGACTGTTGTATCGACTGCCAGTGCAGCCTGCGGCTGCTTTAAATGGCTGCCTAGTTTAACAAAAGGCGCAGTTACTGTTCAGCTAAAGCAGGTTTAATCCGCAGCCGAACGAAGAGATGACCTAGCTGATTATGCAGCCACTTGATATATTGTAAAATAGTACAATTTCTGCATTTCCTCTCAAATCTGACCCACGGTGGGAGTTTCAGCAGCATCAGCAGTAGCAGCAGTAAGAGTATCACGAGGTGATGCAAGTTGCCAATCTGAAATAGCCGAAAGGAGCTCCATCGAAACCAACAAAATTGTCTTTTGCCACAGACAACCGAAACTCCTTGCCACTGTAGGAAGCTCAAATGAACTTTAGAACTCGAAATACCGTTGACATAATCGATCTAACGGCTCAGGTGGATGGATAGTTCGGGCATGTCAAACGCCCTTTATGAGCTTGGGGCCGTTGCAATAAGGCAAGTTATTATCACTCACACCAGCGTGGCAGGGCTGTTAAGAGATTTAGTTCTCTTGTGGTACATGTACTGGTAATACTGCGATTGCTAATATTTATGCTGGGAGCTAGCTTCACCAGTGAAATGAATGTAGAGAGAACAGGAAAGAGACCGATGACTCGCAGGTGCTTGCTGGGCTACTAACATACCTCTCGGGACCACAGCCTCCACTGACGCCAAGATCTTCATCATCATCATCGTCATCATCGTCGTCGATGCCACCACCGGCTAGCAAACGGCTGCTCTTGGTCATGCATTCTTCGACGGCCATCATCCCCTCACGAAAGCGCTGCTGCATCTTTCGTGCATAGATCGAAGCTCCACCTGATGAAAAAACATAGTAGCTGTGTCATCATGGATAAGCTCGGCCATAATTTAATAGGAAACTCATAAATAGATGCTTCGTGTGCACGTATCAGCTCACCTGCATACTGCTTGGTGTGCTTGTTGATTGCGGATGTTACCACAAAATATTTGGTAATGCTTTTTATACAGCAACTGCAAAGTGCCTAGAGAGAGATTCAGTTCTCTGAGCGTGCTATACAAATTTAATAATATTGTTGTTATATAGATATTATGCTGCAAGCCCAAATATACAGTTGTTCTTGGACATTGATAGTTTCCATATTGTCGCTTGCTTGCTGTCAAACATTTTTTGGATTGAAATAGTGCTCATCCACATAATGTTGATCTTAGACCCCACTATTTACACAGAAGAGAGTGGTGATGCAACTTGGAACAAGGATAAGAAAATCTAACATAGATGTATGTATACAGCAAGATAGTGAGCCAGTGCATTGCTGCGTATTTTTAAATTCTGCCATGCATTAGCAAACGCCTTCAGTACTCAGCGAGGCTCCTCCTTTCTCTAATTATCACTCCATTACCTCATATGATAGCCTAGTCAATATAGTAGGACGAAACGCGATTGGATAACCTTGTGCCAAACTAAAAGCTTGGGTTTAAAAGTTGTCCCTCGATCGAGCATCATATTTTGATACTCACGGAAGCCCAGCTAATTGAAAATGATACCAGCAATGTATTTTGGCCAACAAACGTCAGGATGAGTCTTGAGCTAGTTATATGACATTACCAGCATAGCACACAAAAACAAATTTCATATCTTCTATCAGTAGCACCAAGTGGATTTTTATTCCATCGAGTGCCGAGCTGGTTATGCCCAGTGGTTAAGGTACTCATCCCAATGAAGGTCTGGCCGAGGTCGCTGGCTCGAGCTCTGGAGCGTTTGTGAAGCTCCTGAACAGATTAAGTTCTCTTAGGGTGCTATACTAATGAATTATATTTGTATATTCTCTTAAGATTATGGATCAACCAGACACACACACACACTTGAAACGGTTTCTCCCAGAAACATTTTCGCGCTGTACCCGGTGCTGGGTAGGTGATGAAAATAATATCAATAGTAATAATAATACTTACAGAGAACCTAGCCTCTTTCTAGGTACTTGACACATGCAAAAATAGGAAGCATGATCAAATTATAATTGGTAATTTGCACAATATCAGCAAGCACAACATGGTTAGAAGTAACAGGCAGAGTGTTAACATTTAAAATATGGTTAGTGGAGATACCACTGCCTGGTGTGACATGCCGGCTGCCTTTGCAAAATTACAGCTAGACATGAAAGTACACCACAACCTTGGTAATCTCCAATTCTCTAACCCTTTTGAGTTGTAAAACCACCCAGCTCTCGCAGATGAGCTCATGAGTGCTTAGCCAATCGACATTCCAGATCGACAACCACCTGACAACTGCAAGCAAAGTCTAACCTAATCGTTAGTGCCTGAGCTGCCTGGGTGCCACGCACGACCCAGACGAACCGTGACTGAAATGTGTCCAGTGCTAAACTGACGATGAACTGAAGTAGCTAGCTCTCCGAAACCAATGCCAGAGGTGGAGGATTACCTTCACTTAGATAGCCACTGAAGTCGTCATAGTGATTACCAGTGGCACAGTCGGCCACGTCGGATAGGTAGCCAGCAGAGTAGGAGTCCAAATCTGATGAGCAGTCGTCGCTGCCGCTTCGCAGGCTGCGGACCGATGACTTGGTCATGAACGAGCGGTGCATTAAGCCAAACCTAAGGTCAAGTCAGCACTGGCCGGTGAGCGTGATGGCTGATCTACTGTAAGCAACGGCAACAGCCAAATGCTACTTCCATCGCCGGCGCTAAGCAGCCGAGAGCGTGCAAGTTGACAAAAGCCTGACTTCTTTTCGTTGACCCAGTCGCCTGCCTGCCTTGCCTAACTTAAGTATTTGGACGACGGACCAACTTGCCTTGACACCGGTGGTACGTTATCGAGTCGCAATTGCTTGGCTCTGTCATCGAGAAACAAAAAAGATAGGACTGCCGGATAATTGATACACAGCATCATGGCCTAGCTCATAGTTGTCTGTCTTCAAATTCACAGGTCAGCACAAAACCATGCTGCACAGTCTAGTTCTCTCCTACTCTCGATACTTCACCTCCTTGCAAGGCACTTTTTATTTATACAGCCACCGCCCACTATGAATACAAACTGTTTCGTTTTGGGGTTTACTATCTTCTGCAACGATATTACTGCCTCTACAATAAGGCTAAGACGCTGGAGCTGAAAGGGCCATCTTAATAGCAGGAAAAAGATGGATAACCTACCCTAACTGTAATACTAATGCACTCGCTGTGCATCTCAATTCTTGTTTCTTTCTCGAGACGAAAGCTGTCGACTATCCCAAAATCATCTAAGCACACCGAAAGTCATCCAAGCTATAGGAGCTTATATGAAAAACAGACGTAACAAATATTTGAGCTTAACTCTCACTTAGTTCTGCCGGCTGTGTGTTCGTATTAATAAGTAACGATTCAAGCATGCATGCATGCGTGCACAGTGTAGGAGAGAGGAGATCAATTCAATGTGCCTCAACTGACTCAGCTATTTTAAGCTCTACGGGACCCATAAGTCAGGACTTGAGCCACCACTCGAGGCCCACAGACTGCAAGTGCCATCACAAGAGTTTATTAGGCCAGTCTGCTACTGCTGTTGCTGGCAGCCGAGCCGGGAGGTTGTGATCTCCAAGCACAGAGGTCAAGCACTCCAAGCTCCAATCACATCAATGCCGAGTGGGCCAATTGCAGCATGTCGATAAGCTAATAATATTTCTACAGCCATTAAACAGCCTTCTGCTGTTCACGACAGCAGCACATTTCACATTTTTAGTGAGCATCTGAGAGCTCTCCAATAACACAATGGCAACTGAGATTGAATGCTGCAATTCCTCTGAAACAAACCAGGAGATCCTACTTCCACAGTGAACGTACCTGTTGAATGCTTGTCCACTGTAGATCGCTGGCTGCTGCTGCAGTGAGCCTCTGGCTGCTGCTGCCACAGCAGCTAGGACATGGTTGGCCGATCTGGTGGCCTCCAGACGCTGCAGGAACTCGTAGGAGGCCAGCTGAGAGAGAGGCTGCATCGGTTTCACGGTGGCAGACGGGGACACATCGTCCCGCATGCCGACTGACACAGCAGCAGTGGCAGTAGCATCGAATGTTGTCTCCTTGGTACTTTTGTCGAAGGCCTTAGTCTCTGTATCACCCTTGACATCGAAGGTAGTTTCTCTCCTGCTTACTTCAGATGCCTGAATGCAAACCAAAACGAGAAAAATATAACTAAACTGCTCCAATGGAGACACACTTTCTTTTATTTTGCAGCAATAGAAACAGTACCAATTGGAAAGCGAAGGGACTTGGGAACTTGGAGGGGAGGTGGCTTGCACTGCAGTGATCTGGCCATTAATAGTATCCTATCATTTAATAACTAGTGGCTGAGCCTACTGTACATATTAAAACGTAATTTTTGCAACAATAATTCTAAGCAAGTCTTTAGCCGACTCTATGCACAAGCTGTGTCGACTTCCTTGACCGTATTTTAACCAGCTTTGTTGTGACTCAGTTTAAATTGCTTTCGACCCAGGAAAGGATGCTGCCGGGCTGCATGCCAAGTTTGGGACATCTGCAGCTGAAGTGATTGGCTGGCTTGGCCTTTGGAGCAACCGGAATGCTAGTATTACGAGGCACCGCTATGCAGTAAAAGGATGATGCATCCAATAAACACAATTCGGGCCGGCCATGAAATGCGGGGTGCAAAAGAGTGCAGCGTCAATGTTAAGGGAATATTTGCATATTTCAACGCTGACCCTATATATGCCACCTCTAACTATGTTTTACTTGCTTTCATTGAGCATGCTAACACTAACCATTCGAGCATGCTTCCTTCGCAGCAAATGTAAAGTGCCTAGAAACAGATTTGGTTCTCAGAGGGCGATATGTAGGACAAATGTATTATTATTATTATTATGCTGTACTGCATAGTCAACAATGGCAAAGCAATCGTGAGATTGGACAACGACTTGGGATTGTCGAGTTCAAAGTCAGCTTTTAATCTCGACTACTATACTGGTGCTGGTTCGATTGTCCATGCTGGTGGATATAGTCGGCAACACCAGACTGATACCAAAGGATGACAGGCTACTAAGATGGCATCACATCAGAATAGAACTCTGCCACTTGTTGAGACCTTGCATCATGGTCATGCAGCAATACTAGAGGGATCGAAATTACCCCTGGGACCATAGCCCAGGGGTAATTTGCCTTCTTTTACACCCAGGTCACGGTTTGGAGTCCTGAAGCACGACATTCCTTGTTACCCATTGCAAGCAGCTAAGGCTCACGTGCACTTATGAAAATGAATCTGCTGAATCATCTGACCTTTAGTTTTTTTTAACAGCTACCGATCTGTAGCCAGCTGATGTGCACGCAGCCCTGCTTACTGGATACCAGAGGGGAGCATAATGTCCTGTCGGCTTGCCCTATTACTGGGGTGAAGCGGCTCCAATGCGTTTAAACAAATTTGAATAGTGCCTAGCCGACACACACACACACACACACACACACACACACACAAACACACACACACACACACACACACACACACACACACACACACATATATATAGTGGCACAGAAAAGCCTTCACGGCTATCACCACCGTTGCAGTGGGCAACACAGGATTGCCCACTGCAGTACTCAAACCCAAGACATGGATCGTGAAGAGCAAGCATCTTACCAATGGGGTAAGATCGAGGGGTGGCACTGCAGGCGTGGCCATTTCTTTGGGATAATACGATGACTGGAAAGCAAGGCCAAGTAGTAACAATTAAAGGTCGACTGTTTCAAGAGCCACATTTGTATAGTGGCAAAGGAGTCTTATTGGCAGTCAGCCAGCTTGCAGCCAGTAGTGACCGATGCCTACTGCAACCCACCACGACCTTGGTATTGAAGTAAGACGAACCATACCCACGGGCTAAGACCTTCTTAACATAGACAGTGAGGCAAAACCGCATAATGAAAAAGCCGAACTTATTGCAATGAATAAAGTGAGCTGTGCAGAGGCACACATATGGCAGCAACAGCTGACACCTGACTGATAAGGATACTGATGACGAAAACGGCATACCTTTGCTGCCGATGCTGTAGCCACATCCCGTTGAGAAGTGCTAACGTTGTTGCCATGGCTTGATAACACGGGGCCACTGCCGTGCTTGTCTTGAAAATTGCCACCGTCATTAGGGATAACGGAAGAGATGCCTTGCACGTGACTTGCAAACGATGCAAATGATGAACCTGTTGATATCGTGAATTTAAAGTAAATACACACAGTACGAAAAGCCTAGATTTCAAGAGAGAGAGAGAGAGAGAGAGAGAGAGAGAGAGAGAGAGAGAGAGAGAGGAGATGGAAAAATAAGGTAGTGGTGTAACAGAAAGACAAATGAGAGTGACATAGAGAGAGAGAGAGAGAGAGAGAGAGAGAGAGAGAGAGAGAGAGAGAAGGTGGAAAAATAAGGTAGTGGTGTAACAGAAAGACAAATGAGAGTGACATAGAGAGAGAGAGAGAGAGAGAGAGAGAGAGAGAGAGAGAGAGAGAGAGAGAGAAAGAGAGAGAGAGAGAGATATGCTCTGGGAGTAACTGACACACATAGACAATTTGAGAGACATACACAGAGGGAACACAATGAGACGGTTTGGCAGTGAGAGACATGCACAGAAAGACTGGCTTTCCACACCTGCTGCTTGTCCGGCTACTCTGACTGGAGCGGTGGCAGTGGCAGCAGCTGGTGCTGCTCCATGGCCTCCTTTGGCTTGCAGAGATGCTATGGTGGCCACTCGGGCCGTGCTGACCTTGGGAGCTAGCAGACGAGAGGTGGAAGCCTCCTGATGAGGTCTAGCTGCAGCAGCACTGTGCTGCTGCTGCTGACTGTCTGCAAAGACACCGACCGTGTTCGGCTGCTGTTGATGCTGCTGCTGCTGCACGGTCTGATTGCCGGCTTCCTTCCTAAGAACGTTCTTTTCACCGGTGCTGACCGATGGTGTCTTCTGAACCTAGAAAGACCAAAGCATGCCGCCATTCCATTCCAAACGACCAACAAAACACAGGAGCTACATCTGTGCAAAGCTGTTTTTAAAGTTCATGTCAGCTGTAGACTAGGAATGAACGCATGACAGCCTGGCATCGGCAATAATCTGCACCAGATCGCTCAGCTGCATGTGCATAGAGACGGTGGGTGGGGGTGCTAGGACACGGCTTAGGCATAGATTAAAGTAACAGATTTTGTCGTGGCTGATCGTTGGAGGTTGCCAAATCTTGCATTCGGCAGCCAATGTCAATAATGCCACCCAGACATTAGCCTGCTGCAGTTTCGTAGCGACAAGTGCACGCGGCCAACAGAAAAAAGCATCAAACAGCAAACAAATGCATGAATACCTCGAGTCATTAAGTGCTACTGCCTGTCCCTTAGGTATGGCAAAAGTGCCATACTGGACTCCACTCATGTCAGCTGATGGACACTATTTGGCATGAATGTTTAAACTAACTAATTTTGAGAACCTCGTACGATCGTCAGGAGAAGACGAAGAGTCATCCGTGATGGCAGGGACGCTCCCGATATAGGTGGTGCCAGCATTGTTAATACTACTACTAATAATAACGCATTTGATATAGCACCCTCAGATAACTCACTGTTTTTTTCTAAGCACAGTACATTTGCTATGAAGGAAGCATTGAGAAGCATTGGTCAAGCAGCTACTTCCTTATAAAATATAATTCTAGCAAGAAGCACCGCTAAAAGTGCTTGTTGATGGTGTATAACTATAACAATAATATACTTGATAAAGCTCCCCCGGAGAACTCTAGCTCATTCTAGGCGCTTTATATTTTCTGCAAAGGAAGCACGATCGAACGGTTAGCGGTAGCATGCTCAGTAAACAACAAGAATAACATGGTTAGGGGTGATATGCACAGGGTCAGCATGCAAGTATGGTTAGTGGCAGCATGCACAGTGTCAGCACAGATGAGCACATAAAAGGTTGAGTCACACGGACAAACTGAATTCTGTGATAAGTAGGTACGCTTTTAGTTTCTTTTAAATCTGGTCGTCAGGAGATGTCGTGACCCAAGTTGGGAGTAAGTACCAGGCTTTTGGAGCATACAAACTAAAGGTAGAGTCTCCAAAGAATTTGAGGCTTGCACGAGGTACAGGTAAACAGTTATTTTCCGAAAAGCAGGCGGCATGATGCATAGCCTGGTGGGGCAGTAGATCTGATAGGTAAGCTGGAGCCAAAGAGTGAAGGGACCTAAAAGTGAGTGACACAACCTTGAAGTCGATACGTTAGGCTGGGCTGGTTTGGTCCACTGGTTAAGGTGCCTGCCCCGACCAAGGTCTGGCTGAGGTCGTGGGCTAGAGCTCGGAGGCATATGTAAAGCACCTAACGAGAGATTAGGTTCTCTTGGATGCTACACACATAAATTATATATATATATATATATATATATATATATATATATATATATATATATTTATATTTATATCACTTGACCAGGAGCCAGTGCAGGTCGGCAAGAAGTGATGTTTCTGAATCATGTTTGGTTTTCTCAGAACTAGTAAGTTGATTTTATCATCATTCAATACAAAATCCTGGCCAGGCCACCAAGTTCCACACACAAATTATTGGCACCAGGATATTGATGCAAGTAAGGATCCATAGTCCTTCGTATTTTTTGAGGTTTTACACAGACTCTTTCTTTCTGTTTCCCTCTCAGTCTGTCTGTCTCTCCCTCCCTCTCTCCCTCCCTCTCTCCCTCCCTCTCCCTCCCTCTCTCCCTCCCTCTCTCTCTCTCTCCCCCCCCCCTCACTCTCTCTCTCTCTCTCTCTCTCTCTCTCTCTCTCTCTCTCTCTCTCTCTCTCTCTCTCTCTCTCTCTCTCTCTCTCTCTCTGCCCCTTGCAACATAGCATAAATCAGTTAGCATTCATCTTGGCCAGGTGCAGCTTAATAGCAGCAGTGATCTAATGTGCTAAAACAACAGGCAATGGCTATGCATGTACATAAGCACCCACTAAATCAACTTCGCCAGGTAGTTTGCACTCAGCAGAAAGCAATAAAAAAGATCCAGACGTCACATGAGTGCAATTTACACCAAAACGAGTCAGATTTTTAAATGCTCGGGGGCCATACAGGTATTCACAAGAAAAAGCCATTTCAAATGCACTGGACCCAGAGAATTGGAGACGGCAGCATCCCATGGAACAGCATGCAAAGACCCGGGACCTAGCAGGCTCGCAAGGCACTACACAGCCGCACCTGCAATGAGAAATTCAGCTTCGAAAACTTCCTTCGACAACCACTCGTGAGCTGCTAGAAAAGAGCTATGCTTCAGGGCTCGAGGGGCCAAGGCTGTGCTGCTGAAATTTGACGACAAATAAAAAGTATCTAACTCATGTGTATAGCACCATAAACAAGGAAGCTGATTGAATAGCCTAAGGACAGAGGAGCATTCATGGATATCGCGTGACCACTTGCAGTGTACAATAAAGGAAAGCTCAGTACAGTAGTCGAACCACGACCTGGGTCGTGAAGAGCTAGCACCTTAACTCCTGGGCTGAGACCCAGGGGCAAGTGAATCCAATCTCTATCAAGGTGCTTTGCATGGCCGCCGGGCTCAGGCCCATGGCTTCGATCGCTTCACGAGAGTACGCCTTAGCACCCCTGAGCCTAACTAGGACAGAGCAGCCGCAGCAGTAGTCTCCTCATCGAGCGTTTGCGTCATGTGTATGTCCCAATACCCAACAGCGACTGGAAGTGCCACGTGCCAGTGCCACGCACTTTCAAGAGGTTTCCATGGCACATGACACTCGGAGCTTTCGGCGCGAGCGTCTGCGAGACAGGAGCATGGGCCTCTCACAAATGAGAGGGCACTGCAAGATCAAAGTTAATAATAATAAAAATAATAATAATAAGCAAGCAAGTTGGGGTACCGAAGGAGCTGAAGCTGGGGCAACAACGGGCAATGTAATGTATGTATAGTATCTCTGTCTGTAACTCCACAAAGCCCCACAAACTATGTGGGTGGTACACAAGGAGTGTTTTGTATATCGCACCCTTTTCGGAACACATTCGGTAGCCAGCAGACTTCACAAGTGAGTAAACGGGTGCCACCGTCGGCTCCTGGAGAACGCATGATCGTTTCGATACTGGCCTGGAGGCAGGGCCCTGCCAATTCTCGAATAGCGTTGGCAGTAGCCGTCAAGTCAACGAAAGGGACCGCCATGCCTTCCTTCAAGGGTGAGCTCTAGGTGGATCACGGGCAGACAGCAGCAAAGCTAGCCCATCGCTCCAAGATACAGCTATTGCTCCAGAGAACCAGGTACATCACGCAGGGTGTGGGACTATGACAGACTAGGGCCAACTCGTAGCAACAGCAAAATCGCAGCAAAAATACCGTGCTCCGGCGAGTCCGAAGACTTGTACGACTTTGCAGACACTCCGCTGCCGTCGCCTACACTGGCCTGAGGCGCATGCATTTTTTGCACTGAGCTAACACAAGTGAGGCGCCTCGGTTGGCCGTTCGTGCAGAATTGCATTAAGAAGTGAACGGATGCAGAGAATCGAATAATGCACTGGGAGAGGCCTGGCCACCGACGGATAGGGGGCCTCACTCTCTCCACCCTTCGTTGACCCCTCATTGACCACAGCCCAGTGGATCCTTGACCCCCACTGGATCCGGGAAGCCTACCTGGGCGGCGATTTTCTGAAGAGCAGACGGCTCGGTCTGCGCGATCGAATCCGACGTGCCCTGCTGGTGCAGCTGCAATTGCGAGGGCGGCACGGCCTGCGTCGCCCTCGGGGCTGCGGTCGTCATCTGTGCAGCAGCCGCTGTCCGGCTGCTGCCGCCGCGACCTCCATCGTGCAGCCGGTTGTCATTCTTTGCATCGCCGGGGGCGATGCCTTCCTCGGTTCGCCGCTGTGCGTCCCTTGCATGCACAGCAGTGGCCTCAGCACCCCTCGAGCTGCTGCTCACCGGCTGTGGACCGGTGATGACGTGCGGCGCTGCGGTGATGCACTTTCGCGGAGCTTCGGCCGAACGTCTGCCAAAGGCGTCCGCCTCGTCGGGCGCCAGACCGAGCGCCCTGCCGCTGCCGCCGCCATCGTCCCTCAGGTAAGTGTGCAGGCCAGGCAGCTGGTTGTACGGCTGCGCTCCTCCGCTACCAGCGGCAGCAGCAGCGCAGGAATTTGACTCGGCAGATGAGAGTGGTAGCTGCGTCGAGTCAGGCTGCTGTGCGCTTGCAGGCGGCCTCATCGGCTCGGCGACAGCGCCAGTGCCACGCGGTCGTTTCATTGCGAGCGCCTTCGGGATGGACTTCAGCTGCGGCTCCGAGGCAGTGTCCTTTCTCGGAGCTGCTGCCATCGCTGCCTGAGATGCCCTAGTCCGGTCGTCGTTGGATGAATAGGGCCGCATAATGGCGGCATCAGTTATCGGACTGTCGCCGGCACTTTGCTCAGAGCTGCATCCGGAGGCGTCAAGCAAGCAGCTCCGACCTTCGCCTCCAGCGACCTTTACTTTTCCGGCGCTACGCACCCTGGGAATGGACGACGTCTGATCGGAAGCCGATCCTGCAGCCGTTGCCATTGGTGCTGCGGTACGCCTCATTCCAGCCAGATTCTCCCGGGACGGCGTGCGGCTCTGAGGCGACGGATCGCGGCTCGACGAAGACGAGGCTCGAGGAATGCCGCTTCCACTGGACGATGCCATTTGCAGCTTGCTCGGCCTCTGCCCGCTGGCCGAAGTGGCTCTTCCAGCCGATGACGTCCCGTTGGAAGCTGCTGCTCTCCTGGAAGCACCGCCCTTGGTGCCTCGGCTGCCAGCTCCGCAGCCCGAGCTGCCATTGTCGGCTGCTACTGGCGACTCGGCGACCCTGGAGGGAATGTTCTCGCACGAACCTTCCATGCCGGACGAGTCGGCGTCGGTGGCCCGCCCACTACTTCCGCCACCGGCCGACGTCTGCTGGCGCCTGGCCATGTACATTCGGTCCAGAGCACTGCCGGAGCGCCCAGCTGACAAGCCACTGGCAGCGACAGCGGCAGCAGCAGTGCCAGCAGTGGCAAATGTGCCACCGGCGATGCCGGCCGTGCCGGCCTGCGTGCCCGGAGACGCCCCGGATCCTGCTGCTGCTGCTGACGTCGAAGAAGGTGCCTTTTGACCGCTGGATGTCGATGTGGACCTGCTCGACGACGATAGGCTGGAGCTGAACGAGCTAGTGCTGGTAGAGTTCTCGATAGTCTGACCTTGACCAGCAAGTCGTGAAGACTTCGACGAGGTTGATCGGCCAGAACCGGAAGCTTTGCCTGAAAAGGTGCACTTTCGTCTTAGCATGGCATGTCGCACCTTAGCAACAGCGCAGGAAGCACCCGGTCAATAATCTAACACTAACCGTCAAGGCAGATTCGAAGATCTAGGCTTTCATTTATTGTGAATGAGTGGGCTACGTGTAAGAAATGCACTAGGAAATCGTAAAGCTGTATTCACAAACTCATGGATAGAGTGACAGCAGAAGTGTCTTAGTGGCTGTCATTCTCGCTTCTATTGGGCAACAAGGAATTGCCTACTACAGGACTCGAACCCAAACATGGGTAAAAAAATGAGCCAAGCACCAGCCAGACCAGGAGATAGGTCGGTAGAGCCAAATGTAAGAGTTAAGCTTTCCAATTTCTGAGTCGCCCTTAGAATTGCACGTTACTAGTAAGTTGCTTTTATCAGTGTCCGAGTTTGTAAAGTACCCGGAGAGAGATTAAGTCATCTTGGGTTGCTGTAAAAATTGCATATGACTATCCCTCTTGCCCATTCATGCTTTTGCTGCCGGCTGAATTACTTTTCATCGAGCAGAATCTTTACAATATTCAACAGAAAATGCTAATTTCAGTATTTTAGCATGTAACATTTCACAAAATTAAAGCATGGTGGACTAGGTTACCTATGCAATGCATTCGTTTAATTGTTTTTCACTGTCTTTATAAATAAATAAATAAATAAATATATATATATGTATATAATTCGTTTGTGTAGTGCCCTATGAGAACTTAATCTCAATTCAAGCGCTTCACGTGTGCCTCAAGGCTCGAGTCCACAACCTCGGTAACACCTTGATTGGGGGAGGGGGCACATTAACCGCTGGGCCAAATACATCATTTCACACACTCTCTGAAGCCGGGTCTTGGCTCAGCAGTAAGCATGCTCATAATCGACGACCCGGGTTGTCGGTTCAAGACCCGAAGCAAATGGGATGAAAGACGGTATATCCAATCAGCCATTATATCAGCATTCTTGAATCAGTGACTCCTAGCGAGTCGAACTCTCTCAGCTGTCTCTGCAGCACGTATTGACGACATTAACACTTGGAAAGCACCAAACCTATTTAAATTAAAAGACAATCAAACCGACTTACTAATATAATGGTCAAAACTAAGAGTTGAGTCAGGAGTTGGAAAGGCTAACCTTTTAAATCGGCTTGACAGGCATATCTCCTTTAGCCTCAGCTTGGAATCTGGGTGTCCTATTCTAAAATGGCTTTACGTTAAATGAGCACATCTGCTCAACTTTTTCAACTCTGCCTGCCAGCATGTCTGCCTTTAAAGCAGCCACGCTTGCTTACTTCACAGTCAAGTCTAACTAACCAATTGACTTGCTTTCTTTTAAGCATATATACCAAAAGTACCTAGAATAAAATTGTGCTGTCTTGGTTTTGAAAAATTATTGTTCTGCAATAAATAATAATAATACATTTGTATGATGCCTTGTGAGAACTTAAGCTTGTTCTATGCACCTTACTGTAAGCGAAAAAATGAAATATTTTGTGGTAACATGCACAATTTCAGCAAGCATAACATGGTTAGAGGTGACATATACAGTGACAACATGTAAAATTTGGTTAGTAGTAGCAGGCACAGTGTCAGCATGCATAAAAACACAAAGGAAGAATCACAAGCACCCACTAAATACTGAGAGATATAGGGGCATTGCCGGCTCATTTTTAAATGTCATCAAGTCAGGTGATGTCATGATGTCAGTCGGGAGTGAGTTCCAGGCTTTGGGATCATACGAACAAAAAGCATTTGAAATTTTCCAAAGGATTTGTTCGTTGAAAGTTCGTTCTAGCTACAACTGTAGAGCCAACAAATTTGAGCCAGAAAAAGCTGGTGGTACGACGCCTTCTCTGGTGGTGGCTGTTTAACATAATGTTCCCCTCCGACATTGACATCCAAAATCACAACCTGGAAGTGCTTGAAATTATTAGCTGTAGTGGAGAGGCTTTGTAGCATTTTGTTATTCTATTTAGCCCTGTAATACAATGTGTAGCACAGTGATACGATGGGTATTCTATCTGATTCGATCTCTCCGACATACTCCCCGATCAGGCCAATCATCGTACCAACCGCTTTTCGGAATCCAACAGTCTAGAAATGCCTCATACAAACCTCAAATCCTTTGGAGACCGTGCATTTAGTACGTATGCTCCCAAAGCCTGGAACTCCCTCCCGACCTGCGTCAGAACATCCCCTGACCTGACCACATTTAAAAGGAACCTAAAACACACCAATTTAGGACAGCATTTAGTGGGTCCCTGTGATTCGTCCTTCACGTGCTTATTCGTGCTGACACTGTGCATGCTGCCACTAACCACATTTGCATGCTGACCCTGTGCATGTCACCCCTAACCAAGTTATTAATTTTGTTTGTTTTTCAAGCATGATTTTACTTACCATTTAAATGCATTTCCCTTTGCATCAAATGTAAAGCGCCAAGAAAGAGATTAAGTTCTCTGTAGGTGCTCTATCAATTACATTATTATTATTATTATTATTATTATTATTATTATTAGGACAAAGCTTCAAGATAAGGGCATGAAGAATGTGACAGGGGCACGTGACTAATACTAATAAGAACGGTGACTTTTGCTGGTGTAAGTTCTTTCCTTGTGGACTATTTTACGACCATATTGGCTTATGAGAAACCAAAACCGGTCGCATGATTACGAATAGCTGCATCCCAGACTGGTGAGGGGCACGATGGTTGCTCAGTTGATGGAGGGCTGCCCTTTTTCTAGCATATGGGAAAATAGCCTAGTTCAGCTTTCTTTGGAGGCTAGAGAAAGGCACCGTTGATCACAACTCATCATCATCACTACTCATCATCACTACACATCACACATCATCCTCTTTTGTTTTCACTGACGACTCTTGAAGCCTGCTAACTTGCATGCTGAAAGATGCCTCTTGTAGTAATGCACTGAGAGAAGCGAATTAGAGCAAGTGGCTTTGCTCTGGGTTCGTTTTAAATCAGCTGACCAAGCATGGCTATAAAATGGCATGAAAAATATCGCAGCAGGGCAAGCAGTGATTGAGTCCTAATTCAGCTGAGTGCATGTGTAGCAGCTACAGGATCAGAGAGGAGCAGGCATACAAATACACAATAACTGATGTAACAGCCACATTTGCAAAAGAAGAAAGCAGTGGAGGCCATGTGGCTATGTAATGTAATGCAATGTATCTCCATCTGTAACTCCACAAAGTCATAAAGATCATGTGGGTGTTACGCAGGGGAGTTTTTTTATAGCCGACTCACGCCTAAGCGGCTTTCGGTACGCATTCGGTACCCAACAGACTTCGTCTCACCCAACAAAGAGAAAGTGGAAAGCATAGCAGACTCAGGAGAGCAGTTGAGGTAGTGAGTAGCATGGAAGTAGCAGCTCAGGACCGCTGAAAAGGATGTGCCATAATCGGTGGTTGGAGAGTAGTTGTCGTTGCTTAAGAATTGTGGAAGCGAGTTCCACAGTCTAGGACCTGCAGAGCTAAAGCTTCTGTTGCCAACTGTCTTTAAGCAGAGGAATGGGACAGCTAATGTATTGTCCACACAGGACCTGAGGGCGCGAACAGGCTGAAACTGATGCAGCAGTTCAGCTAGGTATGAAGGAGCTAAGCCGTGGCGGGCCTTGTGGGTCAGCGTAAAAACTTTGCTCCGTATCCTTTGCTCAACCGGCAACCATCCTAGCTCTTTCAGCAAAGGAGACACGTGCTCAAACCACTGGGACTTGAAGACTAGCCTTGCAGCCATATTCATAGTCAGCTGTAGTGGCATAGTAGCTTTATTTGGCAGCCCATCCAAAAGGGAATTACAATAATCAAGCCGAGACAGAACTAAAGAGCTAGTTAAGTTTTTTACAAGCCACTGTGGGAGACAGCTTCTAATCTTGGATAGGGATTGGATGTGATGGCTAGCTGAAGAGGCAGTCTTCTGAATGAAGCTTTTGAAATTGAGGCAGCTGTCGAACATGACAATTAAATTTCGAGCCAGTGGTGAAGGTCGCATAATAGCATCACCTATTAGAAAAGCAAAGCCTTTTAATCCAGCCACATGCTTAGGGTGTCCTATGAGCAGCTGTTCGGTTTTACCATCATTTAATTTCAGGAAGTTTTCCGACATCCAGGATCGAATATCGGCAAGGTGAGCATTCAGTTTCTCAGTTCTTGCAGCAGATTCCGACGGTTTGAATGACAAATACAACTGAGTATCGTCAGCATAGGCTATGTCCACAGCTTGCAGCTGGCCATACAGGATCGCCTGCTGCAGGAGTCGAACCCACAATTTCGATCGTGAAGAGTGAGCAGCTCACCTCCTAGGCTATCACGGCCCTTTGGCTGCTGCTGCAAGATTGCCTCCGAGCTATCCAGGAAATCGCTGTGTCTGAGTGTGCGATTTGCAACGATTAGAAAAGGTGGCATCATCCAGTGGACATGCTTCAGTAGGGTCGACTAATGAACGACACCCTTCCTAGTTTGGTGCTAACTAATCAATCTCATTAGCCAATTACAGGGCCACTAGGATTACTGATGCAGAAACTATGGTAGCACAACGTGTGACTTGCTTGTTTTAGGGTCAGTAGCTCTTGCCACAAGGTATGCCCATGAATTGTTTTATCCCCGAAGCCAACAGCAGATTTTAGATGCAGCAATAGCTGCATCTGCCGGGATCAACTGAGCAGGCAAGCACAGCAGCAGCAAGAGCTGCTCCCAAAGAGCATCTAGCAGCGGCATGGCGGCATAGCATGGCGGCCAGTAGTCAGCCACGCTACATGCTGCAGACTCGGGTCGCCAGGCCAAGCGCTTGGGAGTGCAGCTGACTGCAAGGATTCTCTCTCTCTCTCTCTCTCTCTCTCTCTCTCTCTCTCTCTCTCTTCGGGTGGAGGAGGTGAAGGGATAGAAAGAAGGATGCAAGCACCCACACACCTTTTTTACAGGCTCATGAAGTCACGAGCCTGCAGCAGCTGCCCTGCCTCTGCCTTCAGGAGTCCTAGCAGCAGCATCAGCTAGGGCTGCTACTGCCACTGCTCAACCCTCCGCTGCAGCGACCCACCCAGCTCAGTCATGCAGCAGCGCTGAGCAGCAGCAGCGACAGCAAAGAAGGAAGTGGAGGGAGACAGCAGCAGACAGCGAGGCAGGTCAGTGGCCGGCTGCGGTGTGGACGCCTCAGCCAATCATACTCACTGCTAGGTGTTGGGATGCCCGAAGAGGCTGTGCTGGCAGGTGAAGCTGAGCGAGACTGAGTCTGACCTTGACCTGCTCGAATAAAAAAGCAAATGCGCAAGTCACGAAAGCCTGCCCCGACATCGAAAACCATTCAGTGGACCACGGTGCTACAGAGCTGGCGCTTCGGTTCACTGGTTTGCAAAGTGCGTGGCAGGTGGTTGACCGGTGAAGCTGTGCATGAAGCAAGCGAACCATCAGCTGATCAGGAAGCGGCAGTTTGCCTGCTACGGTCTGAAAGGACATCGACTATCATTTCGCTGTCCATCGGGGAATCGCTAAAATCCTTCACCTTTATATACCTGTGAGCTCGAAGACTCGCAGACTCCTAGCAACTATGACCAGGGACTGCTTGCTAGATGAGCCCACCAGCTTATGCTGTCAGAGCGTAAAGGACAAGAGAAGTAGGTCAACACTGCAGCCGTCCTTCTCAGCAGCTTCACAATTTCCGGCTTGCTGTGACTGCCTAGTACAGGGTAGCCTGCAGGCAGGCTTTCTCGTGCTTTTGCCAGCTCTGCACTTGCCTGCAGGCCTGTGCAGGCATTAAAACACCTGCCTATGTGGGCCCTCGAACGAAAGCTCGGTCGTACACGAAAGAGCATGCGAAACCAAGTTGGTTAATCGCAAGCCAAGCGAGACCGAAATATATCAGGAAATAACAGCAGCCGGCTCACAAAGCCAGCTGCTAATCCTGTTGGGGGAAAGCAGCTGAGCCAAGGTCAGCAGCATAGGCCACTATTGGGGCAGGAGAACATAGCAATGATAGAGGAGATAGGGACAGAGAAAGAGACAAAGTCATAGTCACAGAGAGCCGGGGAGAGAGAGAGAGAGAGAGAGAGAGGCAGAGACAGAGAGAGTGCCTGTCATAAAGCTATTGTAATGAATTTTCATGAAGTGAGTTTAAAAGAACCTGATTAGAGATTTAGCCCTTTTAGGGCACTAGCAAACAATCTATTGGTATCATCATTATTATCATTGTTATTGTTGCTATTATTAGCATTACTCTTTCTTTATGATGTCTAAAGCAAAGTTAATCAAGCTCTGGTCCACGTGGCTAACCTAGGCGAATCGTCTCTCAAGTGCTGAAGGAGCGTTACATTTGCACATCCCCTTCATTCATCAATCAGTTTACATGCTCCCCTGGAATCCAGCTCAAAGTCCATATAAGCAGATGCAGCTCTCTCGTGGTGCAGTTAAATCGTATCATCATCATTCTTATAAGTACCGAGTCAATCGGCAGAGGCACACTCATCATTAATAACCAGACTTTGTTTACATCATCAAATTCACAGGAAAGCATAACAAAGCGAAATCGTACTTACAACCGATCGAAGTTAAATGCACTCTTTGCCAGACACAGCTGACTAATATGTCTGACTCTCTACTTACAAGCATCCAAGAGCATAACAGCATCTCAAGATATTGGCCTTAAATAAAGCACATTGCAGGGAATTGCTAAAACAACGAGGCAAAGCACCAAGCCCACGGCCTACAGACAGTTCCAAAAGGCTTGCAGTACTCTGGCACAACACTGTGCATAAGTCAAGAAACGCCCCCAGATTTTCCCTAAGAAGCTGACTCGGAGGAAGTGGCACGACAAGCGCACACAGCGTGTCAACTTCTTCTCTTTCTATATACAACAGCCTCATTTATGTAGCCGCATCAGCTTCAATCACATACTTTTGCAGAGGGTATAAAAGAGTTATTTTTTTAGGCCCCTCCCACTTGCAAGCCCGTTGCCCAATCAAGTAAGACCTCTGCTAAAAACCTAATGCACTTCAGCACGGAAGGCAGGAAGTATAGCCTGTCAATCCAGCCTCTACTAGCTGGGTTAAAGGATGGGGGCTCAAAGCAGCAGGGCCATTCGGAAGCCCAGTCAGCTTCAGAGTCACTTTGCCTGCGTTTGTGTGTGTGTGTGTGCTTGCGAGGGAGCGAATGCAGCAGAGGTTATATAATTCATTTATATATAGCGCCCCAAGAGAAGTTAATCTCTATTCAGGTGCTTCACATATGCCTCGGGGCTCGAGCCCACGACCTCAGTCAGACCTTAGTCGGGGCGAGCACCTTAACCGCTAGACCAAACCAGCTCGGCTTCGCTTAAAGTAATGATGAATGTATCTCCGTCAGTAACTCCACAAAGTCATAAAGACCATGTGAGCGTTACGCAGGAGAGTCTTGTATAGCGCACTCACAGCCTAAGTGGCTTTCGGTACGCATTCGGTAGGCAACAGACTTCGTCTCCTGCAACAAAGAGAAAGTGGGAAGCATAGCAGAGTTAGGAGAGCAGTTTAGGTAGTGAGTAGCATAGAAGTAGCAGTTCAGGACCGCTGAAAAGATGTGCCATAGTCGGCAGTTGGAGAGTAGATGTCGTTGCATAAGAATTGTGGAAGCGGGTTCCACAGTCTAGGACCTGCAGAGCTAAAGCTTCTGCCGCCAAAGGTGACTCCCCTTTCCTTCCGATGGCAGACTGCCAAGCTGGCTGAGGCAGGAATGCCTCAGCTAGTCCTAGGATTCACTGCAGAAGACACACTGAACACCTAGCCTCAGCAGTGGTTAGGCCTCCAAATGTTTCTGAATAGTGCATTCACAAAATAAAATAAATTATTCGTAATCGGCTGAGGGCAAGATGATGGAATATTCAGCTGAGTCTGGAGGTAACATTAGTTGCCTGCTGCAAAGTGCTGCTGGCACTGTGTATCAGCGCGTCAGGACAACTTGGAATGCTTACACCTGCAGTGAAAGCAAACTGTACGACATTCGCAAGACGTTCGTCAGAGCTTGGATTTTGCAGAACAATCCTTCATTTTCCAACGATTCTTCCTGTCTGCCAGTCAGCAGGGGGGATCCTGTCATAGACCTATAATGCCTCCTTCCAATAATATCTCCATTCTGCTACCAGCGATAATTAATGCTAGAGAATTGAACCAATCTCTCCTGCACAACCAGCACCTCACTACACTAGAGGGATGTCACCCATGCCAGGTGAAGCGAGAATCAAAGGACAGCAACTCTCTACCAGGACAAGTAGCTGGGAAATCCAACTTTGGACGTACGTCACGAGCGAACAGCACTTAGCAACAAACATGACCAATAGTCAACAGCACACATCTGAACCCTATGCACACCTGCACATAGCTGCTGCTGCTATGCAATTGCCGATGGCTGTCAATGTCGGTCTGAGCAGCCAGCCAGCTGGCTGCAGTGCAGTCAGATCGCCCTCTGCCATCAGTGGTCAGAACCAAGAGGGAATGATGGCAGGGGGCAACTGCCCGCACCCCGATGGGCGGTGGACAGTGCCTATATCTTTGGGCAAATTTTCCTCATGCATTATGGAGGAGGCAAGGTTCCCTTGCCTCCCAACCTGAACCCTTGCTCCAACCTGAAATTCCTGCCTGCTTTGCCCCTTATTGCAATCCACACTGACACGGAGCTTTTCGATGGCTGCCTAGTTCACGAGCCAGCAATATAATAGCTGCAATAAGCAGCGATTCTTTCCATGTCCACAATGCCGGGTTGACCTGCAGTCTGTCCTCCAACTTACTCTGGCTATGCAAGGGCACCGAGGCTGGGCAAGTTGCACCAGATCATGACACCAACCGGATGTGTCCGTGGACCCCACCCCCCCAGCAGCTGGCTGCTAGTGGCTTTGGCACAGGGGGGGAGGGGGAAACCGAAGCAGCACTGCTGGGTGGCTCAGTCAGACGTACACCTAGCCTTCCAAAAACCGCGTCTGCAGCAGAAGTGGCAGCAAGCATAGAGCAAGCTCACACACTTACTCTGTTGCTGCTGATGCCGAGAGCTAGGTGAAGTCGTGTCCATAGATGGTAATGCACTGGTTCCCGTGGACAGATCCGAAGTCACCGCAAGAATAGCTAGCATCTAAGATGCAGCCTTCGGCTGCCAGCACCGTGGCAAAGGCCGGCAGCAGGCTTCATTCGAGAAGCGGCAGGCAGGCAGGCGCACTGCTACTCTGCTGCTGCTGCTGCGGTCCCAGCCACTAGCTACCACCCACAGCTGCACTCTGACTCTTTCTGGGTTCATCTTCCATCGCAGCCAAGGCCAAGGCCGGCTTCTGCTCCGATCTCCACTCAGCACATTTGGTAACGGTCATAATCGAGTTAGCTAGGCTAGGGCTCTGATGTGATTAGCAGCAGCAAAGAAGGCTTTTTTCCAGTCGGTATTTACCTCAGAGACAGCCAATCCTAGAATGCTTTATGGGCCATCAGAGCCGACACAGTTGCTTCTAAGAATCATCCAGATCGTGTGCAGCTGCTTCAGAGCTGAATGTTTCTTTAGGCAAGTCACTCTCACCACCAAAGGCTCCCACAGACAATGGCTGATGAAGCAGCCATTGCAACAGCTGCCGACTGTGATGATTTATAGCCTAGCAGATTACTCCAGCCCAAGCAATCTTTCCAATAAGTAACAAGCCTTCAAAAACAAGTCTGTGCAAGTGAAGGCAATCACTTTCCCACACCAAGCAGCCATCAGTGATATACACATATCACATAACCTAATTTTCTTCCATAAAAGCAGATGACGGACACTTGGTTCTGGTCTAAAGCTATAAACACCTTAACCTGTTTGGGACCACTTCAGAGTGGCATTTAAAGCAGGCAGCGATCCTTACCTAAAGGTGGCGACTGCTTTATAATAATAATAATAATAATAATAATGCACTTGATATAGCGCCCTCAGATAACTCAATCTCTTTCTAGGCGCTTTACATTTGCCTCAAAGGAAAATGCAATTGAATGGTGAGTACTATCATGCTTGATAAACAACATGAATAACATGTTTAGGGGTGACATGCACAGGGTCAGCATGCAAATGTGGTTAGTGGCTTTGACGACCAGACTCGAAAATGACTTCTGTTTCATAGGAAGCAGAGGAATCATCCTCAAGTCCTTCAAGCCACTGTGGCATACAATAGTGTGGCTGGGTACTTCTAGTGATGGCAAAAATACTGATTGGTTACCTTTTCTTCATTGCCCCCCCCCCCCCCGTAGGTTAATTCTGCTTGTGCCTCACTCACTCTGCTTGGCTACCAGAACTAGAACAGTACTTCCGGTAAAATTACGAGCATGCTTTTAACGTCATGCTTACTCTTGCAATTGCAATCACGGCTTCTACAGTGCAGTGCCACACACCCAAACAGAAGCTCCTTTTGACCCCAGACACTTGCACTGAGAAAGGCAGTAGTCGGCAATAGCTGCCTGCAAGGGATGCTGCAGGGTGACTGACACGTGCTGCCCAGGTTAAGGGCACTCAACTTCCTGCTTTGCACACTGCTGCCACTGAACGGCCTGCAATAGCATCCAAGATCTGCTCGATGAGAAAGCTAATGGTTTGGCAACCTCTCAGCGTACATCGACAGACTGTGACCGTGCAGATCAGTGCATTCATGGACTGCACGGAGGACGTGGATGTCTGTAAAAGTCTGCCTATTATATGTATGTATTATATGTATGCCTACGAGCACCATATTCCCTGTAGCCTTTGCATGGAATCTGGGTGTCCCTTTCTAAACGACCCTTTGCTAAACGACCCACCAAATTCTGCCCATGGTCACTCCTGCCTACTTTAATACCATGTAACATATCGAAATCACGGAATAAACACATAAGGATACTGCAACCAGTTAGTCCGAGATTAGTGACATCCCCTCTAGATGGCAGCTGCATCCCTGAAGTCATCCAGCGTGTCCATCAAGACAAATGCACATGGCGCCAAACTGACCGGTAAGGTTTTCTGCTGTGCATGCTGTAACTCTCACATTAAATGAACTGCTATCCGATCTGCACTGGCTACCTATCAAGCAAGGCATCTTATTCATCGTTGTATTATCAACTTTCATTGAAGTGATTGCTTCATTTACTTCCTTCTGCCTGCTGATCCAAAATACTCCCTCATTAGGCACCACACTCTGCTCTTCTGACTCCAGTCACGTAGCTGTACCTTGTATGATCCATCAATTATTTGGGACAATGCTTTTTGTAGGTATTCTACAGCAATCGGCAAGACAAACACAGGATAGAATAGTAAATGGCACGTGTGACTTCAGAAAATGAGCAACTCAACCGGGCTAAAATAAACAAGCTTCTTAAAAAGTTTTTTTTTGCTGCTGCTCCCAAGCCAAGTCTGAGGCTGAAGGAAACAGAACTGCAGCCTTATTGATATGATTCGCACTTCTACCACTTCTGCAACCTAAAAATACTGAGCTAACTCACAGGTAGGAATGTGATACAGCTGCACCGCCGGAAGCAATAATTAAAGTCACCAGGTACACTCTGCAATAAATGATTCATTTAGTGCAGTGAGAAACTAGGAGAAGCACCGGAAGCATCCTTTGGCTCCCGGAAGGGGCTGCTATTTGGTTGAGTCAAACCTTTGATTGCTTTTTGGATCCGGTTGCTGGGGCCATCAACTGGTGGCAGTTAGACTGCTGACACTGCCCTAACAACTCTTCAGCACTTGGCTGAATGACCGTGTCAGCTTAAATGTATTGCAGTTTGTGTCAGCTGTTTGCAACCACCAGGTCCAGGACTTATCGTCCCATAGTTAAGAGCACTACACAGCTCTGCGCAGTCAGCAAGCAAAGCACCTTCCTCCATACATTATCAAGCATCCGCGGTTAAGGTGCTCGCCCCCCCCCCCCGACCAAGGTCTGGCCGAGGTCGTGGGCTCGAGCCCTGAGGCATGTGTGAAGCGCCTGAGTAGAGATCAAGTTCTCTTGGGGCGCTATGTAAATGAATTATATTTAAATTATATATAAGATTCGTGTCCAGGTGTAGGGAGCAGTTCCTTCCAATTAAGCCCACATGTACACGTGCACACCACAACACTTCATAGCAGCAGCATCGATGATCGCACAGCCACGGTCAGGATCATTGGAGTAAACGATCTGCACACAAGCTTTTCAATTCCATGGCCTCTTCTCCTGCTGCTGATACGGTCAAGGCCATAAATAGCCACGACATGCATCAATTATGCTCAGATCTATACCGATGGTGTGGTTCCTAAAAGCCTATGGATCAAGAGTAGAGCCCCATAGGTTTATTCATGTACCGGTCATGGTCAAGGACATATATACATGAGCACAGCTTCTTGGCTGTAGCCGTGCAGCATAGAGCCTATGCAGCAGACTCAGTGAGGGAAGGAAGCCAGCCAGCTGAAAGGTAGATGAAAGGGTTGGCGTGAGGGGTGAAGTCCGAGCTAGCAGGAGCTTTCTGCTCAAAAGCCTCCATAAATGGATTGTGGGCTATATGACAGGACGAAGAAAGTTACATAATTACGTCAAATGCTACCACAGCCAATAGACAACAAAAGTCAGGAGTATAGAATGCCTGGGCCGAAGCATTGGCACAGCAGTAGCCTATACCCCCCAACCAATAGTAGTGAGGCATGCTCACACACACACACACACACACACACACACACACACACACACACACACACACACACACACACACACACACACACACACACACACACACACACACACACACACACACACACACACATATGCAAGCATATACACACATATGCAAGCATACACACACACACACACACACACACACACACACACACACACACACACACACACACACACACACACACACACACACACACACACACACACACACACATACACACTCACACACACACACACACACACACACACACACACACACACACACACACACACACACACACACACACACACACACACACACACACACAAAGCATACACACAAACATGCACAGCCATACACACACACACACACACACACACACACACACACACACACACACGTACACAAGCATGCACACACACACACACACACACACACACACACACACATATGCAAGCATACACACACACACACACACAAACAAACACACACACACACACTCACCAACACAAACATACACGCAAGCATGCACATAGAGCTGCCAACCAGTGACTTGATTTGGCTGTCATGAAAACACAATACGTGTACATTAGCAAGAGGCATTAGCATTGCCGAGGACACGGAGAAACGAAAGCCAAGATGGGGTGGGTGGCATGGAGAAGCGGCAAGGCCGAGGGTGAGCACAACAAGAGCATGTTTAACTTCACAAGAATCGCTCGGCCTTTCTTCCTGCCCCTCCCCCACCAGCCGTAGGCTGCTTACCTGCAGGCCTCTCTGCTAAGGATCTAGTGATATAGCCAGAATCAGCTTGGTCACCGACTGCAGGCATTGCAATAGCTGCCCCGGCAGGCTGGTTTCTTACAAGTCATCCTCGTCTGCTCAGAGCAGATTCCTTTCGGGAAATGCTGCCTGCCTTTGCCAAGAGCACTTGAGGTGAAAGGGCTATGACCCCCTACCCACCCCATCCCAAGATGCCTCAGCCGCACGAGCTGAGGTCAAAGGTAAACAGGATGTTGGACATTCTCCCAGCTCACCAGTATATATCACGAGCAAATTGGCTTGACTGACCTTCCAGTCTTTATAGAGAGGACTTTTACAGTGCTCCTCCCCCTAGCTTTCCACAGGCTAGCGACATCGACATGCAGCCAGCCCAAGATGCATTGCAGTGCTTTGCCATCTCGGCTGTGAGATCTGTGTTTTATGAGTAGAAAAAACACCAGCCGGCGAATAGTTTCATTTTTTAAGAGCTCGAGCTGAGTCCCGACAGCCAAACAAACGACAGTGGATCCATATCCAGCACACGGATGCACCACAATGTGCACTAGCTACGGAGCTACAGAGCTAGCTTCCCCAGCTCTCCGAATGCCTGCCCTGCCAAAACGATTAGGCCTCGGTTAGCCGGTCTGCACCATAAACCAAAAAAACAAAGGGAAAAACACGTGAGGCCTCTTGACACACTAAGTGAAATGCCTCTGCATCTAGGCACTTTACAACTTGCTGTAGGTAAATTGAACCTACTGCCAGATTTGCATACAGTTTAACACCACAAGGGGATACTTTTGTAACGATAGCAAGAAGAATACTCCTTAACTCGAGACCTCCGAAAGCTGATTTACGAGAGTACTGATCTGCGAAAATCCCCCATCAAGGAGGCCGGCTTCTTGAGCAAGCACTGATTGCCCCGAGCGATTTACCTGAAAGAGTGCTGCTTAGTTATGCTCCTAGACGAGCCTGCCCTAGACCAACTGCCAACTGCAGCTGCATTGTCGGATAAGTATGCAGTGATCTTCCTGCAATTGGCCAGGCTTGACATCCTTGCATCAATCCTATCCAGCAGGCTGCTGAATTGGTTCTTAAAGGTTATTTGCTGAAAACGTGAAGCTAACCTGGCTCTGAGAGCCTTATTCTCTTCTTCAAGTGACCGAACCATAGCGGTCAGGCCATAAGGCCTTATGCAAAGCTCGTAGCCCCTCAAGAGAAAACTGGTTAACTGGCACGGCTAAGCACGAATGCAACGGAGGACCAATGAGGTCCTGCTTGGCTGTCACACTTGTGGCTGACCTTTGTGAAGCAGCTCGGAAAATCTCCTCTGTGCTGTACACTGCCCCACAGTCGATATTTGTAACTTCATTTGGCATCTAGTATTCTAAACGATCCGACTTGCTTTAGCCAAGATCGACAATTGTGTTCCTTCTTGTCTGGAGAGAATGATGAGGTAAACCAACCAATCGAAAGGACTGACCTGTGTATGCTAGAGTGTACAACCATTGGTGTATCACGAAACGGAGAGGGAGTTAGGCTTGACATTGAATTGTGTCTAGAGGTTGTCCAAGGCAGACAGAAGTGGTACCCACGTTTTCCTAGCACCCTAGATGATGGATAGTAGATGGTCTCACTCCTACTGCACTTAAGCACTGTGAAGGTAAGCCAGCACGAAATCTACTCAAATAATAAGTTAGGTTAGTTACTTTGTTACTTAATCCTTTATAGTAACTCACATCACACCTACATAAAGAGTCCTTGATGTTATTTTATAGTGCTTCTACACCGGGATAGCCATTTTGATTGTCAATAAAGACGAAGGTAATTTTCTAATCTAAAAATACAGGTATATATAAATACAGCATGCATTCATAGTTGAGATTGAACATTTAAGTGCAAACAGTTCCCAGGACAATGAATTTAAAATAGTCTATCAATGGGTGGCCATGGCATTACAGCAACTATCACTCTCCACACAACGACCCCTCTTTTTGATAGTTCAACGTAATAGCAGTTGCTGCCCAGCTTTTTTCTAGGACCACCACAGTTGCCATATTGGAAAGCTGTCTGAGTGAGCTTGACAGACCGAAAGTCGTGCAGCGCTAGCCTATGGTAAGCCATGGACATGTGCAAATAGAATCTGATCGGTAGTCCGTCATGAATGACCACACTCTACGTAGTTAATACAAATTTAAAGATGGTCGGCAAGTCGGTCTGTTCCATCCAGGCAACTCAATGCTGATTCGATACTCGGTGCAGACGAATAAGAGCTCAAAGCTTGGCTCAGATTAAGTGGGTCAGGCTGAGCAGCTAAGTCAGACGACATTAAGGTTTGCCTTCCAAAGTATAGTAGTTTGGTCAGTGCACAGTCTGCCTGCATGTCTGCCTGTCTCGATGCAGCACATAGAGATGACGTACTGGTAAACATTTTGGGTGCCAATACTGGACGGCGAAGCACCTTGCCAAAGGCCCGTGCACTCATGGAGTGCAGAAGAGTGCACACAGCACACTTGCACGCATGCTGCCAGACATGCCGGGAAATAGTTACCGGGTAGAACAAGACCACTGCCGATGGCACCGATGCTGCCGGTCCTCTTATCAGTTGCTGCTGCTGTGCCAGTGCCTCCGAGCGCAGCAGCAGCAGCTGCTGCTGCTGCGATGCCCTTCCTTTGGGCAGCCATGCCTGACCTTTTCAGCTCGGCGCCGGATGATGGCGATCGACGAGTGGCAGCCGATCGCGCGCTGCTGCCCAGAGCTCTGAAAAGTGCCGTAAAAACCAAAAATGCACGACGGCTACACCCTCAACCTCTTGAGGAGCAGCTGCAAGTGCTCATACACACACTGCTGCTGAAGGGAGAAAATGTGGAGAGGAGAGCAAACATTGACATTTGCATATACCTTGTACAGAGGTTTTCTAAATATTCAAAGGCCGATAAAAGTGCATATAAACACCTAGGGCTAAAGATGTCATACTGATAGAAATAACGTCAAATTCTCTTGCGTTTCGCAAACAGAACTAACCAAAACCTGCCACCACATTATCTGGAAGAAAAAATTACAATAAGAAGACATTTGTAGAGTGGGCTAAGAGATCCAAGCTCTTTCCATTCATTCATTTGATATGTGCTGAAAAGGAAGCAGGTCGATTGGATCGGGGTCACCTGCACTCTTGTGAGTTGCAGGTCGTTTTTTGCTTCGGAAACAATAGCCATTTATGAAAAGGACGAGGCTTGAAAGCATTAGCTTTTTCAATTAAAATCTGCTGGGTACAACAAGCATTCTCTCACTAGAAATGCATACCAATCACTATATCAGACTCTGGTACAGAGCTATCCTGGCATTGAAGCTTATTGCTCATCACGACCCAGACTGCTGGTTTGAACCCTGGACTAGGCGATGATTTACAGCCATCCGTAAGCAGAATGATAGCTACTATAGCTCTTTTACTGCTACATGCATCCACGTGAGGCTGCTGAAGAATCAGAAAAAAATCCCAGCTGATTAAACAGCCTCTTTTTGTATAGTGACAGAAGAGCATTTACGGCTATCACCACCGCTTGCAGTGGCGATAAAGGATCGCTCACCGCAGGAATCGAACCCACGACCTCGGGACCGAGGTCGTGAAAGCAACTGCCTTACCTAGTGTGCCATCACGGCTCACCAGAAAGCAGTTTACCTGGAACTGGAAGCCTGGAACTCCCTCCCGACCTGCGTCACAACGTCCCTTGACCTGACCACATTTAAAAAAGAACTTTAAAAACACCTATTTATGACAGCATTTAGTGGGCCCTTAAGATTCGTCCTTCATGTGCTTATGCGTGCTGACACTGTGCATGCTGCCACTAACCACATTTGCATGCTGACCCTGTGCATGTCACCCCTAACCATATTATTCATTTCGTTTGTTTTTCAAGCATGATTTTACTTACCATTGAATTGCTTTTCACTTAACAGCAAATGTAAAGCGCCTAGAGAGAGATTAAGTTCTCTGAGGGCGCTCTATCAAGTACATTATTATTATTATTATTATTATTATTATTAGGACAAAGCTTCGAGATAAGGGCATGAAGAATGTGACAGGGGCACGTGACTAATACTAATAAGAACGGTGACTTTTGCTGGTGTAAGTTCTTTCCTTGTGGACTATTTTACGACCATATTGGCTTATGAGAACCAAAACCGGTCGCATGATTACGAATAGCTGCATCCCAGACTGGTGAGGGGCACGATGGTTGCTCAGTTGATGGAGGGCTGCCCTTTTTCTAGCATATGGGAAAATAGCCTAGTTCAGCTTTCTTTGGAGGCTAGAGAAAGGCACCGTCGATCACAACTCATCATCATCACTACTCATCATCACTACACATCACACATCATCCTCTTTTGTTTTCACTGACGACTCTTGAAGCCTGCTAACTTGCATGCTGAAAGATGCCTCTTGTAGTAATGCACTGAGAGAAGCGAATTAGAGCAAGTGGCTTTGCTCTGGGTTCGTTTTAAATCAGCTGACCAAGCATGGCTATAAAATGGCATGAAAAATATCGCAGCAGGGCAAGCAGTGATTGAGTCCTAATTCAGCTGAGTGCATGTGTAGCAGCTACAGGATCAGAGAGGAGCAGGCATACAAATACACAATAACTGATGTAACAGCCACATTTGCAAAAGAAGAAAGCAGTGGAGGCCATGTGGCTATGTAATGTAATGAAATGTATCTCCATCTGTAACTCCACAAAGTCATAAAGATCATGTGGGTGTTACACAGTAGAGTTTTTTATAGCCGACTCACGGCCTAAGCGGCTTTCGGTACGCATTCGGTACCCAACAGACTTCGTCTCACCCAACAAAGAGAAAGTGGAAAGCATAGCAGAGTCAGGAGAGCAGTTGAGGTAGTGAGTAGCATGGAAGTAGCAGCTCAGGACCGCTGAAAAGGATGTGCCATAATCGGTGGTAGGAGAGTAGTTGTCGTTGCTTAAGAATTGTGGAAGCGAGTTCCACAGTCTAGGACCTGCAGAGCTAAAGCTTCTGTTGCCAACTGTCTTTAAGCAGAGGAATGGGACAGCTAATTTATTGTCCACACATGACCTGAGTGCGCGAACAGGCTGAAACTGATGCAGCAGCTCAGCTAGGTACGAAGGAGCCCAGCCGTGGTGGGCCTTGTGGGTCAGTGTAAGAACTTTGCTCTGTATCCTTTGCTCAACCAGCAACCATCCTAGCTCTTTCAGCAAAGGAGACACGTGCTCAAACCACTGGGACTTGAAGACTAGCCTTGCAGCCATATTCATAGTCCGCTGTAGTGACATAGTGGCTTTATTTGGCAGTCCCTTTACATCTACTGCCAAGGAAGCACGATCGAATGGTTAGCCGTAGCATGATCAAAGAACAGTAAGAACAACACGGTTAGGGGTGACATGCACAGGGTCACCATGCAAGTGCAGTTAGTGACAGCATGCAACAGAGTCAGCATGCATAAGCACACAAAGGACGAATCACATGGACCCACTAAGTGCTGTCATAAATAGGTGCGTTTTTAATTATTTTTTAATGTGGTCAAGTCAGGGATGTCGTGATGCAAGTCGGCAGTGAGTTCCAGGCTTTGGGATCATACGAACTAAAGGCACTGTCTTCAAGGATTTGATATTTGTACGAGTTATGTGTAAACAAAAGTCTAGCTGATTTAACAGACTCTTTTTTATAGCAACAGAAGAGCCTTTACGGCAATCACCACAGCTTGCAGTGGCAATAAATGATCACCCACCATCGGGATTCGAAACCACGACCTCGGGACCGAGATCTAAAACAGCAACCGCCTTACCTAGTGAGCCATTACGACTCACCATGTGTAAACAGTAAGATTACGAAAAATGGATGGTACGATGCTTAGCTTGGTGGGGCAGTGGATCTTATAGGTAGGCTGGAGCCAAAAAATGAAGGGACCTAAAAGTGAGTGACAAAACCTTGAGGTCAGTGAGTTATGAAGTCAAGATGAGATGTCGCAAATGCATGGACCAATTTAGATGTGGTATCCCTGGTTAAATAAATCCAAATTTTAGCAACGTTGTGTAGCTGAAAGTGTGCTGACTTGACTGTGGAGCTGATATGGACATCTAAAGATATATTCCAGAGAGCATTATACTTTGCTTTAAGAGATCATTTTCTTCGGTTTACCTAAAATAATGTGAGTGGCCTTCCCATCAAGATGTAAAGAGCCACTCTGCAAGTTTGTAACAAGCAACCAACAACAATGTTTGATCAATGTTGCACAGTTTTTAGTGCTAGCAGCACACGACAAGAGCTACACGACAAGCAATGGATCACCTGGCAATGGCCATGCCCCCTTCGGTTGGTGTGGCCATCATGCCATGGGTACCCACGTATGTGGCAATCATGGTTGGTGCCACTGGACCAGATTCTGCAGCTGCTTAAACCTCGACAAGTTAAAAAAGAGGCTCAAGATCGCCTTGAGGCTGCCCTCGTTAACGTCTGCAAACACACAAACGATGTGTGCAGTGTACAGCTAACAGATACAGATACAGATAGTGTGCAGATGTACAGCTAACAAGCAGCATTAGTTGATTGCAGGCAAAATATCGAGGCACGATCTGAAACTTTGTAAATTACAGGACCCGTCTTATTGAAAGTAATATTAGATAGCTCAGCAAAGTGGCCACAAGATGACAAACTCAGTACCCGAATGAAACACTGGTCAAATTTATTCGTTTACCTGATGTGTCAGTGCTTCATCGCCATTCTCTAAGTGGGCAATCGACCCAGCTGCTGGGCAAGCACACACGAATACACACGAACCAAGCGCTATATTATAGACAAGACCCTGGGCATCTGCAAACAATGGCAGCAGCAGAGCTTCATACACTAGGGCCTCTTCAGCCATTCATTGGGTTCTGGGCAGATCAGAGTTTTTTTGAAGCAGGCACAATGTAAGCAAAGCAGACTGAAGTCATTAATGCATCATCGACAGGCTATCTTTATATGGTGGCTCCTGTTCAATCAAGGGGCAAGAGGCTAATAAAATATAGGAAACAACCGAGGGATGAGACACTTCACTGCAGCTATCTGGTGGTGCAGATGCAGTGGGAAGTGTCCAAATCCAAGGTCAAGATCACTGATGATTGCAATCATTAATATGTATATATATATATATGTGTGTGTATATTTAGTTATATTTATATATTTATAATTATGAAAAATTGTATGGCAGCCGATGAAAACTAAATCTATTTCTAAACGCTTTGCATAATGTAGGAAAAAATATCAACTTCGGGGTCACAATGACATGCACATGTGTTGTTTGCCAATGCATGTAAAAAACGATCGCATGCAACAAGCATATGATGTAAAAATCTGGGGATCTTTATTTGTGCAGTAGATGTCACCAAGGCACATTGTCATTGGTGCAGAGTTCAAGGCTTATGGTGCATAGTAATTGAAGTCAATGGTTGCATAGAGTCCTTAGTTTTATCCCAGGTTCACCTTTGACAATAAGACTATGAGCACCGGGTTTTCTCAGGGACAATGAGCCAGCATTTGAGATAGGTTTCGGGTAGAGGAAGAAAGCCTTATGGGATCCATGCGTGAGACCTTGGAGTTTGCTGCTTGAAGAAGAGCCGTTGCAGGTTAGTAAAGAGTGGAGTAATACAGCAGCTGTAATAACCTCTGAGGATAAGCCTAGATTAATGGTTTTTTACCATCATGGCAAGTTTCTTAATGCATCGACAGGAAAACATGCACAGAAAGGGTCATACTAGTCTATACTGTGATGCAACACATGCAAGGACTTGGTGTGATATCCTTTTATAAGTATAATTGAAACTGGACAGTCTTAAATAAAAGGTTGGCTGATTTCACACCGTTGCTTTTTTAACAGCAACAGAGTCTTAACAGCTATCAAAACCATTGGCGGTCAACTAAAAAAGTCTGTCAACTGCAAGTGTCGAACCCACAGCCTGGCTTGTGAAGTGTGAGTGCCTTGCCTCTGGGCTAACGCCTGGGTTAAAAATTCGATTATGGAGCTGATGATGAGTCGTCGCGTAAAAGCTACCATTGAGACAGGCTGCCCAGGTACAGAGAAAAGGCCAGAAAACAACGCTAGCTTACCAAATCTTGAGATGAGGGCTTTCCTGTTTCTGATTGATGCTATGCATAACAATAGCTACTAAGTTATTCTTGTTATGAGCAGATTTAGGAAAGTTAGCCACCATCCAAATGCAAATGGCAGCAGTGCAATCTGAAAATAAGTTGATTAGAATCTAGGGAGGTCAGGTAGGATCACAGCTTCGGCAGAGCTGAATGTCATCGGAATAGAAATAAAACGAAGTATGTGACACATTTTGCTTTTTGATTACGTCTGCAAAAGAGAATGAGAGAAAAAGTATGAATTAAAATTAAAGGGACTTGAAAATAAAAAAATCTAGGGTCTTATGTACAATAAAAGTAAACTAAGGTTAATTTAACAGCATAATTTACATAGCACCAGAAAACCTTCAGCTGCAATCACCGGCTTGAAAGGGACAATAAAGAATCGCCCACTGCAGGACACTAACTAACGACCTGGGTCGTGAAGAGCAAGCCCTTTCCCATAGACTTGGAACCAGAGGAGTTAAACGGTGTACCAGTGCAGTACAGATTACAGAACTCGGGCATTAAGGAACGGCATCTTCGATGGTAATCGTGAGACATATTCAGCCAGGCAAGCCAGCAGTCAGGCTAGTCTGCAAATGCCCACTGATTGACTGGTTTGGCTATAGCACGGTGCACTTGTTGTGTATGTCTGTGGCTTCTGCTGTTGCAATTAGCAAAGCACCCTGACCAATGTACATGCCTCACGTGTGGCCAATAGTTAAGCCATTGACACAGCCCAGCATCAAACCACTAATGCAAGCTATATTGTGTGTCGTCTGCTGCGATTGATCAAGCTCTCATATATGTATGCATTGATGGGAATAAAAAGAGATAGTGCAACAAGACTAGGCACAGCATCACCAGATATTGCAAACAGCACCACGCACAGCAACACGGATCGGCATGCATGCAAATGCACCTAAATATAGGCCATGGCCTTTAATACACCTGGCAGTGCGATCACGGTTAGGGCATGTCTCCGAGAGAGATCGGAGACAGTGAGACACCAGAAGACCGGCAGTGCCCCAGTGTCTTAACCCGGTGGCAAGATGCTCGCTATACACACCGCTGGTTAGGTTTTACTCATTGTACACATCAACTCGTGCGCTCTACCGTATTCCTAATCGTCAGCAAATTCCGAGCTCAAGCTTGTCAGCACGGCAAGTTCATATGGTGATGTCACAACACAGCTATTGAAAGCACACATCGAGTCGTAGCAACAGCAGTTGACGAGAGAGAGCGAGAGAGAGAGAGAGAGAGAGAGAGAGAGAGAGAGAGAGAGAGAGAGAGAGAGAGAGGGGGGGGGAGAAAGCTGCATCAATTGGCAGACTGTACGATAGGTTAAGTGGTATACTCGGCTTTGGAGCTCTTGACAGACTGGGAGACAAGCAGCACGGAATGAACTTGGCAGCCAGACAATGCCGCGACCTTCCTCTGCCTGCCATTGCCTTAAGCACATACCGTTGGCATGCACGTCGTCAATGCACACACCGATCTGCCGAAGGAAGCACAAGCAGATGTTGATGTTGTTTATCTGAAAACCAAAAGGCAGGGCTGCAGCAATAGATGAGGCTGAAGAACCTATTCATTGAATCTGAATCAAGCTGAGTCAACTGCATAAAGGCCGGATGGGAAAAGTACATGAGTGCCATTGGTCTGGCTTCATCCTGCCCACTAGCTATGCCCGACCACTTGGCTTGGCAAGTGACGTCAATCCGTGCTGCTCACAGCCTAAAGGCAAGTGCATCGAGACCGGCCAGGAGCAGTCCTGTATGCCACACAGCTAGTGCTCCTGTGGCTTGTGCTCCCTAAAGTGCCCAGCTTGTCAACCTTGCCTTCTGCTGCGCAGCCAATTTAAACAAATATATGTGAATGTGTCATGCATTTTTTACTTTCCATACATACATTTGTAACTCATCATTTTCAAGTCATCATGCAGTAAAACCTGTTGATTAATAATAATAGTCATTTTTGTTTTACAACATTTATGAAGGACCCAAACCAAACACAATCTCCTTCTAGGCACTTTAGATGTGCCAGAAAGTCAATTGATTAGTGATAACTGCACAATTTTTTAGAAGGGGGAAGAGCTCAAATTGAAATTCAGAAAACTCATCGGTTCTTTGCTCGAAGAAAATGTGGTCAAATCAGGAGCAATGTCTGTCGGTAGTGAGTGCCAGGTTTTGGGGGCACACAGAAAAATGAAGGCACGGTCTCTCCAAAAGATTTGAGGTTGGTTAGAGACACATGCAAGCAAGTACAGTCCGAGGAACTAGTGAGACGATGGAAAGCTCAGAGTGCTACAGAAAGGTAAGCCGGAGCAAGAGAATTCGGGGACTTGAAAAGCTTTCTCCAAAATGTAAGTTCACATAATGGAGAGGGAACTTGTCATAATAGGGCTAATCGTAATCATTTATATAAATATAATAAAATGATCATAGATATAATCATAATTGGCTTTATTAATAGGGGGCTTGTACATGGAAGCTTACTTTTTTGCTTCAATATTGCGCTAAACCGGGTACCTGCTTTGAATGCAACCCAACAAAGATTAGTCGGACCCCAAATGTGCTCGATAGGCTTGTTAATCATCACCAAATCTGATGCAGCTGATAGTGGTAGTGACATGAGTGAATATAATGAGTCTCAATATTTTTCAGTTAATTCAAGTGTCGAATAAGAAGAAAATTCTCCAAAATTGGTTCAACAATTTGGGGCCTTATACATCGGGGAGGGAGCCTCTACATGGTAAAATACTATGATACTACCTTGAAGACCAATATCATGCACTGCTTGATGGGGAACTCTACGGCTAGGCATGTCTGTTTGAAGCGCTGCAACTGCCACATTACTCTGGCTCCCGATCAAACAGAGAGCCATGGCTGCAGCGGTTTGAGCACGTGTCACCTTTGCTGAAAGAGCTAGGATGGTTGCCGGTTGAGCAAAGGATACAGAGCAAAGTTCTTACGCTGACCCACAAGGCCCGCAACTGCTACTTCTATGCTACTCACTACCTCAACTGCTCTCCTGACTCTCCTATGCTTCCCACTTTCTCTTTGTTAGGTGAGACGAAGTCTGTTGGCTACCGAATGCGTACCGAAAGCCGCTTAGGCTGTGAGTTCGCTATACAAAACTCTCCTGCGTAACACCCATATGGTCTTTATGACTTTGTGGAGTTACTGACGGAGATACATTACATTACTGCAGCTGAAGCTGATGCTGCTTCAACCACCCATGCCCCACCCATGCTGGACCGATCCCTAGTCATTCCACAAGGCCACGACCTTTGCTGTGTGCCAAGCATTGCACCAGCTAGTGAGCTAGTGCCACCCACAACTGCTTCCTGCAACAGTGAGTTTTGACTAAAGAAAGATCCGATCTGATGCTCATCTCCAGTCTGTTTCAATGTGCAGCTAGCAGCACAGCCATCTAGGGCTTTGTGGCAGTGCATCCACAACAGCCCGACTCAGTCTATTTGCATCTGCGGACCCTCAGCATGCTCTTGATGCATTCATTATTAGCTGCAAAGCTCTCATGTGCATATCGGCACGGTGCAAGACCAGTACCAAAGCAGCTATAGATGCAGCACCTGAAGCACTTACTGTGGCAGCAGTAGCTTAAGCAGTAGCAACTTCATAATAAGCACTTACATGAGGAGGGCAGAAGTAGAAGCAGCAGCAGCTGCTGCTGCTTCAGCTCTTACTACTAGAGCTGCAGAAGCATGATATCAGCAACAGCTGCGTCAGCAGCTACAGCAGCAGCAACCAGAAGCAGTAGCAAGAGCTAGTAGTATGAACCTGGTTGCGATATAGCGAGGGAGTGAAGCGGTGGTTCTGTGGAGCACACAAAAATAAATAAATAAACTTCTTTGGAATAGCATACTAAAAGAACTTAAATCTTCATCCAGGTGCTTGACATGTGCAACAGGGGTCAAGCCCACGGTCATCAAAGGTGAGCACCTTAATCACAGGGCCAAGCTAGGGTTAATTTTCGTATGCTTGTTTGGACCCAAGAGCAATAGTTGATTGGTTATGCCTTACAATTGTGCAGTGCTTTCTTTCTTGTAAGCCAAGTCAATTGCTTATTATAGTAACTACATGCTTCTTTCGGAAAGTGGGAATCTGGACTCCGTTTTAAGGTAAATGGCAAAATAACTTCCAATACTTGACAGATCAACCCAAAATTCTAAATGTGAGTTTGCCTCTGCTTGTATACTACTGCAGGAGTTAATTTATGATTTAGGTTTGCCAGGGTTTTCTATAAATTTTATCAAACATCCTCAAACTTTACTACCTACAATCATCGGTATTTATAGCCTACCTTATTTAACCAAAGTCGGAAATGAGCTCCTGCAGTAGCATACAAGCAGAGCTGAGCACTTATTTGAACTCTTTCACGTTGATCATACTTAAGAATAGGTTAAGTTACAGAATTTACATGGTAAGGAGTTACTGCATAGCTAATTTTGATTGAAAGTTAAAAGACTGTATCTTAGTAAGCTACCAACATTTACCTCAATGTACCAATGTTAAAATACTTGACACAAGTTGCATACGACATACGATTCAGATCGGTAAACTTTTTATTTCTGTATTTACATTGCTTCAGGCTTACTTCCGGAATAGGACTTCCATAATCACTTTTTTATAATTTCCTTGTATGCAGATATCATCAAAATTTCAGATTCCATTTTTAGCATACATTTTTAAAAGTACCCAAAGCAGTTATTCTATTGTTGGGTAAATTGTCTCAGCATTTTATTGATATCAACCCTCAAGTTAAAATATTTTTTACAGCATGCTAAGAGAATAAAATGTTTCCATAGCTACGTGGCATATACTGAAAATAAAGCTGACCAAATGACTAGAAGTTGGGTAAATGCTGCAAGAAATACAGTGGGTGAGTTTTCAGCTTCTACGTACATGTTTTCGAGAAAAGGGATGCAGTCAAGTCTGTATTAGTGAGCTCAATGATTCGGAAGCACAGATCAGGATTCAAGATTGGTCAAGGCACCATCATACAAAGGCATGCTAGTACAAAAATGTCATTCCATCTAAGCACTCATCTGATCTGTTCGATATCGTCAATTAAGAGAACTAAAACTTTAGCAAAGCATATACGTTCATAGAATAGCGATTCGTTAACCAAGGAGATTCGATAAGGCAAAACAAACATGATAAATTGCACATAGCATGGCTGGGTGCAAATGCTATTGGCAACGTTTTGCAACTGATTCAGCAGCTGAGATAGGGATCGTGGGTAATGAATATGCCCACAACGCCACGGTATAGTGCCTCTAAAAAGTCATCTCTGTCTTGCCTGACCTCCATACAGTGGTGAGGCCGAAGAGGCGGGGCAATTGCCCCATTAAGTCTAGTGGGGCTGCCGTGAACGACTTGGTCATAAAAATCCGGCTCCTTGCTTAGAAGCGATATATAATAATAATAATAATAATAATTCACTTGATAAAGCGCCCTCAGAGAACTCAATCTCTCTCTAGGCGCTTTACATTTGCTGTAAAGTGAAATGCAATTGAATGGTAAGTAAAATCATGCTTGAAAAACAAACGAGATGAATAATATGGTTAGGGGTGACATGCACAGGGTCAGCATGCAAATGTGGTTAGTGGCAGCATGCACAGTGTCAGCACGCATAAGCACATCAAAGACGAATCACAGGGACCCACTAAATGCTGTCCTAAATAGGTGTGTTTTTAGGTTCCTTTTAAATGTGGTCAGGTCAGGGGATGTTTTGACGCAGGTCGGGAGGCAGTTCCAGGCTTTGGGAGCATATGAACTAAATGCACGGTCTCCAAAGGATTTAAGGTTTGTATGAGGTATTTCTAGACTGTTGAATTCCGTGAAGCGGGTGGTACGATGCTTGGCCTGATGGGGTAGTATATCTGACAGATAGGCTGGAGTCATAGAATGAAGGGACCTAAAAGTGAGCGACAAAACCTTGAAGTCAATCCGTTGCTTGACTGGTAGCCAGTGCAGGTCGGCGAGAAGTGGAGTAAAGTGGCAACTGCAACGCTCACGACAGACAAGCCTAGCTGCAGAGTTTTGCACAAGCTGCAATCGCCTGATCGCACATGCTGGTAGGCCAGTAAGCAGTGAGTTGCAGAAGTCAAGACGAGATGTCACGAATGCATGAACTAACTTGGACGTGGTATCTATATATTTATATCTATCTATCTATCTATATATATATATCTATATATATATATATATATATATATATATATAATTCATTTGTATAGCACTCCAAGAGAACTTAATTCAGGCCCTTAACAAATGCTAGACTTTTAACTCGGCATTTAACATATGCTCGAGGTCGTGGGCTCTAGCCCACGACCTAGGCCAGACTTTGGTCGGGGTGAGCACCTACCACTAGGGCCAAACCAGCACATCGACATGGGTCGTCCTGGTCGCCGAGAGGAGCTACGGGAGCAGGCTTTAGGGTGGATTCTTTTCACCGACTCAAATAGCAGCTTAAAACCAAGCCAGAAGGTTATGGAAAGAAGCCAGCACAGCTTTATTCTTATCAATACAAACGCCAAGCCTTTAAAAAAATCCTATTTGCTCTTCCATTGTGCTTTTAATATCTCGAACAATCCCCAGTGCCCATCCTGCCTCGACACAATCAGAAACAGATATCCAGCAAAAATATCTGCATCATGCAGGAATTGGTCACCAATCTTGACTGGCGGTATATCAGGGCTGCCGAAGCAAGTATAGTTCGTTTATGCTAATGCCGTGTAAGATAGAGGACATTAGTAACATCAGGTTGATGCTTACTTAACGCAGACTAATGGTTCTGCTACTTTTTGTCACTCTAACGGTAGCCACGAACCAGTAACCGTAACCCAGCAGTGTTTATTTGACTACTGAAGAGATCGTTTGCTTAATTTAGAATTCTGTTGTTCTTCTCTCAGCCATCTACTCAGAATGCTGCTCCTGCTGTAGATATTGCACCGGCACTCCATCAGAAGCAACCCGGATGTATAGTCTCAGCACAGTAAAGTGTCGAACTGAACTCGGCATCATTGACAGCATCAGTACAACTAGGTCGAGCAATGTCCGCCCGGTGGCTCTGTTGTCCACAGGGGCACTCTCAGCATCGAGATCGAGATGCCAGGTCGAAGCATGCCATTAAGAAGTAAGACTTCAACGTTGTCAATGAGATCCATCTCTGGTGCTTGCTTAAGTCTGAGTTCTTTCTGTTGCCTCAAATAGCAGCATCAACTCCAGCCAGAGCTATAAAAAAATGGCACCTTGCCCTTAGCCATTCTGGTTTCAGATGCCTCAGTGATTGTAGTATTCCTGCATTAACGAGAAAGAGCACTGCTTTCCGTTTTTTCTTTTGCCTTCATGGCACGGCTCGAAACCGATTCACAGCAGGCAGTTTTGGGAACTGGAAGAAAGTCGGACTGATAAATTGGAAACTCTTCGAGCAGCAAGGCAACCATCAGCTGCTTAACACCAAGGTAATGCTGAAGGCCATTGACCCGACAGAGGCAGGAGGCCCACATAATTACAGGAAAGTATGCTATTGAGAAACTGCTAATTGCTAATCGCTGGAAATCGAACAAGGATCAGTCGATGCAATACTATTCCTTATGAGCCCCAGCCTGCTCTGATGGAGCCAGGAAAAGTGGTTCGATTTGCCCCACCACAGCAACGTCACTGATCTTCCCACGTTCACTTCGGCTTGCCTCTATAGCACTGAAGAGTCCTAACCCAAAATGCCACGATAGCCAAGCATTTAGAAGGACGTCATTCAGGCACACACTTCTCGCCGACCTGCACTGGCTACCAGTCAAGGAAAGGATCGACTTTAAGGTTTTGTCACTCACTTTTAGGTCACTTCATTCTTTGGCTCTAGCCTATCTCTCAGATATACTCCCCCACCAGGCCAAGCATCGTACCACCTGCTTTTCGGAATCTGAAGGTCTAGAAATACCTCGTGCAAACCTCAAGTCCTTTGGAGACCGTGCATTTAGTTCGTATGCTCCCAAAGCCTGGAACTCCCTCCCGACCTGCATCAGAACATCCCCTGACCTGACCACATTTAAAAGGTACTTAAAAACACACCTATTAAGGACAGCATTTAGTGAGTCCCTGTGATTCGTCCTACATGTGCTTATGCATGCTGACACTGTGCATGCTGCCACTAACCACATTTGCCTGCTTACCCTGTACATGTCACCCCTAGCCAGGCTATTCATGTGTATCAAGCATTATATGACTCACCATTCAATCGTGCTTCCCTTTGCAGCAAATGGGAAGCACCTAGAAGGAGGTTGAGTTCTCTGAGGGTGCTTTATCAAGTGCATTATTACTATTTTTATTTTTATTATTCGCAAGCGCCTTGGTGACGAACATGCCGACCTTAATGAATACACTGTGACGAGTTAGGCCAGCGATCCCAGCAAGATGGATCAGGTGGCCCTTGTAAGATGCTTCGTTCAAGTCAAGACCAGAGTTCAGCAAGACTCGGTGACCTTAGGCATATTACAAATATCCGTGCGAATACACTATGCACTACCACCGTCGACACTCAGGCGATCTAATGTTCTCATGGTGAGGTCAATCGGAACGGCGAGATTAATGATCTGAAAGCTTTGATCAAGCTCCTGAATGAGTCGGCATTCTAGGGCATTGTTGGGTCGTATGTTGCAGCTAGCAGTGGTATCGACCTGCACAGATGATGTTGCTGGTGCTGCTCTCTACTTCGAATCAGTCAGCATCATCAATGTGACGGTGGGATCTTGCAAGAGCAGCTTCGAGCTGCTCAGTGAGCAGACATGACATCCACCCTACATGACAAGATCAATGAGCTGCACATTGAGACTGAGCCACGTGGTCTAGATCCCGAGACTGCACTGGTGAGTCCAGAAACTCATTTTGGTGAGACCTTCATCCCTTGATCAATTTTTTCAACGAGACCGTTGAAGTGGTTAAGCACACCGAAGAAAAACATTAGACGCCTGAGCGTTGAATCAAGGCGACATGTCGCCACGAACACATGTTTTCAATCAAGTTTGCCTTAATCTTACATTCCAGTGAGATTGCCAGTGATTTTGCACGAGCCACAGCAGTAGTTGCAAAAACCTGATCATGATATTAGCAATGCCTTGCACCCTTGCACTTGGTCGCTAATACGGATGTAAACAGGATGCTGGCTATGATGATATGCTGACACAAGTGCAGAATTTCTGTCAGGATCGTGAGACTGACATGTCCGGCATAACCACCAACTGCACCCAGTGCAATGAGCAAGCTAGTAGCAACTAAGACTTCTTTGGTGTCAACATTATTCAACACCAAAATTTTGAAGATACTGTCAGAATTTGACTTTCGATTTGACAATTATTCGATTGAGATGCTCTAACAGGCAGCTTGAATCTTGTCTCATCAACAGATCTCTGCGTTCAATGTCGGCAACTTTGCCGAGCTTGCAACCAAATTCTACAATACCGAACTTCCAGAAGTTGAGCCACTCCAATCTTCTTGAAACAGTAACTTTGGAAATTTTGAAGTGAAATGACTTTAGATTCGGCACCGAAGAGCTTCTGGATGGTTCTTGATTTTGTAGTCATGACGGCAGAGCCCGATCTTGCCAAAGCCGGCTATGACTTGCTGCACAATCTGGTACAACTCAGTCTGATCCTTCCGGCGTCAACCTTCAAGGCCGAACGTGTGACTAGCTTATTCAAAACTATCAAGACAAGACTCAAACGAATATGGCTTCAGATTACCTCGACGCCATAGAATTAGATGCTTAGAAGAAAAAACGGCTGCTGTGGTGATGAATGACCAGATCATCCTATACTTTCAATTATGAGCAGGATTAAGCACGTCTGTAAGGACTTGCACCCATTAAGTGCACTTCTTTTGTAGCAGATAACTTAAGCTCAGGAGCCATTACAAAACATATGTAACTGCATCTACAAAATTGTGTAAACTATACATGTGTGAGCGGGCGTGGGCGTTCGTGCGTGCATGTATGCTTGTGTGTGCAGGCGTGCGGGCGTGCGTGCGTGCGTGTGTGTGCATAGATAGACTTGAATAGGTATGGGTTTTTGCATAAGATAGTCTAGCATAAAGTTTCTGCAGTTGTACTTTCAAATAATAATAATAATAATAAATCACTTGTTAAAGGACCTCAGAGAACTCAGTCTTTTTCTAGAAGCTTTACATTTGCTGCAAAGGAAACACGATCGAATGGTAAGCGGTATCGTGCTTGATAAACAACATGACTAACGAGGTTAGGGATGACATGCACAGGGTCAGAATGCAAGTGTGGTTATGATTAGTGGCAGCATGCATAAACACATTAAGGACGAATCACAATCACGATTCAAATGCTTTAACGTACGATTTTGCCCTTCGTCGCTCTCTCATTTTGTTTGTAAGTCATATGTAGCACAAGCAAGACCAGTCATCTGCAAATTTGATGCAGCTGATCAGGCACATACCATTTGGTTCGCATTCTTCGGGTTTGGGTTCACTGCATCGATTCTCTTGCATGCTGAAACATAGCACCATGTTTATCATCAGAAAGTCAGTGGAGCAGCAGGCATCCAATGGAAAACGATGCCAATCACAGGTAGGAGCGCAGCGGGGGAAGCGATCATGTGCTGGGCAGCAGCAGCAGCATCAGCAGCTGGACTGGCTGCATAAAGACTAGTCGAACCCAGTACCAAGAGGGATAGCCTGTTGTAAACAATAAGACTAAGGCAAGTAGAACTACACAAGTATAGTGTACCTCACAATGACTAACCTTGGCTGTAGTGCACAAACTATCTCAAAACACGTTAATCTCCTTGGTAAGAAAAAAAAGTAATCGTCAGTGCAAATAAGCCCGAAAAGTAGCCGATAGTTTGAGTGCTATAGTGTGTAGGTAAATTAAAAACCCGAAAAGTAGCCGATAGTTTGAGTGCTATAGTGTGTAGGTAAATTAAGAAAAGTAATTATTAAGCTACTCACCGGCCACGAATGCATGCCTCTCTGTTGCCTGGTGATTACAGCAAGCAGGAGCAGGACTACACCTCCTCATTCCAATGCAGCCTGCGCACCTTGGTGGGCACAGTTGGATGGCTAATCTTACGTCAGGCCTTATTTAGAGTTCCTTGTCTCTCTGCCTGGGCTCAAGGCTCGAGAGGCAGCAGCAGTCACTTGGCTACTGTGCGACTCGCAAAGTGAGACAGTGAGACGATGGCGGTACAGAGTGGGTTAAGTAAAGCGATGCACGGATCAGAGCTCGAGCAGCCACAGCATCAGGAACAAGGACAAAATTGGTATTTCCATGGTATTGATATCTGCTCGCTGGCTTGTTAACCAGCAGCACTGTTGAAGCAAGCAGCTTGTGTGTGTGTTTGAGAGAAATAGCAAGAGATAGGAGATGAGAGAGAGAGAGAGAGAGAGAGAGAGAGAGAGAGAGAGAGAGAGAGAGAGAGAGAGAGAGAGGAACAGTTGCAAGGGGCTGGGTGGGAAGGATGAAGATTTTGGGCTATTTAACTAGTGCAGGTTGTCTAGTTTACCCATGGCACCAGTCGCAGCAAAACAGACGTGCAATGCAGTGTCGGCACCACCATCGGGTGGGGGCCATCCTGGCGAGTAAGCTGACCGAACTGCCTCATAGTTCAGGCACAGACCAAGGCCATGCATGGGACAAAAGGGACGGATATGCAGCCTTTGTCCATTAGCATCGTTGCCGAGGGATGATTCAAGCTAATGCCAGCAATGTAGCCCCAGTAATTCAATGAGGTCCCCATCAAAACATGACATATGCCCTAGGGGTGTGTGCTTTGCATGCTTACCTGTGCATGATTTAATGCACATCACAAACCATGGGTCCCATTAACCTTCGACCTTGAGGATGCTCTAGCCAGCTTTTGCATGCATGCTCAAGTATCATGCTACTGGGTTTTTACATGCTGGTCTGTGCATAATAAGGATAATAATATTAAGGACAATAATAATAATGCTGACAATAACTTTCGCAGAGCATCCAGGAGAACTCTGTATATCTATTTGGGTGTTACAACTCAACTGTGAGAGAAGCCTTAATCAATAATTAATGACGTTCCTTGTCACTAACTCTTGGTTATTGCTTCTATTGTTGCGGGTTTATAAAGCACTGATAGAGATTTGGTTCTCTTAGGCTGCAGAACGAAAGACACTTAATTATGATTATTGTTCTTTTGCTATCACTATCACAGGCTCAGCCGGAGTCTCAATCGGAAGCTCAGTCACGTCCAGCCGTGGTACCGAATGCACGTGCTTTTGTCTCCACTTACTGACAGATTCGATGACCCTGGCCAGCAGGACGCCGTCGCACAGATCTCTCTGCAGGTCACGGAGTGTTGCCGCACAGCCGGCTTTCTCCAGGTAATGATTTGCCCAGTCAGTGTAGATCTGTCAAAGTGCAACAGCATAATGTCATATGCAAGCCGATGCACAGGGCAGCTGTGGCACTTTTCGGGCCGGAGACAAGTGCCGTCCAACCAAACCTTGCATTATAATATTGGGTGAATAAAAACAATGTATACCTGAATGTAGCCTGCATAGTCCACCATGTAACTTCGACTGTGTAATTTAGTTGCAGGGTTTTCTTTCTACTTGCATATTTATTTACCTTGACAAACAGGTATAGACTTATACCTGTACAGTATATTTAGAGAGCAGTAGCTAATTTAGCTATCAATATTTGCACCTTGCAATCATGGAATGCAATCTGTATACATTAGAAGCAAAGATTGGCTTCTTCAATAGGTTTAGTAACAGCATAGCAGATGAAATTTAGCAGCCTCCACACACATGCCGAGAACACTAAAGAATTCACTGTTGCAGAATTTCACGACCCGATGTCATGAAGTGGGAGCAACCAAGGCTAGTTCAAGATCTTGTAGTGAGGTTTGAATCTGTGTGTATGTGTGTGTGTGTGTGTGTGTGTGTGTGTGTGTGTGTGTGTGTGTGTGTGTGTGTGCTTGTGTGCTTCTTTGCATGCAAGCATGAGTATGACAGGCGCACACTAGTGTGTGGGAATGCTTAGCCTGGTTGGTGCTATTTTCCAATAGCTGCCTCGTGAGCATTGCCTCTAGTTATTCAAAGGCAACCAGAGACGGCAAGAAGCTGATGCAGTGCTTGCAAAGCACAGCCGATTGTGCCCTGCTGGAGCTTGGCTAGGTCTAACAGTAATGGAGACAGCCAGAAACCAAGGCAGGGCAGGGAGATAACAGCAGCAGTAGCTGCTGTTGCTGCCAATGTTAGCAGGAACCAGAGGCCGACCCCGAGAGTGAGGCTAGTAAGCGAGTGAGGTATCGTTAGTAGGTAAACAGTGTGTGGCTCGGTCAATTAGCGATTATTGGTATCCAACTGGGGTAGAAATAGCCGCTGACACATAGTCTTCCGTTATGAATTTCGTGTGGGTGTGTGGGCGCGGCCCCTGCAGATGCAAGTGAGTAGCAGCTGAAGCTAATTGCGTGGCACAAATTGCTTTGACATGCAGTCGGTGCTACAACTGCCATATATTTCCTTGCAGGTGAGATTTTACAATGAGGGTGGGCATTGGCAGGTCAATAACTTAACTTGCACTTAAAATCACATCCCTGATCAGGTGAAGCTTTCATGTGGCACACAATAAAGAAAAATGGAAGAGCATTTCACTGCCTAGCTACCAGATCAGCAGTCGGATCAAGCTAACGGCCCTTCCCATCCACAGACAAAGAGAGAGAGAGAGAGAGAGAGACAGACAGTCAGACAGACAGACAGACAGACAGACGGACGGACGGACGGACGGACGGACGGAAGGACGGACGGACGGACAGACAGACAGGCAGACAGATAGATAGGCAGAGATACAGAGAGACAGAGAGAGACAGACAGACAGACATACAGACAGACAGAGACAGACAGAGAGACAGAGAGACAGAGAGCCAGAGAGACAGAGAGACAGAAACAGAGAGACAGGGAGACAGAGAGACAGAAAAACTGAGAGACGGAGAAACAGAGAGGCAGAGAGACAGAGAGAGATTGCATGCTTCTCAAGACGACCACACCAAACAGACGCAAACACAACAAGATAAAATTTGTACACACTCACACACACATGCACACGCACACACGTGTGCAGGGGCGCCACGTATTTAATACGCCGACATACAAGCATACACATGCAAACATTCTTATGTGTACAACTTGTGCTACAGAGGCACCGGAAGCTTTCAGGACAGCAATTGATGACGGCAATTGAGCATCGACAGCATGGCTGTGCCTGAGCTACTCAGGACTAATCTGATCAGCTGACACACATCCATGTGGTTGATCTAATGAGGCTTTGGCAAAGCCCTTTCACTTTGCAGACTTCTTGGCTTCGTGGATGATAAGCACTAGTCCGGCGCCCGAGGGAAGGGATGAGTGACAGAGCAGCACCAGAGCCAGCTACACCACTATGGTAGGGCTAAATCAATTCTACTGCCACCGATGTCACGCTAAACACTTGGCTGTGTGTGAGAATCGTATCTGCAGAGAACTGCTGTTCCGCTCAACCATGGGCTCAACCAAAGCCAAAAGTAAAGCCAGGCTTCTCCTAGCCATGCTAGGGAAGAAAGTGGCCTCTTCTTGTCTCTTTTCATCGGTGCTTAATAGCTATTTCTAATGTGTTCGTTAGAGATGTGAGCCGCTTCAAAGAGCTCCACAGAACTACTGAACTGCAGCCTAAGCACTGGCTTTAGGTAAGCCTTGGCACGCGGCGGGATCTCTCTAGGGATGTAGAGTTAAGCAGGCAGAGCAGCTTTGTAAACCATTTCTGCAGGCAAATGTAGGGAGACAGAACACGGAATGGGCTGTCGATAAGAGTCTCACGATGCAAGTGCAACCTTTCTTGCCATTTTCTTTGCATCTAAGTCCCTGTCGCGCTCTGCACCGTCGGCCCTGCCATCATGTGCAAAGCCGACGCTTGCAGCTACGGAAAAGGGCCACACAGCCACACACACACACACACACACACACACACACACACACACACACACACACACACACACACACACACGCACACACACACACACACACACACACACATACACAAAGCCGAAGGCAGAGATGCCTGAATGCAGCCGGCACCTGTGACACTTCTACCTTGGGTGCTGACGCCTGAAGTTAGCTCTTCTGCGAGGCCTTTCTCTTACCGGATTGTGTGAGCACTGAGTCCCGCCGTCAACAACCTGCTACTATGCTCCCTGGGATTCTAGAAGCTCATTTCGCTGGCAAAACACCCGAGGGAATCCGAAGCTAATGAGCAGTTCCGGGACACTGGTGATGCAAGTGCCGAGGTGGAGAATATTTAGTGACTGTTAGCTGTTAGAGTGGCCAGTGAGAAGGAGAATTGGGTGTCCCTTCTGAGACCAATCTGAGCTAACAGCATCGATTGTCAGCCAACAGCCGCCTCCTCCAGCCACCTCTTCCAGCTGCCTCTCCCCTCCCCCAGCCTCCTACAGCACTAGGACCCGAAACTCGTGTGCTAGGTTGTGTGGTTCCTTGGTGACTAGGGGGACCGGAAATAGGATGCTATTTGAAGCCTTGAAGCCTCATCAGGGCAGCTTGTTTTCTGCTGCTGCTGCTGCTGGCATAGCATGGCCTCATTTGCTCAGCCTCGGCTCTGACAAAAGCCACACTCGGCCGACCTTCGGCAGAACATGCAGTGCATGGGGGGAGGGTGAACCACTGGCAAGTGTGCACTGCAAGAAAGTGGATCTGCAGGAGTCATTGCTTGAATGGCTGCAGCAGAGCTGTCCATGGCCAACCAAGGCTGACTGCTGGACACGAACTTTACCCGGGTTCGGACACAGACGACGATCATGTCCGGCACGTCAAAAGGGGACGCCAATGCACGGTGAGGGTAAGTAGACCCAGCATTGGCAGACCTCTGCTGTACAGTTCTGGACCGGTGAGCTGACAAAAGGCAAAGGGGGGGGGGTCGCTATGAGTAGAGCAAAGAGGTGGTTACGTACAGGCAAAGCTTGAATTCAAGTAACTCACACACTTAATTGCCCATGCACACAGTAGATCTCACTGAATCCATCGACAGACACGCTCGGCACCTAAAAGCAGTGGCTTCAGCAACTACTGCAGCTAAGCGCCGCCGAAGGCAGGGAGGCAGAAAACAAAAGTCTGGGTAAAGAGACAGCAGCGCTAGGCAGTGGCATGCAGCTTTTGTAGTTAGATGACTGTGCGAAATCACGAAGTAAAAGCCAGAGACAATGGAGAGACATCGCCCGCATCCCTCAGCTGACAGACACACAGGGCTCGCTTGCCATGCTGACCAGCAAACAGCAGCCCTATTGAGAGCAGAGAATTACCCGGCGGCTGGCAGCTGGTGGGCAGCAGCTAGATCAGCAGCAAGCAGTGACAGCTAGTAGCAGCTAGCAGCAGCAGCTGCTGCAAGCAGAAGCATCGACAAACAGTGGTAGAGAGGGGCAGCAGACCACCATAGCTGATAGCAGGGGCTGCTGATGCTGGCTGCTGACCGAACTCCGTGAGAGCTTAACATTGGGCGATCGGTGTTCAATTAGGTTTTTCGGCCACCACCCGGCACCCGGTCGGCTGGTCATAGCTGACATGTAGAGAGAGCCAGGCTGGCATCAGGCTAGGATTACAGTTCAAGCACTGAGGCATTGTTTATCATGTGTCATGTTTTTCCACCTGCCCTCCTACATTGTTGCCACATCTACTTGGGCCCACTCGTGTAATGGCAGAGACACTGCAGCACTCATTGGCTGATCCAAGCTAGCCTACCCTGCCTCTCACAGCCACCCATGGCTACTTCGCCCCATACAGATGGCAACCCAACGTCTAACACCCTGCAAGGGGGAGTTGAGGGTATTAGCCGGTGCAGGCCTGGGCCTCTCTCCCAGCCGGAGGCACTCTGCCTTTTACTGGCTTAGCTGTCAACTGATGCAGCAGTCAGCAGCTGCTTATCGTCTGAGTGAGAAGCCGGTGCTCTCCTGCCCTGTGTGCCATCAAGTAATCAATTAGAGCAGCAGCAAAGGCAGCTGCTCAGATCTGCTGCAGCTGCACTGAACCGAGGTTCACCGGCACACCTACAGTGCTACTGGCAGCAAGAGTTGCCAGGAAGTCACTATACACAGACCTAGAGAGAACTGAGAGAAAGAGAGAGAGAGAGAGAGAGAGAGAGAGGGAGAGAGAGGCATGTGGTCGACAAGAGTGTTGCAGCTAACACGTAATGGCATACAGAGCACGGGGAGTATATCAGTGTAACTATAAGGATAGTAATAAAACCTATATATTGTGAATACAATCTCTGAATGTGCTTAATGTATGTGCCTAGGTCTCCAACACGATTCAAATATGATCTGCTAGCTGGTGCTGACTAATAGTAATAGTAATAGTAATAATAATAATAAGCTTCAAAATTTGCATGCACTAATACAAATGAAAAAGAATTCATGGTTAAAATTGAATTTAAATCTGAATTTAAAATGATAATTTTTCTATTATGGTTAAATTTGAATTCCAATATAATTAGAAAGGACGAGTTTTATTGCCACAAACGTTGCAAACTTGTGCTTCTTCGATACATCAAGCAGTAGATTGCTCCAGCTTGAAGTGCATAAAAACTGAAGGTGCCATCTCCAAATGATGTGACAAAATGTGTAGTTACAGCTGAACGACCGTAGTCATGAAAGCTGTTTGTGCACGAGGGTAGGCCCGAGCAGTAGGCTATTCCGAAAGTTGAGTAGGAGGAGCAAGAGGATAGCATCGAGCAAATGTCGGCCGGAGGCTGCCCTTTTGGTCATGACACGACAAAGCTCCGATGGCAAGCCTACACAGGTCAGTGAGAAGTGACCTAGCATGGCTACCAATACTATACAAGGCACAGTTGGGACGACCAGCATGGGGAGATTAGCTGCAATGTGATTTATAGGCAGTGACTAACGTTGTAATGGTGCACTCATCTGAACGAAGATACATCGACGGATGCATGGACGGATGCATGGACGGATGCATGGACGGATGCATGGACGGATGCATGGACGAATGCATGGATGGATGCAAGGACGGATGCATGGATGGATGCATGGATGGATGCATGGACGGACGCATGGACGGACGCAAGGACGAATGCATGGACGGATGCATGGACGGATGCATGGACGGATGCATGGATGGATGCAAGGACGAATGCATGAACGGATGCATGAACGGATGCATGGACGGATGCATGAACGGATGCATGGACGGATGCATGGACTAAGTTCGCCTGGCGTTACACAACCGAAAGCAGGTGACTTCCTGACTGCTGAGCTGGCAGAGTGGCACCACGCAAAAGGCTAGCTCGCTCGCTGCCTGCCAATGGCAAATATCAGCAGCGCATGCAAGCTAGGACGAATCCGAGCGAGCCAGGTTCCCGGGCACCTGGGAGCCCTCGAAGAGGCCTCTCTCTCCCGAATTTCTGCTGGCGCCATCATGCCCTTATGATGATGAAAACAGCAGATTTCTAACGCATCAACATCACCGACTTTGACTAGACCACTGCCATTGGCAAACGCCTTATGCAAGTCTCCTGGTCCATAACGAAGCAATCCAAATTGAGATGAAGACGACTCAAAGACCCAGTTGGCAATAGGTGCCAAGAATTAGCTGCTGAGCTGCATGCATAGAACAACAACGTGACCGCAGACCGAACTCAGAGGCATTGCCACTGGAGGGTGCAGCAAGGCTTCATGGAGAAGCCTCAAGCACCCTTTTTAGCAGTAGTCGAGGTGACAAGCTGATGCAGAATTATCAAATACAGCTGAAGAAATTAAAGAAACTACTTTGGCAAGGCTGCAACAGCAAGCACTTCGGGGGACTGATGCACATAAGGCTCAACAGGTCAGCACGCGGAGTTGATCACAAGCGAATGACATGCAGATAGTGCTCGCAGGCTGATACTAGACTATGGCTTTGTCTGCCAACCTTGACCACTCATCCATAGCTAGTCCGACATGACGTTAGGCACAGCCACGGCTCACTCGGCATAAAAGGCTAATGCCAGCATGGCACTGAGCTACAATCTATTAAGCAAACAGTAACTGCTTGCCGACCAGTCTCTTGAAAGAAGCTGAACAAGCTACTTCAGGCTCTAATTACCCATACAGTAAGACCACGGTGGTCTTTAGACTGGTTGGGCACGATGCAAGTTTTACCGGGTTCCTTTAGACACTGCATGATGCCAAAATTCAACTGTACCACAACTGTCGCATTCTCTCTTTTTTTATAGCAGTCACATGCTATCAAGCCCTGGTCACAGACTTGACGATGTGGTTCTGCCTTTGATGGTTCGAGTCATCAGGGCTTGTAGCTAGCAAGTGCTATGTCACTATGTCTGGCCCGATTGAGCAGAGATTGGCATGAGCAGAGCCTCCCTGACCTTGATGGTAGAGATGGCCCTGGCAACATGGGAGAATCCTCCTCTTTTAACACTCGGGACAGAGCATGCCGTGCCTGTTGCATGGCCATTAAAATCGCTCCAGTACATCGTTGCACAGACAAAGACAGCCTTCGAGTTAATGGATGGATAACTTGTTCAATGCCACGTGACTTTTACAGCACAGACTGGTGGTGCACTGTTTGGTGGTTCTACTTTTCGACATAATTCTACACAGCATAGTGTCACAAAAGTATGTCCCATCTAGGCTGGTGTCGATGTTGGACCAGTGGCAAGCTGCTGAAATAGTCATGGATGTGGTTTTTATGATTTCTAGGCGACATCGCCATGCATTCCAGTTGCGGTCTGGGCCATCTGAGGACCCACAGACTCGGCGATTCATTTGCCAGCCAACGACATGACCTACAGCTGCTAAGGCTAAATGCAAAAAGTAAAAACTGTGGTACTTTTTGGCCTCGATGGGAAATAGCTACACCTCTAGCCATCCGGTGTACATTGATGGTCCTTCAAATCAATGCTTACTACGAATCGGTACCGGTAACTTTCCTTGACCTTACCATTACAGATGCCGGTTTGCTAATCAAGTTACAAGCATGAAATTACCACTTTCCTGCCCTTAGCGGCACCTTTTGGTCACAGGCAAAGGCTGAAGCCACAGCAGAAAGTCCCAACCGGATGAGGTGGGTAGGGTTAAGGGTAGGTGCACGGTACCTTTCTGAGGTCAGCTGCAAGCTCCGGTAGGTAGCCGAAGTGTACCGTGGATCGGCCGCGGCTGCTGGCAAGGCTGTTGCCACAGCAGGTCAGAGCACGTGTGCAGCAGCAGCAGCAGCCGGCTCCTCTGGCCAGCTGGCTTGCTCTGAGCTGCCCAATAACTGGACGCCGGCTGTCTGCTAAGCAAACCCTCCAGGCATTCGCTTCTGATTGGCCGGCTAGATGAGCTGGTATTCCCTGGAGAGGGTGTCACCGCCCACCCATGCCAGACACTGGCCAGGCTGCAGCCAAAATAGTCTGCTGCAGCCTGCGGCTCAGTCCCTTGGTTGCCAGAGTAGCACCGGAGCTGCTCCTGCTCCTTTCCCCATTATTCTGGCCTAGAAGGCCTGGGATGATGCTGAGTGAAGCCAGAGATTCCGAATGTCGGAGGTGCTGAGCTTCTGAGATGCTCTAAGGAAAATGCATTCCCATCCTTGAAGCCCAGCATCTCTCACGGGGGCCTGCACTTCTCAGATTTAGTAAGACAGGCATCAAACAACCACTGGCTGAGTTGATACCTAACCCGAGAATGGCCCCGTCCCACAGATTACTCAACTAGCCTCAGTTTCCTTTCGAGCTATTCGTACGGACATGCTGAAATAATAATAGAAAGTTCCATCTGAATTGAAGTGCAGAAGGATCAATATTGAAGTGCAGAAGGATCAACAGCTAAACTTTTAAATAACGATAGCCTCTGAGGAGGCAAGTCAAGCATTGGCCAGCTGCTCCTGCTACATGAGACTAAGGAGCTGAGCTGACTGAGCTTCGTCATACAACAGTCCAACAGCAGGCGATCACTCAGAATAGCTTCACATCTTTTGAGTCATTGGATAACCTCGAATCATGGACAACTTTTTCTGGCATAGTGTGACCTGGATACAGAGAAAAGCTGACGGCCTATCAGAACACTGCTCTATAATAATAATAATAATAATAATAATAATGTACTTGATAAAGCGCCCTCAGAGAACTTAATCTCTTTCTAGGCGCTTTACATTTAACGTGGGCTTCGGCACTGAGCAGTAAAACTTGGCACCCTTTCGTCAGCTTATGCAGCAAACATTGGTTAACCCACGAGAGCTGTTAACTAGAAAATACTAATTAGTTCTACAGCTTCCAGTCCTGCAATATGCAATAGAGTTGAGGTCGATTAGAGAGCACAGTCTGCAAGCTTATCTCTTTGTTTACAAAAAATTTGCCAGATTGACCATATAGGTGCTGGCAGTATCTTTGTGAACAAGAAAGAATTCCTCTAGCAGGTGGGCAGCCAAACCATCCCCGATGTGTGGTACTGGCCATTAAGCGATCGTAGTTTACATAAAAAGCTACTACTTTGACATTTGTTGCGTCCTGGGGATGCAGTTCAATGGGGACCTCTGGTCAATGTGGCCGAGCTGTGACTGAACATATTTACTTCGTGCACAGGCTTGAAAGATCGTCTGCATGGCATAAATTGCCAATGCTAATGCAGCTGCCAAGCTGCCAGTGTGACCCTGACTGGGCAGCATAAAGAGCAAACAAAGCTGTGAGTGGAAGGGAGGCCAGCAAAGGTCGACTGTCCTGCAAAAAGCCTCGGCTAAGTGGAGAAATTAAGGAAAAAGAGAGAGAGAGAGAGAAACAGATTGAGGTGGGAGGCCATCTCTCTGTCTATCTATCTGTGTGTGTGTGTGTGTGTGTCTCTCTCTCTCTCTCTCTCTCTCTCTCTCTCTCTCTCTCTCTCTCTCTCTCTCTCTCTCTCTCTCTCTCTCTCTCTCTCTCTCTCTCTCTCTCTCTCTCTTTCTCTCTCTCTTGCTCTCTATCTCTCTGTCTGTCGCTTTTGCATACTAATAGTAATACTAATAGTGATAATAATGAAAAAACAACGATAACATTAGCATGCAACCTAAATAGGCACATGCAAGACATGCACTGAGCTCAATCACGAGTCCAATCGTGGTAGTTATCAGGTAACTCAGCCCAATCATGAGTCACCATGGTAACTACCGAAGCTAGCTAGATGAAAAGCAGCCCACCTGCTGGCTTTTATGGTTGCTACGAATATTTCGCACAGAAACAGCTGCTGGTCTAGCATCTGGCCAAAAACCGTTCATCGATCATACAAAAACACAATCTATTTGCATAGCTCTTTAAGAGAACTCATGTTGCATACTATAACCTGAATCTCTATTCGTGTGCTCCACATATGACCGGGGGAGGGGGGCTCGAGCCCACGACCTTGGCCATCAAATACATTTGCGTTTACCTTGGTCCTACTGACATTCAATGGTTGGATTGGCGCGTTTGGTAAAGCAGAAATATAAGACAAGCTGTAAGTCTGAGGCAGGTCAAACAAGGTCTTGCATAAACACCAATGAAGTGAATTTGAGTAGCACATTATTGAAAGCATTGATGTCTGAACTTGATTTTTTTAATTGAAACCATGGAGTGGTTCCGGTCTTGTTACAATTGTGAATTTCTACAGCAGTTAGCTTTTACTTTCATACCTAATGTGAAAGCTTGGTGTGGAGTCACAAGTATTGGCAGGAACGTGATGTATATCCTAAGATACAATGATAAATGGCAAAATGCAGACCCTAGGTCTTAGCCCGATGGGAAGGTGCTCGTACTTTGCAACTCAGGTCGTGGGTTCCCATAAGGTTCAACTTGATTCCTGTGTAAAAATAGGTTGAATAAACAAACAATTCCAATCTATTTTGATGCGGAAATCAATGCAGCAGTATGCGAATTAAAGTTAGTCAAAGTATAGTACTGCCCCCGGGTCGTAGCCAGGCAAGCAATGCTCGCTCTTCATGACAGAGGTCCTGGGTTCGAGCCCTGTGGCCACGCGGGCATGCTAAACTGACCACTCTATGCGATTGCTGCTAAAGCTTTTCTGCAACCATTCAAATGAGGCTTTTAAATCGGCCGACCTTAACGTTTAGTGTAATCTAAAGGATTAAACCATGTCTACACAGGATAATTGCTATCGCTGAAGACGTCCTATTGTCTCAGAGGTAAGCATTCAGACTTGAAGCTTGGGCCATCCTAGTGGCAAAGAGCCCACGTAACAAGGGTGAATCCTAGGTCTCAGTTATGCATCCTGCTGACGTTAGTCATTTTTGGTCAATTGATGCGAACCTTAAGCTTTCAATCTACCGACTTGATATAGTTGTTAGTGCATGATGGAAACTCGAAGAATGCTCCTAAAATGGCTCTCAACAAACCACCACATTTTCTACCGTATATTAACAAGCCATCGGGTCGGCATGACACATCGTCAAATGTGCATAAGGCCAATGGTTACTCTTTTTTGAGGATAAACAGGGGCAGACCTAGCCGATCCAGGTCGAACGTGACCCTGATGCAGATGCTTCAGGGTCAAGGTAACCGTATTTGTAATAGGATGAGTGGCTAGTGTAAACTACATAATGTCAGTGAATGCCTGATTACTGGCTCTAGCTGTCAGTGCTCAGCATCAGAAACGTAGTACATCGACAATTGTAATCGGGTTGCACAAACTTGGGGGCTAGCCAAAGTAATTGATTGCATCTTCCTGACTTCTTCAACCGTCACTCTCTCTGCTAGACAAGGCAGGAAGGCACCTGATCATGTTGCCATGTTACCTTGCATCAGGCAAGGAGCCTAGGCTGTTTTATCAACACATCTGGCAGCAGCAACATGAAACGCCAAGAATCTTTAGCCTTGGACCCCAATTCCCTTAGCTTTGGACCACTGGCTGCCCTGCAGCATGAACGATTCTGAGAAATCGATGACACCGGACACGACAAATTATCTCGGGTACCTCTAAAAGGACTCAATTACATTTCGCACTCCGTTAGACTAATCCTGCGACCTCTGCATAGCGATAGGCACTCACTGCAAAAAACTGCATCTCAGTTTAGATGAGTGAGTGAGTGAGAGAGAGAGAGAGAGAGAGAGAGAGAGAGAGAGAGAGAGAGAGAGAGAGAGAGAGAGAGAGAGTGTGTGTGTGTGTGTGTGTGTCTGTGTGAGTGTGTCTGTGTGAGTGTGTGTGTCTGTGTGAGCTGACCTCGTACAAAAGCAGGAAAAGCAGGTCAAGGCTGCGATTTTATAATTCACAATTGCCAGAGTGAGGCTGACCCCCCACATACTCGTCGGAAGGTGGCAGAGCATTCTTCTGCTGCAGTCTGGCTAGCAAAGCTGCAGAAAAAAGCAACTGCCCCACCCCATCTATCTTCTGTCCACACTGACGTCAGCTTGTCTGCCACAGGGACTGCTCCCTTTGGGATTCAGCTAAGCCGCTTCAGACAGAAGTATACTCTATTCTATGCTGGTGCCTTGTTTCCCCACAGAGCCTCCAGCAGGGATTCGTGGGTGCTGGGTGCACAACCCACCCCTGCAACTGCAGCTGGGAGTGCACTCCGAAGGCAATATTAAGCAAGCTTGGTTCTTTCAGAGACTGGTAATTCGCTTGCTCCCCAGGCCTGGCCACTCTTAGAGATAAGTTCAACTGCAGCAGCAGCACGGAGCAGCAGCATACAGCAGCAGCACACAGCAATAGCAGCAGTAGGGGTGGCCGCAGCAGCAGTAGGCTGGGCAGTAGCCCTTAGCCGAACATCTGAACTGGTAGATTCCGATCGATCAGGAGCTACAACTTTCACATGTGGTGCCTAAGGCAGCGACCTTGAGAAAGCCCTGGGCTTGCCACAGCAGCTGATACAGTCCAGTGTCTTGAGGGCTGCAGTGCTTGCATGCCTGTTTAGACCTCTAGGTATATATATATATCGCCCATTAGGGATGCGATGCTAAAACATCGCGACCGAGATGATGGGTTTCGAGTCGCGTGGCAGGAAATTCTTTAATGCCCACACACAAAAAACTGTTGAGCTGCTGCATAAATAAGGCGTTTACTTACTTCACTGCTCATCAACAACAATTTTGAGAAAGGCAAAATAGTCACTTTGCTCTGTCTACACAGTTTGCCAAAGCATAAACCATGCTCAACCCACTCACTACCCAGAGGGTTGTCAAGGTCTGACCGACGTTCTAGGTCTGCCCTAGAGAGAGAGAAGGTGGTCACTAGCCATGGGCACTGGTTGCTTAGATATGACTTCCGGGACAGCCGTTGCTGGGTTGAAATCGCACGGATTGCACAAAACACTGCTGGTTGCTTCTACGAGCATTTCTGATATCCCTCTAGTGCCGATGAAAAGTGTGCATACATTGCAAATCTGCCTGAACCTGGCCACACACACATGCACGCACGCACACTCACACACACACACACACACACACACACACACACACCTTCAATTGGAGCACTGAATGCATGCGTTATGGGTCAGCTTTAACTCCGGCGGTATTTAACTCTGGCGATTCTGCGCATCTTATTCGACCTAGCCCGTAGCTCATCTGCCCGTGGCTTTTTGACATGACCCAACAATTCTCAGGCGGCTGAGTTATACCTGCCAAATGTATATACATAGCTCAGAGAGCGGAAAAATCGGCTTCAGTATACAGCCCAACTGGCTGAGCTCATGGATGCCACGTGTTCTGTCTTTGGACAACTAGGTTGGTAGCTCTTGCTGGAATAGGCTTGCATAAATGCATTCGATGCTTCAATATCCTACAGCTTGAGTGCACTGTTCTTCGCAGGCAGGCGGGCAGGCGGGCAGGCAGGCCTTGGGGGAGGTCTGAGTTTTCTCCCAAGTCTGCTCCTAATGATGGCTTTCGCTGGCAGCATCTACTGACCTTCACTAGCTGCAGCCTGCAGTGCAGGGGCGAACGCTAAGCTACCTTAGTGTGGCCACCCGTGTCAACTCCACTGGCTGCCAGCAAGCTAGCCATCGGGCTGTGCTGTCGTGTGACCTGCTGATCCGTGTGCTGATCTGCTGCTCCCTCAGCTGCAACTGCTGCTGCTGCTGGTGCCCTGGTTCCGCGATGGCGGTCCAGTAGTGGCAGTTGAGTGCTGTTTCCGAAGCAATTGAGTGCTGTGTCCAGGTTTTCTTTTCCATCCTCGGCCGGCAATGAGCTGTTGGCAGAGCACACCATCAATGCCGTCCCAGCTGATGACGTCACGGTCAGCAAACGATGCTTGCCCTGCAGTGGCTGCTTCTTCCAACGTGCTCCATTGTCACCATCACTGGTGCCGAGTCGTCTGCTGTCGATCGCTGTCGCCAGTGCAGTCGCTTGTAAGTACCCCTGCTTGCCCGGTGATGCTGAGCGTGCACCTCGTCCACAGGTCGCTGCCGCTTTCTCGCAAACAGCGCTTCCGGCATCGGCAGGCAAGTTCACCACAGTTTGCCCTGCTTGGCTGTCTTTTCCGGCAGACCGCCGCTGCTGCTGCTGCTGCTGCTGCTGCTGCTGCTGCTGTGGTAACCAGTAGCCGTCCAGAGCAGGCCAACGCTCGCCGTCCATGCCGAGCCGCAGCCGATCAGGCGCCTGGCCGCCGAAGATGGAAGCAGCCCGACGAGTGGCAATAGAAGGCGGCGGCTCAATCCTGCAGGCGGGATACGATGCAGGCCGGTCACCGCTGCCACTTTCGACGCGCAGCCTCCTGCCGACCTGGCTGTCGCCGGAAATCGGCCGCCTGCGCACCGGCAGAGCTGCATGGGTGGCAGCCACCAAATCAGGCTCTGCTGGGCATAGAGAGCAGCTCGCTGGGCGCTCGTAGCCAGGGGCCGATGCAACCCGAGCCGCTATTCGGTCCAGCACGGTCGAGCTGCTCGGATGCACGACACCGAGTGGTCGATGGCCGCCGACGGGCAGTTCACTCCTGGCCTTTGCTTCGAAAGGCTCGGTGGTGCCTCGCTTGCGCGACGGCAGCCGACTCTGCATTTGCAGCTTCTGCTTCTGCTGCTGATGCTGCTGCTGCTGCCTCCCCTGACAGTGCGAAGGCAGTGCCAGCTGCCGTAGAGGCTGATGTTGCAATAGATCGTGCCCACCATACCAAGTCACCATAGGCTGAACAGCTGCAGCAGCAGCCGAAGCAGCGGCAGTGGCTGCTGAAGTAGCGCCAGAGCTGATCTGCAGCCACGCGAACGTCGGGTTCGGCACGCGGTGCTGCAACGCGCCACCGCGTTGTACCGGCAAGCCGTCCGGTCTTTCTGGAGGTTCAACAGCCAGCCTGCGCGAGCTGCCTCCGGATTTGGCCGACGCCAAAGCAGCGTATAGCTGGCTGAACGGTGCTGCCAGCTTTTTCCAGAACGCAGCAGGCCGATCTCGAGAGGCAGCGGAGGCAATGCAGCCGGACGCCACCGCCGATGCTCGATCTGGGGCAACGGTTCGAGTCGGCAGGACTGTGGTAGAGAGAGCACCGGGCGGCGCAGCCACCGCTGCTACAATCATAGCCCGGGGCGGCTCATCTTGGCTCTTGGCTGAAGGCCACGGTAAATTGGATTTCCTTCCCTGCAGCGGCTGCTCAGCAGCGGTTGCAGCCGCTGCTGCTGCTGCTGTGGCAGTGGCTGCAGTAGTAGTAGCAGCAGCAGTCATGCTCTGCTTTGCTCTGTCATTGACGATTGCTCTGTGCACCTTGTCCGCCACGACGGTGGTTATTGCGTAATCGCACGTCCTTTTGGCAGTGTTCGTGATGCTTCCCAGGTAACGTCGGCGGCAGTCGCCGTCATTGCAGCATGACACGGTGGCCGGCATGCTGCCTGTGCTCCTAATCTGGACTGCTGGAACTGCGCCACTGCGTCGGCGTGCCTCAGCAGTAGCAGCATTAGCTGCCTGGCGATTTGCCAAGGCGCTGGCTGTCTCTGCAAAGGCCTTGCTCGGCTTTATGGTCATCCCGACTGAGGCAGCATGGCCGAGGCTGGCAGTGTGACGTTCTGTCACCACCGAACCTTCTGTAAGCTGACCGCCACTGCTGCTGTGGCTGCTGCCAGCGCTGCTGCAGCTGCTGCCACCACCACCACTGCCGCTGCGGCTAGTCTGAGTCCTTGACCGAGCCTGAGACTGGCATCGAGCCGATGGAGCTCGGCTAGCGGGCATACCCCGGTCTACTGTGACTCGAGGCGACGTACCTGCTTCCGGATGGCTCGGTATGGTCGCTCTCTCTCGGTAGCCACCGGAAGCTTCCTGGAGTCTGCTGCTGCCTCCGCCTGGGGTTGGCTTCTGCCGACCGGCACCTGCCGTGGCTTTCAGATCACAGACTGGGGTCTGACCTTTGCTGCTGCTGCCGCCATGGCTGTCGAAGTACGTGCTGCTCCGACCTGCCGACGTCCTGGGCGTCAGGCATGTGACAGCGCCTCCAAATCGGCGTGCATTTGCTGCTGTCACTGCAGTGCCCTTGGGCCTCGGCAGTGCGCTAGTCATCTGCCCGACGAAAGCCGCAGACTTTGCTGCTGCTTCCTCGACGGCAGCGGCAGAGCGCGACGCGCTCCTCCTGACGCTGCGCCACTGTGCCGCTGCAGTACCGACGACAGCATCGGCGCTCCGTCGGCTGGCGGCCAACGTTTGCACTGGCGAACAGTTTCGCCTGCCGTCCTCCGTCCAGGTCGGCCCGCTGGAAGGGTCGGCGGTGGCGCCGACGTCGTTTCGTCTGCCCGTCCACTGTCGCTCGCTCGCGCGTCGTCTTGACGGCGACTGCGATCTCGTCGGGATCCTCGACAGCACTGGTGGTGGTACGATTGACATGCCCTGCTGTCTGTGCTCTCACTCTCTCTGTTGCTCTCCTCCGGCCGGTGTCAGAGTGAGCGTGAGCTCGAGACTCCTCGCAGAAAGCAAGTGGCTCCGAGAGAGAGCTCAGCGCCAGCGCTCAGCCCAGCGTCCAATCAATGCTTTCGATGCTACAGCTAGGCCCAAAATCCATAGGTTCGCTGGTTCGCCGGGGCCTCGAAGGCAGCCGTCTATTTCAGAAGTGGTAATACTTCATCGAAGATCGTCAGCAATGACTTAACTGGCAGCGAGACAGCCTCTAATCAATACAATTTGACGCACGGCCCGAGCCTTCGAGGTGTGTGTGGCTGAGCAAACAGAGAGCTCTTGCGCTGCTGCTAACGCTTGGCATTAACCTCGTTCTTTCGTTGGCTCGCATCAGGAGGCCGACTCAGGCGACCGAGCTCGGTCAAAGGAGCGCCGGCCGGCGCGATCTCGCGCGACCGACCGAGCGTGCGAGGCTGCATCCTCGGTGCGGCTGCCACTTGAATGGCTGCTGAAAGGCCGACTTCCTCTTGCTAATGCCTGGCCGATGCTGCCGTAGTGCGACAGCCGGCGCAGGTGTGTGCAGGCATGAGCGTGCCGATGGTCTTCGAGGGATGCTCGGTCGTCGGCCGACCGATCGAGTGGACCGGTGCAAAGCCGATGGACCCACAGTCAACGACTGAACAAATGCTTTGGCGATTGCCGAGTGCAGAGATCACAGATTGCCCATTCGTGAGCCGCTAGAGAGATTGGGTCCTTCAGGTGCTGTGGCCAGCAGACCTGCATTGCGCCGCAGTGCCGGCAGCCATGCTTGTTGGGCTTTTTTTCCAGCCCTCTTCAGTGGCCGATGACCGGGCTCGTGTGAATCCAATAGTAAATATTGAACCAACTCTCTAGTCGCTCGGGGATCTCAAGTTGTTTGCCAGCTGAGCCTGCACTCGGCACCCTTTGAGTCTTGGCCGTGCCCTCCCCACCTGACAAACTCCAACAAGAACATGCAGACATGCCTTGCCGATATGTGAGCCACCAAACCCAATTGTGTGGCTTACATATAAAGTAGCTCTGTACTTCCCATAACAAAGCAATCGCCTGTACATATGATTAGCTGTTACCAGGCTGCGATTCTGGCTGCAGTAGACTGCGTACTGCTGTTTGAAATTCTTGCTTGTATGCTGATATCATGTTGTGTGCACCTTACTAGCATACCCTGGCAGGGCTAGATGCAATTTTAGCGCAACACGGCTGCTAAGCTAGTACAGCAGCCCAAGTTGTACTTCTTCCAACCTCATAGGTCTGATGGCAGTCATGGGTCAGCTGACTGTCATAGCGCTGGACCAGTGAGCTATAACTGAGCCAGATGTGCTTATTCTTGCTCACAATTTCCAGCAGCAGACAGCAGGCTAGCACTGCTGATGAGTTTGGTGGAGCAACCGTGTGGCAGCTAAGTCGGTTCATAGAAGGAGGACACTTGTACGAGTGATGAGGATGATGAGCATTTCCTCTCAACAATTGGCAGCTTCTGGCCTGGCTTAATGAGCCGAAGGATCAAATGATGAGCACATTCGATGTGTATCCCTTAATCAAGAAGTGTCGTTTAAAAGAGCTGACCAGGTTTAGCTAGCGTGGCCTCTAGGAAGCTATTATTCAGCAGTCTATTGCTGCAGCCAACTAGAGGGTCAGCTGAGGAGAAGAGCAGACCAGGCCCAAACTGCGGACCAGTTAGTGGCAGATCTAAGCATTCAGCAATCAATCGGAGGAAAGGCACGTCCCTAAACATGCCCACGCTCACACTCACACACACACACACACACACACACACGCAGAGACACACAAAAGGGCCTCACCATCCAAAGTCATTCAGTAGTTGTAGCCAATGAGCATTGGAATTAGACAAGTTGAAAGTACCTCAAGTAGCTGGGTTTGCACATAGAGGACAAGTTCGAGAGGGAAGTTGGCAGCAAAAGAAATGTATCTGCTCAAGAGCTTTGGGAAAGTCGATCCACTACTGAGGAAATAAATATTGACATCAAATGCCTCCAGTAGTTATTCAGGGCAACATGATCTGGTACACAGTAGTATGGTGCAGGAAGGAAAGAGGCAGCCTCACTTCTTAGTAATACTCTGGGAGGACAAAAAAACAGAAGACCTCCGATTCAGGAATGCAAAACGTCAACGAAGCCCAATTCTTGTTGCATGCACGTGCTCCTTCCTGGTTCAACCACGTCAACTCACCAACTACAACGACTACTACTCAGGCTTGATCTGTTACATCCTTATTACGGCCAAACATATCACACGAGTCAGAATAGGTAACACGAACAGCAATAAGCCTGCTAAACAGCTAATGTAAGCAATTTTCAACGAGTAATGACTTAAAATGCAATCAACCATATAGGGTTCTGCATGCCCGACATGGCTTTACTAACCCGAATTCCACTCGATTCTGAACTGAAGACATAATAAAGAATATGTACTTAAAATAAAATTTGAATTTAAAAAATAAAAATTTTAATTTATTCAACACCCATGTTTACATAGCAACAGATGAGCCTTAAATAGTTTCAAATGCTTGCAGCTGGTAATTAATAAGGGCCTGAGGTGCACTCAAACCGGCGGCATGAACTGTGAACCAAAAGCACTTTTTTAGCAGTGGGCTAAGACTTAGTTGCTAGGTGACAGAAGGGGAGAGACAGACAGACAGAGCCAGACAAACCAACAGATAGACACAGAGAGTGAGAGAGAGACTTTAGAGAGACAGAGACAGGGAGACAAAAAGAGATGGGGAGAGAGAGGGGCAAGGGACAGAGACAGACATAGAGATAGAGAGACAGAGAGGAGACAGAGTGAAAGCCAGAGACTGAGACATGAAGATAGAGAGATGGAGAGAGGGAGAGAGAGAGAGAAAGGGGAGAGAGAGAGAGAGAGAGAGAGAGAGAGAGAGAGAGAGAGAGAGTGGGGAAGATATAAGCTCTCCTTAATTGGCTTTGTGATTTGGAGTTTTAGCAGCTGACACATGCTTTAGCCATCAATGTGACCTGGTTGCTGAGTGATTGAATTAGGCTGGAATATCTTGTGGGCAGAGGATCTAGTCATCCCAACAATAAGTAAAGACTGATTAAACAGGATCCCCCTCATTGGAAGATAATGGTAAGATAACAAGTTCTGCACAAAAAGCACAGCTAGCTGACTAGCCGGCTGGCTGACTAGATGTGCAGTCACCTTAATGGCTGTCGGCCAAGGACTTATCACTAGACCTTCAGTACGACTCACATCCGAAATCAGAATGCCGGCTGCTAAGGCTGGTTGTGTGTTGCAGTCTTATGTACTTTGACTGGATACCAGTAATTAAATAGAGACAAGCGAGTCCAAAAAGTCACCGGAATTTTCCCTAATTGACAAGCATGGCCTAAAGTAGTTATGCACTGCCTTATTTGACAAACCTGCCCGAAATAGTCCTTGGGTAAGGAAGCCAGCGAGGTTTGGTAGCACGGAACTGACCCCTGGCTGTGCAGACCACTGAGCTAGCTTTCATGGTATGTGACCAGAGCTGCTCATAACGAGGCTATAGATACATGGTCAAAGGGTCTGGGGATTGCCAACTGCTAAAGTGCAAGTTTCAACCTCACGGCATACGTGGTCACCAATTCATTGTGCTGAATGAAATTAGACTTATTTGGGCCACAGAAATGGCGATTATGTAAATCGAAAAATGTCTCTACCCAGATGCCCTGCGGAAACTAAGGGGCACGAAGATGTGCACAGCGGCATTGGTTAGTAGGCTGAATGATGGCTCGAGAGATTGAGACATGATATGGAACTTCCAGACATAGGCGTTCTCAGTTGAAATGATGAATGCTGCTAGCTTGCATTTCCCTATTGCAAAGATGCAGCGCTGGGAACACTGGGGGATAAGTTCACTGAAAGACATTCGATTTTACACTTGTGGCTTCCTTCGGGTAGCTTTCAGGCTCTAGTTCTTCCCAACCAGTAGCGACGATGAAAGCGACCGACAGCAGTCAATCCTCAATCGACTCAATCATTGGATGCTCTCAATGAATACATCGTCCGGTTGCTGGTGCATGGCAAGATTTTGCTCGTGCAAGCGCACCCTCTACGAGCACCTGCTGGTTATGTACCAAGCCAGGGCAACGACTCTTATATGGACAATCGCAGATCATTGGTCGAGTTGAGCCAATGATTGAAGTGGCCATTCGATGGCAGATTGGCAGTACTACAGCATTCATTTATCATCGTTACATCAATGGCAGCCGACCCCCTCTAAATGCTAAAGCATGAACAAGGTTTGCCTCATTTTGAGCAGCTGCATCAGTCTGGCAGCAATAGGTAGGCACTGGCTCTCCTGATTACATCAGTGGATGACTCATTTGTAATATGTTAGCATGTCAACAATAAATATATCACGTTATAATAGATACATTTTTCTGTTCGACCAAACATGAATAGTGTACAATATAGGTCTGCCTACAAATGAAAATTCAAAATGTAAGCAAACGTTATAGTTCAGTAAATTAAATATGTAAACTGAGAGTGAACAGTCACTTACAGGTAATTATTATAACATTCATCAGTCAGTTTAATCTTAAAGCTAACGAATGAGTTATTTCAGCCCATTTGCTGTAACAACTGTATAAGCAGAAACACTTATCAAGTCTTCTATTTGTATGGCGCGAGATAACAGCTACTGCTCAAATATTTGTTTAGCCCGCTTTTCGACCCCGAAGCGAATACAAAGTGAATGTTCAATACAGCCTTGCACTTACACTACAAAGCACTGCACTGCATTGCTACACCATACATATACATAGCCAATCCCGGAAGTGGCAGCTTGCCAGAAGAAAGCCAGTAGAGACACCGATCTGCTCTCCACCAGAACTCCTACCTGGTGGCTTACAGGAAGAGTACATCAACACTAGACACATCGTCTAGATAACTTGATAAATCTGGACAAATTCAGCTAGACACCCGAGAGCGGGTCCATGGGTTTGTCCTTGGGCCGTCGCCTACGCCACCCCTGCAGTTATTCAGTGCTTGGACCAGAGGATGCGCCATTCCTGATTTAATTGGAGCTGACTAAAAGATTTCTGAGATAGAGCATCAGTAGTGGTTATTGGTAAACTTATCGAACAGCTATCGATTATTTATGGCACAATCGTAATTTAGAGCAGGCTGCATAGATTTAAAGTAGGAAACGAGGTAATGCTTTTTTAACAAATGTCACGCAGAGGCACGCAGGACTGCGAGTTCCACCTGTAGCCCGGGCTCTCGAATTTGGGAGGCACCAATTTCTTTGCAAGTTCAAGTCGTATGAAGGGTGGCATAACATCAATGCTGAGCTTCAGCCTTTGCAGAAATATGGTATTACCATTCTTTTGACAAGGCTAGAGAACCCTTTATTTTTGGGTGGTGAAGTAGATAAACAGCTTCTAGTCTCTCTCGAGTGGGCAACCAACCAATTTTCTCTTGATGAAACTGAGGTAAACCTGCCGAGCGAAGCGCATTCTGGCACAGCATAGGCCTGTCCAAATCGTGTGGGCTTATTTTGCTTTTAGATGGAGCCCAAATTGGCTTTCGGGCTGCAAGTGTGACGCTTTCCAAATATGGAACATGTGACTCTCTTTTTTTCTAGAAGAGGTTAAGAGCCCTCTCGCAGACTGCTCACTGTAGACCCATGAACAATCAAGAGTCCACGAGCCAAATTAATTTTTTCCAGACGAAGCCAAACTTCCGACATCGGTCAGAGGGCTTTGGTGGACAGACTGCCAACAGCAGCTACTTTGTCAAATGGAATAAGCAACTGTACAAAAAGTGGACGAGGCCACACCCCTAGGATGCACACTAAAACAGGTGCTGAAGCAAAGCTGCCTAGCTGCTGGTATCTCTTTCACCTTCAGCAAGGCAATCAAGATTAAGAGATTAAGTTCCAGCTCACTCGGTAAATTCGTCCATATGCCCATGCTTGCTCACCATGAACGACCTCGCCAAGGGTCCCCCCCCAAAGCAGTCAGCCCAACGAAAGTTGCACAACTTGCTACTTCACTGCGGAACCTCTCAAGGTCACGGTTCAACCTGACAGGAAAATTCTTTGCTGCACCCTTAGACACTAGCAGCCTGCCATTTCGTAGTTTTGCCACCGAACATCGCTATCTTCCTTTCTCATGATCTTTTTTGTTTAAGACTCCTTTGATGATCATCTCTCAATTGGTCGCTCCTTTTATTTCTGCCTCTCTAATTGTCACTGTCGCTACCTAGACCTTTGTCTCGGTCTGTCTCTCTATAATATATGTGCTCCTGTCTGTCAATATGTCTGTCGCTCTTTTCCTCTCCTCTCTGTCTCTGTCTCTCTCTCTCTCTCTCTCTCTCTCTCTCTCTCTCTCTCTCTCTCTCCCTCTCTCTCTCTCTCTCTCTCCCTCTCCTCTCTCTGTCTCTGTCTCTCTCTCTCTCTCTCTCTCTCTCTCTCTCTCTCTCTCTCTCTCTCTCTCTCTCTCTCTCTCTCTCTCTCTCTCTCTCTCTCTCTCTCTCTCTCTCTCTCTCTCTCCTCTCCCTCTCCCTCTCTCTCTCTCTCTCTCTCTCTCTCTCTCTCTCTCTCTCTCTCTGGCACTACCTCTCTAGTGTATTGTCTCCTTCAGTCTATCATTGCCTTTCCCCGTCCATCCGAAATTCTCATAGGAATGTTTACATCATGTAAAATATGACCTTTGACGACACAGTATTCAGATTTAGAGAGCTTTTGTAGGCCTTGGTGAGAGCGGCAAATTGATCTCATCCGAAGGAAGGAAGTTCTGTCAGTCACTTTTAAGTCCGTTCTTTCTTTGGTTCCAGCCTACATATCAAATCTACTCCCCCACCGGGCTAAGTATCGTACCAACGCTTTTCGGAATCTAATTGTTTATTTATACCTCGTAGGAACCTCAATTCCTGTGGGGACAGCACCTTTAGTTCATATGTTCCTTAAGCCTAGAACTCACTTCCGACTTGTGTCACGACAGTCCCTGATTTGACCACATTTTAAACTGAACTAAAAACAGATATATTGATCACGGAGTGGATGCACATGTATCGTCTTTTGTGAGCTTATGGGTGCTGTCACTGTCCATGCTGTCACTAACCATATTTGCATGAGGCCCTTTTGTCATTGAGCATACTACCACTAACCATTCAATCGTGCTTCCTTTGCAGAAGATGTTAAGGTGCCTAGAAAAAGTTTTGGTTCTCTGAGAGTGCTCTGAAAAATGTATTTTAATTATTATTTATTATTATTATTTAAGCTGTCGGACAGGGGATGAGGAGTCCGATCGAGCTCCAGATACCGAAGGTGCTGGCTGGTGACTGGACTATGCAGGTAGATGGTATTGGAGGCAGTAACTCCATCGGTGTCAGCCATCTCATGCATTGCCGTGTCAGTACCACCGATGCTGCTGCTGCTGCAGCCACAGCTGCTGCCAGCACAGCAGCCGTGTCTGCTGTCCCGCTACTGCTGCCACTGGACCATCATGCTTCTCACAGTGCCTCGTGCTCCTCTCAGATCCCTAGTATCAGACCCAGCGATCAGAGGCCAGCGATCAAAAGAAGAGACTGACGAGTCACCGACTCCCTAGTGTCCGACTTCATTTCCAATGCAAAGCCGAAAACAGCCTTAGCTTTGAGCACTAGCACAAAAAAAAGCATAAATATTCCGGATTTCCACACGGGAGTACGAGTATAGGCAACGAGCATGCCTAAGTATTCCTAGTGAGCCCAAGCCGAGCGAGAGAGGCTGAATGGCTCACTGATCCTCTAATTTGCCGGCAGGCAGTAGCACGAGTGACTCTTTGCACAACGGTACACAGATGGCCTGAGGATCCAAGCCCTCGCTCAGCACGTGGCATCAGCCTGCATGCAGCTCAGGCTGCACTCAGCATGATGCTGCTCTTGCTCAGCTTTCATCTCTTATCAGTTTTAGAGCCTTTTGGTGTCTTGCGATGGATGCTGGAGTGGACTGGACTGCATGGCTACAGGGCAGGAGCAGCACAGACACAGACCGGTGCCCGATTGAGTCACGTGACCACATTTACCTGCTTCTTTTTACCAAGGCCTTGTTTGGTGCTGTACGGCAGAGGCATCTCAGCCTTGATGCTGCTAACGAATATGCCAAATTGTGTACTTATTGCCTTGTATGTACTTGTAAGTAAACCCCTGCCGGTGGCGGGCTCTAGGAGGACAGCAGGCTCTAGGCCATCTCTAGGCTGCTTGGTCGGATGCACAACCGACGACAACTAGGGTACACTTGGGAGCAGCTGCAGCTGCAGCTGTTCATTGGCCATCCGGCAGGTACTAGCCTGCAGGTGTGGCACTCATGAGCAGCATTTCAGCATCAGCAATCACTTATCGTCACGTCGTGGCAAGGTGCTGCTGGCAGCAGACAGCTGAGCAAAAGCAGAGCTAAATGCACGGTCTCCACACGATTTAAGGTTTTTATGAGGTATTTCTAGACTGTTGGATTCCGAAAAGCGAGTGGTACGATGCTTTGCCTGATGGGGTAGTATCTCTGAAAGATAGGCTGGAGCCATAGAATGAAGAGACCTAAAAGTGAGCGACAAAACCTTGAAGTCAATCCGTTGCTTGACTGGTAACCAGTGCAGGTCGGCGAGAAGTGGAGTAATGTGGCAACTGCGACGCTCACGACAGACAAGCCTAGCTGCAGAGTTTTGCACCAGCTGCAATCGCCTGATCGCACATGCTGGTAGGCCAGTAAGCAGTGAGTTGCTGCAGCCTTAGGGAATAGGGAGCCCTAGTGGCTGTGCATGCTTGAGTATTCACGGCAGCAGCACCAGAAGCAGCAGCCATATCTGTGGCAGCAGCAGCAGTCGGCCTGTCAACAACCAGCCGGTGGCCAGGCTGCAGCAGTTAGCTGCCGACTAGGCCGACATATCAGGAGGAGGCCATGCACCAGAGGAGAGTCTCCTGCCAGAGCTACGGACAGATCGAGGCCCAGATTCGAGACAGAAGCTGTCTGTCATTGATCTCCTTCGTATAAACTACTCAGGCAGGCTAGTTATCAGTGGCGACAGCAGAACAGCAGGCCGAGTCACAAAGGGTCCCAACCTTACTGAACAAGGACCCTGACATCCGAGGCTTGCCTTCCCTTTCCTCCTTGGCCCCTAATAACTTATGCATATGCGCGCACGAGCGCCCATACATACACTTATACACACGTGCATGCGTGCACACACACACACACGCGCATACACACACGTGCGCGCGCATACACACACACACACAGTCAACTGGATGATGTACCATGTCATGATCTGATTGATGATACCAATGATGAGACTTGGATGACGTAACCTGCTAAGATTTCAGTATCCTCCCTAAGCGTGAAACTCACTAACACATGACTTCACGGCATCATCTAATTTGACACAATTGGATGAAAAAAGGTAGCCCCCACCTATTTCAGCAATTGCTCTGACCGTAAGAATTTTCTTTGTATGCTGATACGTGGCACTCTTTCATTCATGCCCTGATGAAGAGAGAGAGGGAGAGAGAGAGAGAGATAGGGAGAGAGAGAGAGAGAGAGAGAGAGAGAGAGAGAGAGAGAGAGAGAGAGAGAGAGAGAGAGAGAGAGAGAGAGGGAGAGAGAGAGAGAGAGAGAGAGAGAGAGAGAGAGAGAGAGAGAGAGAGAGAGAGAGAGAGAGAGAGAGAGAGAGACTCGGTTCCCTTAGGGTGCTATACTAATTACTTATGATTGCACCAGGACAGGACCGGTCTGAGATGCTGGTCTAGGATGATGCATAGCCGGAGGCCCGAACAGTTCAGTCGAGGCATCTCAGGCTTTGTCTTCAAAGAGAAGCTGCATGCCAGGAGTTAAGCTTGCAGCAGCCTCATACTGACGTGAAGCGAATCAAAAAAGTTGCAACGAATAAAAGAAAAAAGTGCTTGCTGTGCTAGCCACGAGGATGGAAGAGATTCTTGTACACTCACACTCGACGTCTCAGGCTGCTGCTGCAGTGGCCGATGCAGCAACACCAGCAGCAGCAGTAGCGGCGGCAGCAGCAGCGAGTGCAGTCTCTTGCTATGCCAACAATGGTCCGTGCCAGTACCAGAAGTTGCTCTTCGGGCATAATGAATCAGCAGAAGACCTTTGATATTTCACTTTGCTGCTTTTTCGAAGACTCTTCCGACAAAGGAAGTGCATTCACTCCCCCTACCCAGATTAAGGGGTCGACTGCCTGGTTCTGTGTAACCCAAGCCCACCCATAGGTAGGGTTACAAGGAATATGCATCGCTGCCGAGGCTGGCAGAAATCATCCAAGCGATAGAGCAAACACTCTGCACGTGAGCTCTATGCACTTCGAGGTTCGCTTCCTGACAGCTGACTGCTGGCTAATTGAAGCGATGACCTCCCCGTCTGACATGATCCCTCATATCCCCATCCATCACAGCCATGGCCCTCACAGCCCTTAATTTTTCAAGCCAAAGCCCCAGTCTCTCACCCCCCAGCGGCCCACTCTTCTTTTCTCTCTACTTTATGAAAAAGTGAAATGCTATCGCAGCCTAATGTAATGACATCTCGAATTTGTAGCACCAAAAAGCACGCTGGGGCTCGACGTGTTCCGAAATTCTCGAACCCATGATGCCAGTCGTTAAAAGCAACTGCCTTACCTCTCGGCCAAACCAGCACCGAGTATCATTGTGCGAAACCATACTTGACGAGGTGTTATGCAGGACAGTTTTCTGTCGGGCTTACACAAGTTGTCGTCTAGCCTACATCGTTTACCTAGCCTCTTGCAATAGACATTATCAATCGGAAGCTGCAGTATTGAATCAATAAAGTGGCCTTGCAGAATCGCAGATGTAAAAGTAAAGTCAAAGGCTAAAGCGTAAAATGTGAAGCTGCAACCACTAGGTAGAGCTACTTCAGCAAAGTGGAGCCCAGGCACACGCAGACATGGTCGCTGGCGACTGGGAGTACAAATGCAGGTCAATCCCACTAGGTAAGGCAGTTGCTTTCACGACCTCGCTTCTGAGGTCGTGGGTTCGATTCCTGCGGTGGGTGATCCTTTATCGCCACTGCAAGCAGTGGTGATAGCCGTAAAGGCTCTTCTGTCGCTATACAAAAAGAGGCTGTTTAATCAGCTAAGATATCTTATCTGTATATCTAATCCAAATGCAGTGTGCTTCCTACTTTCATTATGTGTTTATATACGGGCCCTTATCATAATGACCCTACCACTTATCACCATACCAATAGTATGGCGACACACAGATAGCAACCGAACACGTTATATTGTTGTCAAGACTCTTGCATCAGATTCTGCTATGCTCATGAAGAAAATATGTAGAACCTCAGATGAAATGATGGGAATAAAAAATAATCCCAAAAGTAATCATTGAAAAAATGCACCATCTCATTCAAACTAAGGAGCTATTGCTGTTTTTTTAAAGATTAATGTCTTCCGAGAATTGATTTGGAAGTGTCACGGAATCGGGCAAGCATTGACAATTTTGCTTCAGGAAAAAACGGTTTGGCTCTGCAAGCAGGAAACAATATCCAACTTGGCCCTGCTGAGCCAGCTGTCTCTGTACAGAATACAGGGCAAGCTAGCCGGCTATTCGTGAAGCTGGCGGCTTCGATGGAGAGAACGAGCAGAGAATGAGCTGGTTCAACAATGCTGTAGAGCAGTGGTTCTCAACCTTCTAATGCTGCGACCCTTTAGTACAGTTCCTCGTGTTGTGGCGAACCCAACCATAAAATTATTGTATGCAAAATTTAAAAATAGGCAGCCCCTGTGAAAGGGTCGTTCGGCCCCCCAAGGAGTCGCGACCCACAGGTTGATAACTGCTGTTATAGAAGCGCATACCATATTGTAGCAATGTCGATGCACGCTGCACTGGTAAGCTGAAACGACAATGCGAAAACGAGATAATTCCAAAACAAGCCTCAACCCATGGCTGAGGCCAAGCTCAGCCTACCTGCATACACATTCGAACCCAGTCACCGATTAGTCACGGGCTTCCGGAGGCTATCCTGGTGAGACAGTGCTGCTGCTGCACATGCTAGTTCTCTCCTCTCGACAGAGGCACTGCCAGAAAGATTCTTCCTCCTTACCCTCCGCGATTCTGGCCATTTCCACCGAGTCCAGGGCCTCCTCTCCTACCGAGCTTCTGGCCTGGCCGATTGTAGTCAACCGGCACTGGCACCAGCAGGCTGCGGCCTGCAGCTCTAATCATTCCGACAGGATATCACAGTACCAGAAGGAAAGAAGATCGTGTCGTGAGGTCTGTGGTGGTTGAGACAACGACAACATCTGAAATCTGAGTAAGTCATACAAGCTCCACCTGTTGTGAGGATGAGTCTTTTCTGAGGAGAAGTCATCCACCGGCTGCAATCGTGGCCCTTTGGCCCAGCAGCATGGCCCTTTTCAATTCGAGCAGATAACAACAGCCAAAGGAGAACCTGAACTGATCAGCTCAGCTGCATCCCACTCCTCTGTGACCTGCCTGAAATAACTGGGCTCCTGCTAGGCTGCCTGCGGTCGGTCGGTCGGTGCTGCACATCAAAGCATCGATTAGCAGTCACCCTGGCAGCACAGGAGTTTGCTCCCTCACAGCTCAGTCTGTGCAGCAGAGGGCTAAGTCACAGTGGCTTTTGTCAAAATCTAATGTGGATGGCAAGGGATCATGCAGATCAGGCGAAATGGTGACAAAGCTGTCTCAAGTCACCAAGTGATCATTTGCTGGGCCATTTATCCACTATGAGTTGCAGGGAGGTTAGCTTCACAGTGGGTTGGGTAGGGCAAACCCTCCTCTACCTAGCCACCCGAGCACACCTACAGGCAGGCAAGGCATTTGCTCAGTCGTCTGACCTGGTTCTCTCATTTTTATTTTTCAGACTTCCTGGCACGATCGTTGGCATGATCGTTTACACGATCGTTTACTCGTTTACCCATTGCAGCAATAATGCCTTGTGGCCATGTGATCTTACCCTGGGCTGTGGTACAGTTCCGGTGCCAGGTGACCAAAGTGCATAAGACAACACTGCCTAACACAGAGACTTTGGCTATCCTTGAATGTATCACTCCAGAGAAAGAGTGGGGCATAGCAAAGATCTCTGTCTTTTTTAAACAATTAACAGTTATCACGAGCCAAGATATGTATGGCAGTGCCTGGAGTGCATCAGCAGGCACTTATGCATGCTTGCACACTCACTACCACACCCAAATCCACCCACAAGCATATATCCTCCCAATAACAAACCTACATCTACTAACACATGAGCAGTCATGTACAGGCAATGTTAATTTGCATGACACATAATCGCTTTCTGCCCAAGAGTATGCAAGTCCAACCATTAGAGAAATCCAAACTGAGAGAGAGCAAGAGAGAGGGAGAGATCGATGGAAAGATTGACAGCTGGGGAAGAAGGAAAGGCTGAGAGGACAAGACACGACAGATGACAAGAGAGGACAGAACAGGAGAGTAGAGGAGGCGAGAAGAGACGGGAGGAAGGGAAAGGGATGAGAGAGAGAGAACAGTGACAGGGAGAGCCAGAGACAGGAAGAGAGAGAGAGAATGAGAGAGGGAGAGAGAGAGAGAGAGAGAGTGGGAGGGAGAGAGAGACAGAGAGAGAAAGAGTGTGAGAGAGGAAGAGACAGAGAGAGAGAGAGAGAGAGAGAGAGAGAGAGAGAGAGAGAGAGAGACAGACAGACAGACAGACAGACAGACAGACAGACAGACAGACAGACAGACAGACAGATAGACAGACAAACAGACACACAGAAAGACACACAGAGACGGAGAGAGAGCCAGATAGAGAGAGATAGAGAGAGAGTGAGTGAGAGAGAGGGAGAGAGAAAGGGAGTAAGAGAGAGAGAGAGAGAGAGAGAGAGAGAGAGAGAGAGAGAGAGAGAGAGAGAGAGAGAGAGAGAGAGAGAGAGAAAGAGTAAGAGAGAGTGAGTGACTGTCCTTTAGCAGAGCCTGCAGCACTGTTGACTAGATCCTAATGACTTTCAGGCAGTTGAAAGTCTGTAAGAAGCCAACAGCAATTCTCTTTATTAATGCAGTACCTCAGCATTGTTAACAGGCTCTTGCATGGCTTTATGAATAGGATCCCCATCTATTGACGTCGGGATAGAGGCCTGTCGACACAGCAGCAGCAGTTCGAGTTCATATCTACTAGTCATCAGAAGGCAAAATAAACATGACATCACAGTGCCTGAGTGTGCCCACAGCACCCAAAGATTAGATCGGCAGCCTGAGCAGGACAACAGGGCTGCCTGCCAAGGAGGCACGGGAGCTTCGTTCTGCACATTGTTCTGCACTGTCTGCTTTAGCTTGGCATCTCTAGTTAAATGCCAGCTTGCCGATGGTATCCAGCTGCCACGGTTGTAGCCACTGGCCCAGGCTGCTGCAGGTGCCAGTTGCCAGCTGCCCCCCATAGATATGTACTGGCTTAGGACACCAAGCTAATCTCCAATACGGCCTCGGGTGACCTGCTGCTGCTGCTACCATTTATTGCCCTCGGGTCTTAGCCAAGGGGTAAGGTGCTCGAACTTCACGATCGTGGGTCGTGGGTTCGATTCCTGCAGTGGTTAATCCTGCATCGACCACTGAAAGCCGTGGTGAAAGCAGTGGTGATTGATTCTTCGGCAGCCATATCAGTGAGGCTGCAAAATCAGCCTTCCTTTATTTCTAGATAGCCAATGGGTAGCCCATGGGGCTGGCGGGATCAGGTCGAGATTCAGTGAACAAAGCCTCGCGCCAAAAGCGCTAGCATTTGGGACAGCTGTGTCCAGCTACAGAGCATGTATCGACCATGGCCTGCAAGCAAGAAGTCACCTACGGCCTCGGCTGGTGAGGCAACCTGAAAACTGAGCATAATTGCTCAAAAGTCCTTGATCCCTAGTTTAATTGGAGCAGTTTTTGCAGAAGAAGGCATCAGCATTGCAATGGCAGGAAGAGTTTGCGTAGAAGGAAGGTACTACTCCATCGAAGTCTTTGCACTTGGGCTAGCACTTCTGCTGCCAAATGTGGCACAGAACCTGAGAAGACACTGGAAGAGAAAAAGACATGCCGTGCTTGAGCAAGTTGATTTGAAACCGGATGCAGGTAGCAAGAATTGTGCTCTATTCGTTCGCCTGCGATTGGGTGGTAGCTGTGGGCTAGAGTTTCAAGAATGGCTGCTGTCCAGCTAAAGTTAGAGCTGCACCTGCACCTGAGCACTAGTTTTCATCATCAGGCACTGGCCACTGAGTTCACTTGGAAGCAGTGGGAATTGTGACAGAAGCCTGCTTCCACTTTCTTCCTTTTCATTTGGCAGGCAATGTGCTCAACCAATCAGTGGCTAATTCAGCCATATCTCGGTCGCAAATGGGCTCCTGCTAGTAGCCACAGCAGCCCCAAAGGCAGCAGAGCCTGGGGTAGCAATTCGGCAGGCAGTCGCTGACAATTTTCTAAAACTAGACGATGATAAAACTAACTTACTAGTTATCGGAAAACCCAGTGTGGTTCAGCAATTGGAAAGGCTGGCAGTTAAAATTGGCCGTGCCAGCATATCTCCCATTGAATCAGCTCGAAATCTAGGTGTCATGTTCCGAAGTAACCTCTCGTTAGACGATCACATCAGCTCCACAGTCAAATCTGCCTACTTTTAGCTTCATAGCATTGCTAAAATTCGGGCTTGTTTAGATAAGAATACCACGTCTAAGTTGGTCCATGCATTTCTGACATCCTGACTTGATTTCTGTAATTCGCTGCTTACTGGCCTACCAGCATGTGCGATCAGGCGATTGCAGCTTGTGCAAAACTCTGCAGCTAGGCTTGTCTGTCGTGAGCATCGCAGTTGCCACATCACACCACTTCTCGCCGACCTGCACTGACTACCAGTCAAGCAACGGATCGACTTCAAGGTTTTGTCGCTCACTTTTAGGTCACTCCATTCTTTGGCCCCTGCCTATCTCTCAGATCTACTCCCCCACCAGGCCAAGCATCATACCACTTCCTTTTTGGAATCCGACAGTTTACCAATATCTCCTACAAACCTCAAATCCTTTGGAGACTGAATTTAGTTTGTATGCTCCCAAAGCCTGGAACTCCCTCCTGACTTACGTCAGAACATCCCCTGACTTGACCACATTTAAAAAGAACTTACAAAACACCTATTTAGGACAGCATTTAGTCGGTTCCTGTGATTCGTCCTTCATGTGCTTATGCATGCTGACACTGTGCATGCTGCCACTAACCACATTTGCATGCTGACCCTGTGCATGTCAACCCTAACGACGTTGTTCATGTTGTTTATCAAGCATGATATTCCTTACGATTCAATCGCGTTTCCCTTTGCAGCAAATGTAAAGCACCTAGGGAGAGATTGAGTTCTCTGAGGGCACTTTATCAAGCGCATCATTATTATTATTATTAAACACTGTTTCCAGGCCGTGATCAGTCAAGAACCTGAATCAATGGTGGTGGTGATAAGGCCAAGAGGACTAAGGCACAATTATACTAGTACTTAGAGTGCTCTAAATTACTTAAATCTACTTCAAGCAATCGAAAATCAGCTTCACCAAGCTTCAACAATGAACGCGTGCTATGTGCAGATGTATTTAGAGAAAGTTCCAAAAACATGATGTCGTTGAGCATGTGGTTTCTTATGCTTAAGTACTGCAATGGTCAGCCCAGTCTCTTCCAGGGCCCAGTTGCACTGAGATCCGTTTGCATGTTTCACATGTTCACTTTCGGCTGGGTCGGCCTTTGCAGTCTATTTCCTAAGAAAAGTCCACTTGAATAATAACCTAAATTAAATGTTGCAGCCATCACTCAAGTCAATTGTTTTAATGAGTTGTCGCCACCACAATTTTGCAGTGGACCTCGAATTTTTGCAGTGGGTTCTTTGCACGTGACTAGACTGCTCTGCTGCCTGACCTGGCTGCTCTGGGCCATTAAGTGCCATAAGCAGCCAATCAGCTGGCACGTTACGTCAAGAACCTATATCAGTAGCTCCAAGCTGCGACAAGAGGCTATGCTAGAGTTTTTATTTTTCAAGGCTAATCCAGAGTCAAAGTAAGTAGCACTTGGCATGTCATACTCAGACGAGGCTCGATTAAGACACAGAAAAGTAACCACACTTGCATGCTGACACTGTGCACGCCACCCTTTAACCATGTTATTCTTGTTGTTTATTGAGCATGCTACCACTAACCATTCGATCGTGCTTCCTTTGCAGCAATTGGAAAGCACCTAGAAAGAGATTGAGTTCTCCGAGGGCACTTTATCAAATGTATTATTATTATTAATAATAACAGTTTTTAGCCGTATGGATGTCAAATAGTAATATAAACACTACCCATCCATTATTGGAATCAAGTAACAAACTAATTGCCCTCACGATTGCCTACTATACAGTGATTCTTTCCATTACGCAGCTTTTCAAACGACTACTCGCAAGCACTCACTATTTCGGAGTTCAGAGTTTTTGCATGAAAGGAAAAATACCGGCAATTACAGATGCAACGTTTGTTGCTGCCACGCTATTGACATGCATTGCTGATATGCATGTAGTCATGCTTGGAGAAAAAAGCGTACTCACATGTAGCAACTCACCTCTACCGACATTGACCTGCTCACCTACTCCCCAAGTGAGCTAATGCAATCAAGGTTGCCTGTACGGCTAAAACACCATCATTGCATCTCCTCGAATACCAGCATTGCACCCCCATAAACGGTAGGCTGGATCGATATCAACAGCTCATCTCTACCTCCAGTCCCCAGAGCAAGTCACTGAGGCAGGTTGCAATCCGTCCCCCTCCACTAGAATCATAAGTAGCCGGCTCACCTTGAGCATCGTCTGATTATTGGAGTTCAATAGCCACTTCATCTTCTCTGATCTCTGAGCGAGGCTCTCGATAGATGCTCACTCACTAGCCCACAGTCTTCCTGTGAGCCACTTCGCCTTGGCGGTGACATGCACATCGAAGTGTTATGCGACGCACCATGTCGATGTCGCCTGCCGCTCGCTATCGGGCCGAGGATCTGCCTCGGCAGCAGCATGACTCCAGCATATCTGCCAGCATGCCGGGCAGGCAGGCGCCCGACTGACAGGTGCCCTCCTACTGGGTCTCAGTTGGCCGGCAGCTGGCCGGCCATTCAGCTGCTGCCCGAGCGGCTGCTAGCCTCACTCTCGATCGCAGCCTCCATTGTTCCTGCTACGGCTGGCTGAGCCCGACTCGGCTGCTGACTGCGAGCGACTGACTCCAGGCGGGCCTTTGTTGAATGCTATCGCACGCTGTGCATCTCCATTAACGGTAGTCCTGGACCAGCTCCTGCGACTGCTGATCGACTCGAGCGAAAGCCTCGTCGTGAAAAGCCCCACCCAATGCTCGTCCATTCACTGCCCTCCTCCCTCTCCCACAAGCCACCAGCGCCGACGCCCAGAGCGGCTGGCAAATCAATTACGATGCTATCGTCTCTCAACTTGGTACACTCCGTCTAGAGTCAATAAGGACCAGCTAATTGTGTCGGTCGAGCTGGCCGAGCCGATGGCGGCCGCCAGCCGTCAGGGCCGAGTGCTGGGCATCGCAAGCAGCCAGCCGCCATTCGTCTGCCTTTCCTAGATGAACTAGATGGACGCCAAGCTGGCGTCATCTGTTTTCCATTTCTGACTGTCCACTATCAGAGCGCTGGGCGTGGAAATTCTGAAGCTACGAATACGACTATTAGTCCAACCGCGGTAAGAAACTCCACACCGCATACGACTATTATCCCTACCGCGATAGCAGAAACTCCGAACCCTGCAGACGACACTCGTTCCTAGAACCGTAAGAAGCTTTTGACGAGCTTTTGATGACGACTATCACGACTGCCAGCACAAGGAACTCTAAAGTGCTGCAGAAGACTAAGCATGTCTCTGGAAGATGTTTAGCAAATCTCGAGAGCAACATTTGTATTAATACGTACGGTACGTGTAGAAGTAGTTTCGTACTGCATTTTATGGCCGTCGGCAAGCACGGCGACAGCCGTAGCTGCTCTTCAGCCGCCATTTAAATTTAAATTTAATTTTAAAGGCCAATAAATCGACCGACCTTTTTATAACCTTCTTAAGGGGAGAAATCCTGGTAAACGTCGTAGACGTCCTCGAAAAGCTGCAGAGCATGTATGGGGGCGTCCTCCGTAGGTTTCTTCACTTTTATCAAGGACTAAATCTAAACTTTAAGCGATCTAGATGAGCATTCTCCTTTGACGTTTCTCTCACTAGAAACCGAATTCCATATAAGGGCGCTTTAAGAACAATTAATTATAGTGACTTTTATTTTTTATGCATTGCGTCTTTCACTGGAAGAGTCGCGACCGACATCTTGCCGTAAGCGTGTCTTCGGGGTTAGTAACAGTCAAGTAAGCTGCATTAGCGGCGGTTTCGTAACTAAGAAACAGCTCGAGAAAGCTTGCGAAAGATGAATGAAATTAACAGTGAACGCTAGCTAATTCAATAGCCTCGCTCATATAGCGGCAGAAGAGCTTTAATGACTATGACCACCGCTTGCATCAGGTAGTAACAGATCTCTAAAGGGAGAACCCCCTCGAACCCACGACCTGGGTGGTTACGAGCAAGCACCTTAACTCATGGGCTAAGACTCAAGGGCACATTCTGGCTGTCAAGTGTACCGTTTAGAATATCGCGACTATCGACCACTGCGCCCATCCACCATTCTAGCTAAAGCCGGGTCTAGCCCGAACGAGAACGCCGAGAAAGCGTTTGGGCGTTCACATGCAGCCCGGTCATACCGGACGGGTGGAGTTTTTTTTTAACGACGTCACCACCGTGGATCAACCGTCGCCGCCGCCACGTACTTGGGCTAGTGGCTTAGGCTGCTCGAGGTTGCCTGCCTGCCTGCCTGCCTGCCCGCCCGCCCGAGGTTCAGCTTAGTGCTCGCGGTCGCACTCTGCGTCTCTGCTTTGGGCCCTTGGTGCCTGCCCATTGGCCAGCCCACGGCTGGTAAAAAAATACTAGCCGATTTAACAGCCTCCTTTTGGATAGCGGCAGAAGAGCCTTAAAGGCTATCGCCGAAGCCCGCAGCGACAACAAAGGATCGCCAGCCGCAGGATTCGAACCTACAGCATTGGGACCGAGGTCGCGAAGAACAACCGTCTTAGTGTACCGTCACGGCTCACAGTACATCTCCGCTAGAGAGATATGTTCGATCGGATTCTGCTGCCAGTCGATCAGGCCCAGGTCTATGGAAAAGCGTCACCTGATGCTTTCCCGTCCACTTCGCAGCCGGCTGCGAATATATAATAATAAAAAGGTAATAATAAAAATATAACATAATACAATATAATACAATAGACTCTATTATAGATGCTTGCTCGCTTTGGCTTGCTTGATACAGCGCCTGTACCTCACCCTTCGGTATGAATTCTCTTGCATTTGTAAAAGGCCTGGATGGGTATTAAGTTCTCTTAAGGTGCAGCGAACACATTGCTATCACTTTTATTATTATTTTTTATTATTATTATTAGCTAAGCCTTCGAAAAATGTGCGGAAAAATCTAACATGCTTCGTTGTGGTATTGGTGGTTCCAGTGAGGAAGGACACGACCAGATTCAGAGCAGATATGGCATGGCTATGGAGTAGCTCAGAGTAGCTTTGGATAGCACCGGAATAGCTCAGAGTAGCTATGGATCTACACTATAAAAGATTCAGAACGCTAGCTTTGCCTCTTCCACTGGAACACATTTTAATGCTGACCGTAATATTAACGACTGACGCCTATAGGCGTCGTACTCGGTCCAACATCGAGTCTCCTGCTACCGGTAATATTAACGACTGACGCCTATAGGCGTCGTACTCGGTCCAACATCGAGTCTCCTGCTACCGAGTTTAGTTTAGCAGTTAGCGCTAAATTACAAAATAGGCTGTTGCATCGTGGTCACTGGGGCACTAATAAGTGAACGAAACCTGTAACACTGTCGCATTATTGCCCAAGCAAAGGCTATGGCTATGGTTCTCGCCCCTGCTCTTTGGAATCAGTGAGTTCAAGTGCTAGTGTCAACATGACATTTGTGCATTCCTCCCCATAAACACCGTTGGCGACAGAAGCCTTAGCTCGGCAGGTCCTAGATTGTAAAATTCGCTTCCACGATTCTTACGAAACGACAACTACTCCCCAGCTACCAACTATGGGTCATCCTGTCTAGCAGTTCTGAGCTGCTACTTCTATGCTACTCTCTACCCCAACTGCTCTCCTAACTCTGCTATGCTTCTCACTTTCTCTTTGTTTCGTGAGATGATGTCTGTTGGCTACCGAATGCGTACCGAAAGCCACTTAGGCTGTGTGTGCTTTTCAAAACTCTCCTGCGTGACACCCAAATAGTCTTTGTGGCTTTGTGGAGTTACAGACAGAGATACATAACAATAGATTACATTGAATTACATTATACTTGATTTTCCTGCAGGCATAGTGATATTTCTTTAGGTTGTCTAGCTCTAAGTAAATCCGGACTACGGCTCAGCTAGACATTGCAAAATGCTGTAACAATGAATCTTTGTTGTTCTTGTGCTGCAGCTTTTCATATGATCCAGTGTCAAGGTCTTTACCTAAGTAGCCAGCATTTCTTGCTATCCCTACGAGTAAGTAGCCTAATTTGAGGCGTCTTGCTCCAGCAGTCACGTGGCCAGGATGCTGTGAGTTATAGTATCCCACAAGCAGTGAGGCAATGGGACAGTGGGACATATTATATCAGTTTCGGGTGGCGTTTTCAATACAAACACGTTCACCTGGCCTTGAATTGTCCACTGAAGCTTACACTGAGCCACCGGAGTTATTCCGTATCCGACTTCACTGAAGAGTTGTTTGCAAACTGTTTGCAGGCCAAGTTTCTCCCCGATTATGTTTCAACAGCTACCTTGGCAAGAATGTATGAGTTTCTAGAACCTCTACGGCCCATGAATGCGGTTGATGAACTGACAATAACGTGGAGCAGGACAGGTGCTCGTTAAATTGCACGAAAAACCTTCAATTGGGCTAAATGCACGAAACACCAACACTTGGTAAATGAAGAGTAGCCATGGTCGCGTGACCCGCCAGGTGCTGTTATGACTGCCAGTAAAAAGCAGATCCGTAAGTGAGCAACAGCTCTAGATAGCTTGCAGTGTGACAAGAAGAAAGAATGCATGGTGAACGTTAACAGACTTTCGAATTAAATAAGGAACACAAATGTTTAATTAGGCAGAACTAATTGTAAGCTAAGCACTGTCCTCTCGATCCCATATGTAGCTTGGGCAGACACGAGCTGCTTCGGTCGTGACATCTCTAGACAGTTTAGCAAGCAAGAGCCTACGATGCGCTGATGTCTAAAGCAATCTGCCCTACCTGCTATGGCCGCTCACCTATCCTTAACAAATCTACGGTTAAGGAAATCCTTTCAGAAATGAGGGGATCGTAGCAATAAGGACGCGAATGCAGCTGCAGGTGCTGTAACCTATACACTTATAGGTCCACTCCCGAGCTAGCTTTTGAGACCAAGTTATCTAGTAGACAAGACGCTAGGCACGGACAGCTTAAAACGGTCCTCTTTTTATCGTAATACATATAAAAACGTTGAGCGGCTGCTGCAGCAGCCTCCTCTTTCGGTGGCAGCAGATCAGTGGCAGCAGACGTCGGACGCGACTGGCAAGTGAGACTCGACTGATAGCCTGGGTCGTCGAGGATAGGAGAAATAGTAAGCTGTCACTAACCTATTAGTCGGTCCAGTTTAGTTGGAGAGAGACGTCCTGGTAGTACAGACTTGTGGGGGGGATTCGTGTCGTGCTTGCATAGGCTGGGAGGATTCTCGTCGTGCAAGAATAGGCGAGTAGAGGATCTAGGTAACACGATCACTTGCCATTGGTGATCTTCGGCTGCTTTTATTTGAGCAGGGACAGAGAGCTCGACACCCATGTTTACGGTGCTGAAAGTACTTGATCCCGGAACTTGAGTAAACAAGTGCACAGTGCAACTATTTCTAGTTGTCGCAAGACAGGCAGGGCTGCAGAAACGAACGACGACAATGCGATGCTGACAAGCACGACGTTGAGTAACATGCAGCTGAAAAGTAGCTCTGCTTTCATTTCCGCTTATATAGTGATGGACCTGAGCTGGGCAGGTATCCGATACGAGCTCATCATGCCTCGAAGAGTCTGATACGATTAGCCGTAGCCTCACCTCATGCCTACGTTGCCCTAGTCAGTGGCCTTCTAAGCACAACACGCAGGGGAAGCCTGGGAAGCCAACTAAAGATTCAAATCTGCATCCATCCCCACTCTGTTATCTTTCTAAAGCCATTGCTAGCTTACTTTCATGCCGGTTTTTAGCCAAGGAGAACACACAGAAGGATGCTAACAACTGAATCCTTCTGGGAACTTTCCGGATGCTATGGTTTCTTTATTGTGTCTGCCTTCCGTTAGGTAGCCGTTTAAAACCAGCAATGGTGGTAGAAATCGCTAACTCATCACCATCTTCATGTCCTAGCCACTGGTGGGTAACAGAAGATGCAACTGGGGCATACTTGACGAGATCGACTCGAATCCTGGCATGCAACAGGCAAAACGCAGCAAGCAAATGCCAGTTGAGTCCAATTTGGTCTCCGACCTAGATAGTTACCGCGGGACCAAAACTGAGCATGACCAGCGTGAGATGCTGAATGCCTCTCAGCTGGAGGGCCGCAGTAGCACTTAAGTGTGTTCTCCTCACCTGTCTATGGTCAGATCACACTTTAGAAGAAGCAACTCTACCGATGCAGGAATCCTAGCTGTAAACACCAGCTGGCAGCTCCAGAGGTCCGAGCGATAGCGATTGTCGGGCTTAGGAAGTCTACCCACCTCTAACCAGGCCTGCTGTCTAGAAATAATTGACTGAGGTTACAGCCGTGGCCACAGGCATTACGACAGCCATCTATCGGAACTAATCATAGCAGCATTGATTTGAAATGGATGACTCAGAGTGGTATTCACTGTAGAAAGTCGCTCTGCCGGCTAGACAGAGTTGAACTGGATGAGACCCACGACTCCTGCTCCCTTAGCTTGCCTGTCTCAGCCTTCAGGTGCTAAAGTAAACTGCCCTAGCTAGCCATAGGCAGCACTTGCTTAATGAGCCACGATTGTTTAAACATCAAGTTTTGTGAGGCTCCAGGTCGGTGCCTGACTACACTAGGGTGCCATTCTGATGGCACTCTGGCCAGTGCCAGCCAATTCATTTACCCTTCTCCTACAAGCTGTCGAGTTTAGTGTGATCATGGTTGGTTAGTGGTGGGGGTAGTGGTTCAGCAGCAGCAGCAGCAGAAGCAGCAGCAGGTATGACCGGCCGACCACCGCCATGCCAGCCCCAGCAAGCTCGAGTAGGCTAATAACGATCAGCTTGTCATTTATATAGAACTCTAAAAGAGCTTGATCTCTCATTCCTGCATTTTGCAGATTGGCTCTCTAATCCCTTCCTGTTATCCCTGATTGACTTCTTGATCCTCCCTCCCACGGTCGGTCTTTCAACGACACTAATTCGTTTCCACTTGCGCCGGAATGTATAGGGGTGCTGCCCTGCTCACACGCGACTCCCTCATTTCATAGGCTCCTCAGCCATAGGGTCTGTTGAAATTATGCCGTATGGGCTCCCACCTTCTCTGGCTCTGAAGATACTCAAGGGCCAACTCCCAAGCGACCGCACGATGATCTCATTCATCTACCTCTTTCTATTGTATTTCGTTTGGTGCGGCTCCAGCCATTTGAATCCCGTAGAAGATTTGGCTATGTGCAGCACATTTCTCTTTGCACATTTCTCTTTGCAGATTGCACATTTCTCTTTGCAGATACAGAGAGCACAGCATGTCAATGAACTACGAGCTGTTTAGGTGCTCATGGATGTCATAGCTAAGCTCGAAGTCGAACGCTGACCTATTGGTGCAGCTAGGACTACTTTGCTTAAAGGCCCCTTCCTCATTGCTGCTGTGGGCAGTTTGTAAAAGGTGGGGGCGGAGCGGCTGCCGGTGCTGCCTTGGCCACTGCTGCTGTCGCTGCTGCATTTTCCTGGTCAGCTAGTTGGTCGAGGGGCAATGCAATGCATCTCCATCGGCAATACCACAAGGCCGCAAGAACTAGATGGGTGGAGAGTTTTATATTGTGCACCCAGGGCCTAAGCAGCTTTCGGTGTGCATTCGGTAGTCAACAGACTTAATCTCAGACAGCAAAGAGAAAGTGGGAAGTATATCTGAGTCAGAAGAGCAGTTGAGGTGGTGAGTGGCATGGAAGTACTAGCTCGGAACGCCTGAAAAGAATATGCGATGGTCAACAGAGGAGAGTAGATACTATTGCTTAAGGACTGTTAAAGAGAACTCGTCAGTCTAGGGCCTGCAAACCAAAAGCATCTGTCGCCGAAGTCTTCAAGCGTATGAATGGAGCAGCTAGTTTATTGTCCATGAGGACCTGAGGGGTCGAGGTGGCTGAAACTGGAGCAGCAGCAGCAGTTCAGCTAAGTACGATGCGATGCGGCCAAGTGAAGGGCAATTAGCTGCTGATCAGTTGCTGTTCCCGACCTCCAGTCTGATTAAGCACTGATTGCAATAGACAAGAGCAAAGTGCTGATCATGCAAGGGCCCTTTGCTGTACCGATGCAGCAGCCATGCTGCGATTCGTTGACGTAATAAGGTCGTAGCAGCTGCCTGACGCCGAGCTGCTAATAGGGGGCGGCAGAAGAAAGGGGCCATCACTATTCGGCTGCCGGCCCTACGGCAGCATTGGCACAGCATGGAGCTCTTACTGACAGGAGGTCATTAAGTATTGTCACTATTGAGTACTAGTAGCATTGAGCAAATGACAGTACAGGCACATACTAGTTATGAGCACAAAGTGATTAGTTCAGCCATCGGCTCCTGTCTAACCATTTAAGCAGTAGCTGCCTACACTGGTCAGCAGCTGTTGAGCATTGCTATGGCAGCTGCTGCTGTTCAATCCTCTCTGAGGTGTTGCAATGCTAACACAGGCAATAACATGGAGCAGCAAAAGCTTGTCGTTGCCGACCTTAACTGCTGCTTGATACCTCTGCAGCTGCTGCAGCCATCTGCTTGACTGGGTCGACAGTTTTACACGAACTTTCGCATCACTAAAATTTCCCATCGTGACTTCCCACAGCAACGTGTGCTGTCCTTAAAATACTAATAATGAAATACTCCATTGTCATTACATGCTTGACTAATATTTTGGCTCAGAAAGCAGCTCACACGTTCAGAAATAAAATAGGTAGATAGATAAATACATAGATAGATAGATAAATAGATAGAAATAGACAGCTTCTTGCCTTGATCGTCTCCTCGATAGTGTACGGTCCTCCTGCAGAGGACGTGGCCTGCGCACTGCTGGATCCAGCCGCAGTAGCCGAGGTGACTGCGTATGTGCCCTGACGCCTCTGTGCACTTCCTTTGCTATAGTCAGCCATTTCAGGTGCAGCCAAATTGTATCTTCTTGTAAGAGATCCTCACCGAAGTACGAAGCCTTTGGATTGCAGACTTGTTGCACTCCTATTCTCCTCGAAATCGCTACAGCGGCAAACGGGCAGACCTAAAGGTTGTCTGACAATCAGATGTGCATGGTGTGAAGTCAAGGTCAGCTGATACAACTGCCTCATTTACTTGGCACCAGAAGAGCCTTGGCGGTCATCATGCCAGTTGCAGCGGGCAATAAAAGACAGCCTGCTGCAAGACTCGTACCCACGACGTGATTAGTGAAGATCGAGAGACCAAACCCTGGGCTGGTATGCCGATACTAACTACTACTCCATTCATTTGCTATTAGCCACTAAGTCATACTTGCACATGCACACGTGCATGCATGCTTAGATGCATTCTGGGACGAATGCTAGCACCGCGTGAGGCAAGTCGGTGTGCCCACATGCTACAGATGAGAACTGCAGTAGAAAGTTTGACAAGCGTGAAGGCGCACGCAGGACGCCCTCTCTGGCTTGTTAATTGATGCAATACTGATACAAATTGGCGTATTCTTGCAATGCCGTGAGAGAACTGAAACTCTATTTGCTAGCTTCCTAAAGGCTTTAAAAAAGCATATACAATGAATGGCTTGTGATAACTACCTGCACAGTTGCAGCACACGTAATTGTATTAAGGACGATTTACAAGGTTGTCATGTGGGTTTCTAGTTGTGTGCTCAGGGGCTGACCAGTTAAAAAAAGCGTGTGCTATTGCAGCGTAAATATACACATAAAGCACGATTCAAGTGGGTGAAGTAATCGTGGAACAAGTGGGTTTTCAGCTTAGCGTCTATCGAAGGGTGACTCCCTCGGTGGCTTGGTGCTAGTCTTTAGCAGGTTACGGCTGTAGGTGCTTCTTGCTTGAAAAATGAGACGAACTCTAACCTAAATTACACTAGGATCGCTAGATGAGGTACTTATTCAAAAGCGGAAGCTGCGATGATACAGGGTCGATGTGAATACTTTTGGATCATGACTCAGTGGATAATTATGATCTTTGATAAGATTGTTTGGGCTTTAGCCAAGATAGATTAATATGACATACAATAACAACTAGTATGACATACTCACATATTCCAGTAGATGGACAGGCAGTCTCAATCTTTTGCATTTCGGTTAAAGCTTACTCTGAGTAGACTAAGCTATCGTAAACAATAGGGGTACTGGAGGTGACTGCATGCTGCCAAGAAAACGGAATCGGATGTTCAAAACTTAGTACTGACTCGAGTTGACTGGATGCAGCAGTGAGAGAATATTTAATAGAGAGCATAACATTTAATGCGAGCCACGCATGTATCAGAGCCTCATAGAACATGACTTGAGCAAAGCCTCAAATTGAAATGTAAAAGCTCAAAATGTCACAAACTTTGACAATAATAACACATTTTTACAGCACCCTATACAATCTATTTCTAGGCACTTCACATGTATAGAAAAGCTTGTCAATTTTTATAATAACAATAATGATAATAATGATAACAATAATAATATCTTTTATTTGCACCCTTAGATAACTTAATCTCTTTCTAGGCACTTAACATATAATTAACAATAACATGCAGTGTCAGCATGCACAAGCACACAATAACAATTCATATGGACTCATCGCATGCTGCGAGGATTAGGTTAATTTTTAGCTTATTTTTTAACGCTATTATGTCACAGGGTGTCATTAAGTGAGTTGGTAGTGAACTCCAGGCTTTGGTAGCATATTAACTCTTGGCATGGTCTATTTGAGTCAGATAAGTGGGTACTAATAAACCAAGCCTTATTTAGATTTCAGGTAAGAGTTCGAATACGTTTAGCTAGGCCGGAGCAAGAGAATGCAGGGACTAAAGAGAGATGGATGGATTAGTATGTAGAAGGTCAGTCAGTCCCACAGATTACATTAGGCAACATATTTCAAGTTTCTCGTGTGCTTGGGTACACATTATATTTTTCTAATCAGCGAGGCCTAAAATTAATATAAAATACCTATCGTTATACAAAACATTTGCTTCTCTGGTTAAGATATTGTTATTTTGAATTTCTCAGAAGATTCGCCATGGTGCACAGTGTGGACAGAGAGTTCACGCATGTAGCAGCTGTCGTGCTGCTACCCGAATTGGTGAGCGTTAGCCACCAGACGGCACTATAGAAGAGTACCCATAAGTGCTGATGCCTTTAAATGAACAATTTAGTTTACGTTATTCCAGGGTTAGAGAATTGATAATGGTCACATTCCGTTGAGACGGCATCAGGAGATTGTTTGCACCCAGAAGATACATTTTGCTACATTCGTGACAATGGATCAAGATAACCTCAAATAATTTCGCGTTGAAAGTGCCCATTAAAATATGCATTACCCTTAGACGAATATGGAAGCATGCCTTTACCAGGATCCAGACATGCCCAGGGCACATCGGTTCACCAAACTCTTGAAGGTAAGGTGAGCAATTGCTGCTGGCAAGGTGTTAATTTCTTTACAATCCACGCATTAAATATCCACGCATGCCTATATCCACGCCCCCTGTAATACACTGGCTTGAACTCCATGTATCCACCCTTCTGGAGAGGAATCAGCCATCTTCATAAGAGAGAGAGAGAGAGAGAGAGAGAGAGAGAGAGAGAGAGAGAGAGAGAGAGAGAGAGAGAGAGAGAGAGAGAGAGAGAGAGAGAGAGAGAGAGAGAGAGAGAGAGAGAGAGAGAGAGAGAGAGAGAGAGAGAGGAGAGAGAGAGAGAGAGAGAGAGAGAGAGCAGCAGCAAGTCTGCAAGTAAGACCAGCAAGTAAGCAGCCAGGGAGGTATGCCAGATCTAGATTTCAATTTCAGAGATGCATTTTAGGAGAGAAAACACCACGCTGTCATCACCAGAAAGACCTCAACGATCTGATCCGTGATCATAGTCTTACCAAGTCCAAGTCTGAGATTTTGACACCTAGGCTCAAGAGGTGGAGCTTGCTACAGGAAAGTATGAAAGTAGATCGTAAAAAGCATAACCAGCTTTTTTCCAACTTCTTCAGCGAGCAAGAAATGTTGTGCCTCCTTAACAATTAGACCAGTCTCTTTGAGGCTATATAAATTACCCGTACTCTGACTTAAGTGCACCTATTCAGCTGGTTTGGTGCAGCTGTTAAGGTACTCTCCCCGACAAAGGTCTGGCTGAGGTCACGGGCTCGAGCCCCGAGGCATATGTGAAGCGCCTGAATAGTGATTAATTTCTCTTAGGGCGCTATACAAATGAATTATATATAAAGAAACTTCCCTGAGGAGCCTCAAAGTTGTGCTGCTTTATTACAGAAACAACTGTACATCTCTGCCTATAGCTCGTTGCCCTCAATGGGGTTTACAATGGCTGAAAGATTGTTGGATACTTCAAAACTGTGTCGTTCATGATAGATTTCCAGCAGGGTTTCATAATGTTTCCTTATTTTTCTTTGGCCACGACAAAGCCGGGACACGAAGACTCGATATCAACGAAGGAACTGGCACCAGCCCACCGAGATCTCTGTAGGGAAGAACAATAGGACGCTGGCGCCACTAGTTAACCCCCAGAAGGTGGTGATGCTAAAGTCACACAACAAGTTAGGCCTCGACAAGGAATCTATCTCTGCTCTAGACAATAAGTCAGCAGCTTTCAAGTATACCCGTGCTGTCCTTCCGCAGGTGTCGGAGGCAAAGGTCAAAGTGGGTATGTTCGGACACCGTATAAAGATGATCATAGGGTGTGAGCAATCCCCTGAGAAGCTGAGAGCAAGATAGAAAGCGCCGTCGAAGCGATTCGATGCACGTTTGATGGCTTTCTGAGTAGCCGCAAGGCTGAAACTATAAAGCAGCTGGTTCTCATAAAGAACTAAACGTATCTCCGTCAGTAACTCGACAAAGTCATAAAGACCACGTGGGTGTTACGCAGGAGAGTTTTGTATAGCTCACTCACAGCCTAAGCGGCTTTCGGTACGCATTCGGTAGCCAACAGACTTCGTCTCACGCAACAAAGAGAAAGTGGGAAGCATAGCAGAGTCAGGAGAGCAGTTGAGGTAGTGAGTAGCATTGAAGTAGCAGTTCAGGACCGCTGAAAAAGATGTGCCACAGTCGGCAGTTGGAGAGTAGTTGTCGTTGCGTAAGAATTAAAGCCTAAATGGAAGCTTCGGATGAATGTCCGTCAAAGTTCGCATCGTTGATGCTCATCTTGACAAATTCAGCGAGAACACCGGAGCTTATTCAGAGGAGCAATGTCAAGGTAAGCACTTTTACTACTGCATACTGAACTTTAAACGCCGTTACCAAATCAAGTAGTTTACCAAAAATAATTAGAAACCACGATTGGTGGCTCCTTCAAAAGGGCAATTTACATAATAGCAGCAAAGCTAGAACATCTACCCGGTAATGAACCCTGTAATGCCTAGAGTAAATAAAGGTTTCATTTAATCCATAATGCTGTGCTTAAGAACTAAATGTGAGCCGTGAGTTATGAAGCTGTCAATTTTTCATCGGAAACGGGCTGATTTCAAGTTAATCACTGCCGTGATCACAAAAGCTATGTTTTTAGCAATTGTTGGCCATTTTCTAGGACAATAAAATGTAAGCAAATTAAGAAATAATACTCACTACAAACGGACAAAATAAAATTCTTATAGTGCTATTCTGTTCCAAAGTGACCTTTTATTAGATTACCTCAACGGGTCTAGTCAAGTTTGCCTTCTTTCTGCTGCATAAAATTGGTAAAACTCGGACTTGATAAGACAGGGATGTTGCATCTAAACTGATTCTTACATTTGTGACATCCATCCCGATTCGACTTCTCAAGCTCATTACTTGCAGGACCGCCAGCCTGAGCAATCAGCTGCTTACAGTTGGGGCAAAACTCGGCAGCTAGGCTTGTCTGTCATGAGCAGTGCAGTTGCCACATCACACCACTTCTTACCGACCAGCACTGGCTCCCAATCAAGAGCCGCGTATCGACTTCAAAGTAGTATCACTTTCTTTTAGGCCCCCCCCCTCCCGTTCCAACCTACCTGTCAGAACTACTCCCCCGCCGGGCTAAGAATCGCATCGCTGGCTGTTCTGACTCGTATCGTTTTGCTATATCTGGTGCCAACCTCACATCCTTTGGAGACCGTGCCTTTAGTCCGTATGGTCCCAAAGCCTGGAACTCACTACAGACGCTCGTCACAGCGACGACACTTAAAAAGCTTGTAACACACTTTTTATTACAGCATTTAGTGGGTCTTTACGATCTGTCCTTTGTGTGCATGTACCTGCTTACACTGTGCCTGCTGCTTGAGGATGTTACCACCAAACATTTGGCAATGTTTTTTATAAAGCATCTGTAAAGTGCCTACACAAAGATTCAGTTTGCTGAGGGCATTATAGAAATGCTTAATTATTGTATTAAGAATGCAAGCTGTTAAGGGCACAGTAAACGGACTGAGTACGAGCAAGGAATATGCCATAAGCGCTATTCCACCACCATATTCACAGAAAGTGGGGTATGAAAGAAAGGAGAAGTATAGGTCAAGTTTCATATAGGTCAGGGTCCCAGGAAACAGGTCAAGTAGATCGCTAAGAATCGTCTCGCGTATAAGGTAATACTGAACGAATGAGTGTGTGAAAGTGAAAGAGGGTGAGTTGGTGAGAGACTGCAAGAAAAACTGAGCTAGCGAGAGAGAGAGAGAGAGAGAGAGAGAGAGAGAGAGAGAGAGAGAGAGAGAGAGGGAGGGAGGGAGAGAGAGAGGAGAGAGCTAAACTCTCTGGGTATTCCATAAATACAAACATTGCAACACATTATGCATCTGTCACGATGTACTTAACACACAGGCATATTTGGACATGTATGTGTAGATATATATATTCTTATGTAGATTGGTGTATAGACCTGTGAATATCATAAAAAGAGAGATGAGTACACAGCTTCCAGCAACCAGCGACTGGCCAGCTGTCACGCCAAGGTGTACCTGCCGGATTTCACCAGAGCTTTAGAGGAGGGGGCTGATGAGCAAGAGTCAGAAGCATGGTCCCCTCCCCTCTTGCAGGGTGTCCCCTCAATCCCTATGGCGTGTCTCTGCATGCGTGGTAATTACATTGTCCGAAACCATGCATCACCTTACAACTCACGCTCCTGCCGTCTGCTCTCATAACAGCACCTCATCGGCAACTCAACAGTCACATCACTCTTCATTGCACCAAGTTGAAATCTGTGTTGGTGATTGGACCTTGAACTTGCAGCTTCAAAAGTTTGGAACCATGATTTGGACTTTTGCAAACACTTGCACTTACATCTGAATGACATAGACATCTGATTTGTTTGCATCCATTTCATTCATTCATATACTCACTATTCATTTCATTCACTCATTTAAATCAATCGCAGCTCTTCTGCTCAGCTCAGCATTGCCTGAGCTTGCCCAATGAACCTCTCCTTTTGCTCCTGTGTTCGCTTCGTGTGCCTATCTTCAAGGGATTAATGGTGCGCTACTAAACTGGGTTCCTGCAAACAGGTGAGCCCCAGTGTCTTCTTACGTGCTTTTGCATGCTGGTCCAAGCATGATACTTGTGCATGCTTGTAAGCATGATGACACCTTGCTCTTTATTAAATGCATAAAGTGCCTAGAAAGAGATTGAGTTCTCTTATGTTGCTTTATCAAATGTAATAATAATAATAATAATAGCTGATGTAACAGCCTCTTTTGATAGCGACAGAAGAGCTTTTATATAATAATAATAATAGCTGATGTAACAGCCTCTTTTGATAGCGACAGAAGAGCTTTTATGGCTATCGCAACTGCAAGCAGTGGCGATAAAGGATCGCCCACCGCAGGATTCAAACCCACAACCTCGGGGCGGGGTAGTGAAAATCAACCGCCTTACCACAAGTACTTGCATAGGAATTAGTTCTCTTAGGGTGCTATACAATTAATCTATTCTTATTCTAATAATTACTATTTCTAAAAAAAAAAGAAACTTCTGCTGCTTCCAGACACACACTTTTGCTAGTTATGCCGCTGGTAGCACAGCAGTTGTAGCAGCTACTTGGCACATTGGGCGATAGCTAGTGCAAAGTGCTCCTTCTTAACTGCTACTGCTACCAGTCTCACGTGACACCAGTTGTCTCCCCTGACGCAGGTAGTCTCCTCCTGACGCACGTTGTCTGCTCAACCTCAGCAGCTGGCCATGCTCACACATCTGGCAGTAATCCCAGCAAGCCACAAGCCTAAGACAGATGGCTGTCATCGCCACCACTACAGCCGTGCAATAACTTGGGAAGGGGTGGGGTAGCTTGGCTGTGTTTTAACCCCCCCCCCCCCCACCATCGCCCCAGCTATCAGCCACTCGGAGCAGGGAACTGGCTGGAAGGGGACTTCTGCCCGAATATGGGGCCCATGGGGTTGCATGCCTCCTCGATGCACTTGCAAAGAGCCACAGCCGTATGCCACATATTCGTGCTGGTGTCAAGCACCTGCAAAGGTGGCCACATCCTGTCTGCACCCTTGGTCACCATTTTTTTTAGTGCTCTGCATATTTCATTAAGCAGGACGATCAATAGGCTCCAAAACAAAGAGCCCCTGCTCTCTCTCTCTCTCTCTCTCTCTCTCTCTCTCTCTCTCTCTCTCTCTCTCTCTCTCTCTCTCTCTCTCTCTCTCTCAGCCATGTTTGTGGCCGGCACGCGACCATCAACAATGGCTCATCTTTGGCCAGCCAGTAACCGGATATAGGAGCCTTCGAGCTGCCAGAACCCAGCAGAAGGGGGCATACCCACCCTTGGCGTCCCCTCAATGTCAGCCCCAGGCACCGGCCAGACGAGCTTGTGCAAAGACAGCTGCTCAGCTGTGAACTTACTGCAATGCTAGATCGCCACGAATTGATTCGACGACGCACAGCCGTGCATGCAGGCCGATCGAGCGACGCATAGAAGGTCGTGGCCGCCCACCACAAAGCAGCAGGACAGCTTCAGAGCTGCTGGGTAGAGCAGCAAGAGCCCGAGAGCTAGGTCAGCGATCAGGTTAGAAAGCCGCAGCTGAGAGAGAGAGAGAGAGAGAGAGAGAGAGAGAGAGAGAGAGAGAGGGAGAGAGTGTGTGTGTGAGAGTGAAGAGAAGAGAGAGAGAGAGAGAGAGAGAGAGAGAGAGAGAGAGAGAGAGAGAGAGAGAGAGAGAGAGAGAGAGAGAGAGAGAGAGAGAGAGAGAGAGTGAAGAGAAGAGAGAGAGAGAGAGAGAGTGAAAGAGAAGAGAAGAGAGAAAAAGAGAGAGAGAGAGAGAGAGAGAGAGAGAGAGAGAGAGAGAGAGAGAGAGAGAGAGAGAGAGAGAGAGAGAGAGAGAGAGAGAGAGAGAGAGAGGAGAGAAAGAGAGAGAGAGAGAGAGAGAGAGAGAGAGAGAGAGAGAGAGAGAGAGAGAGAGAGAGAGAGAGGAAAGAGGAGAGAAGAGGGAAGAGAGAGAGAGAGAGAGAGAGAGAGAGAGAGAGAGAGAGAGAGAGAGAGAGAGAGAGAGAGAGAGAGAGAGAGAGAGAGAGAGAGAGAGAGAGAGAAAGAGAGGGAGAGAGAGAGAGAGAGAGAGAGAGAGAGAGAGAGAGAGAGAGAGAGAGAGAGAGAGAGAGAGAGAGAGAGAGAGAGAGAGAGAGAGAGAGAGAGAGAGAGAGAGAGAGGAGAGAGTGTGAGAGAGAGATGAAGGGAGAGAGAGAGAGAAAAAGAGAGGAGAGAGAGGGAGAGAGAGGAGAGAGAGGGAGAGAGAGAGAGAGAGAGGGAGAGAGAGGGAGAGAGAGGGAGAGAGATACGGGAGCTGCAAGTCCAAGCAGGGGGAGCAGCAACAGCAGCAGTTCGGTCCGGTTGCTGTTAAGCTGCTTCAAAATGGCCATATGGCCTGAGCCAGCAGGCTCAAAAAACGCCGCAACACCCAAGTCCCTAGGTGATTCAGCTGCTGCGCCGGCGCCGTCTCGGCGTCATCGCTACTGCCCATCTCTCACAGCCGCCGACAGCGGCCGGGCCGGTGACTGCAGGCGCTGATCGGCGACTTTTGAGCTCACTCACCGGCAAGCGTATCCCGGAGCGTAGCTGCTCTCTGATCGGTCGAGGCGTCGCCGGCAACGGCCGCGCGCTGATTCACCCGGGCGCTCTCCCTCTCTTTACGCAACGACGGCCGGCGGAGGCCCGCTATCGAGTTAGTAGTCTAATTTCCCTGCCGCGCAAATCGATAGCAAAACACTCGCGACGAATGACACTGGTTAGCCGCGCCGATCGCTATTGGTCGCCCGCGTCAATGGAGAGCTCTTGATTAAGCATCTGCCGTAGGTGAGAGACGGGCGCGAGAAGGACGCTCGTACGTCGATCGTCTGCGGCGTCGCCGACTTCTGCCGTTGCCTTCGCGACTTCGCCGCTTCGACCGCCGAGTCCGAGAGCGCGTAGCCGGGCTGCGGTCGAGCCGCCGGCAACGTACCGAATTCGCTGGACGAGTCAAGCGAGACACTTTTTTAATAGAGCCCAAGCCGCCTCCGCCACCAGCGTCGTCGCCGCCGCAGCGGTGGCAGCCGCCAACCGCTAGCCAGCAGCTGTAGCAGCCACCGGGGTGGAGGCGCCGCCGCCGGCGGCGCTTTGCAGACAGGCTGAGCGTCGGCTGGACCGACGCTGAGTGATTGACGCGAACTCTCTTCTTGGACGCACGCTAATGCGAGCTAGGCTGTCCAAATAATGTTTTTTCGATGACTGTGATGCTCTCTCATTACGCTCGCCCCCGTCGACCCACCCTCTCCCGGCGTTCGGGTCGCGGTCGCGTCGGCCTCGCGCCCAGCGATCGAACGTGGCCAGGTGGATGCGGACGCAGGGCTGACGACTTGGTGCTGCCCAGCTGCCGGCGCCGCCGCCGCTGGTGTGGCTGCCTCAGCCGATGCTTGTAAGCGATCGCCGCGCAGCGATCCGCTCTGCGCTCGAGCGCTCGCGAGCTGCAGCCCATAACGCCAGGATGTCCGCCGGAGGCGCCTACGCTAAGTGGCGTCTCTTGAAGTGGTTGAACGATTAGAAGAAGTCTGCAAGAGAGCAGTCGCGCGCCAGTTTGCTGACGAATCTATTAGCTCTTTCAACTGTTCGACCTCTTACACACCCAAAGTCAATTAAGATCGCGCGGGCAGTGCGGAAATGCCAGCAAGCACGGCTGCCGCTGCAGAACCTCGCTCAGCGGTCAAGAATCGTCTGCCCGCACGCGTGTCGGAGACACGTGAATCAACGAAGGGCGCGGCGTCTTAGTTCGGCGGCGCGGTAAGGGACGCCTGATAAATTTCCGCGAGAACGCCGCGCGCCGGCTCCGTAGAGCGTCCACGAAGCCGCATGCGACGGCGCAGCTATCTGCGCGCGCGTTATCAGTCTCGTCGACCAGTAGCGGACGAGGACAGGTTCGCTGGCTGCAGCGGGCGTACTCGTCTGCGCCTGTGCACCGCACGCGCGAGGGCGCCGCCGCACGCTCTCGCGAGTCTCCTTTCCCCACCCCACGCGTCTTTGCGGCTCCCTGCCGGAACGGCGCAGCGCAGCCGACACATTTCTCCGCCGCCTAGTGCCCGTCCAGGTGGGGCCGCGTGCGCCCGCGAGCCGCAGCCGGGCGGCACGCAGCTGCGCCCGCACCTTCCCCCCTGGGCGATGGCGACGTCGACTGCGGCCGGGCATCCGGGCTCTCGCTATCTGGACTGGCGGAGCGAGCAGTCGCCTGCTCGGAGGCTAGCCTGACGACTCGCGTGTCAAGGCCCGCGCTCGCGACCTGCAGAAGTGCGAAAATCCATGTGCATGTCACCCTAACCATGTTATTCATTTCGTTTGTTTATCAAGCATGATATTACACAAAGTTCTTACGCTGACCGACAAGGCCCGCCACGGCTTGGCTCCTTCATACCTAGCTGAACTGTTGCATCAGTTTCAGCCTGTTCGCGCCCTCAGGTCCTGTGTGGACAATAAATTAGCTGTCCCATTCCTCCGCTTAAAGACAGTTGGCGACAGAAGCTTTAGCTCTGCAGGTCCTAGACTGTGGAACTCGCTTTCCACAATTCTTGCGCAACGACATCTACTCTCCAACTGCCGACTATGGCACATCTTTTCAGCGGTCCTGAAGTGCTACTTCTATGCTACTCACTACCTCAACTGTTCTCCTGACTTTGCTATGCTTCCCACTTTCTCTTTGTTGCGTGAGACGAAGTCTGTTGGCTACCGAATGCGTACCGAAAGCCGCTTAGGCTGTGAGTGAGCTATACAAAACTCTCCTGCGTAACACCCACATGGTCTTTATGACTTTGTGGAGTTACTGACGGAGATACATTACATTACTCACCATTCAATTGCATTTCACTTTGCAGCAAATGTAAAGCGCCTAGAGAGAGATTGAGTTCTCCGAGGGCGCTTTATCAAGTGCATTATTATTATTATTATTATCATATTAAAAGCGATGCCGCGATGCAGACTGGCAATACGTTGTTGATCGCATCGCCGCAGCTGCCGTGTTGAATATGTCGTCGTTTGCCTCGCACGCTCCCGTCGCTACCGCCTGCTCTTCAAGAAAGCTCTGCTCTTCAAGACTCGAGACTGCTCTTCAAGAAGACTGCTCTTCAAGAAGTCGAGGCCTGAAGAGCTTGACCTCTGTCCAGTCCAACTTCCACCGTTTCTCTGAGAGACAGCGGAACAAGTAATGGCACAACAGCTAAAATGGAAGGTAAAAACCAAGACTATCAAGTAAATGCAAGCCTGAATTTAATCAAAGTGACAGCAACAAGACGTTATATTGCAACATAAGTGAATTAAATCAATTTCTAGGCACTTTACGTGCGCTGTGATAAAAAGCACGCCGATTAATTAAAGACACAATGCTCACTAGCAACACACGTGAGCGCCGCACGCATAGGTCAATTCAAAGGGACCCAACATATTCTGTGAGGAACAGGTGGACTACAGCTAGTTTTTTTAAATAATAATAATTGCACACTTGATAAAGCGCCCTCAGAGAACTCAGCGTCTTTCTATGCGCTTTACATTTTCTGCTGAATCTAGTGAAGTTACGGGTCTTTACGTCAGTTGGTAGTCAGTTCCAGGCTCTGGCAGTTGCGAGCTAAAGGCTCGATTTCCGATGGAATTGAAGTCGGTCGGTTGGAAGCGCGGCTAAGCGACTTGCACCCGAAGGATGAGCGGATTCTAAGCTCATCATTAACCAGCGTCGCAGGTGCTCGCCTACCGCTGCCGCGCAGGAGCTCGCCTACCGGAACTGCATTGCGATCGCCACGAGAGGTGCTTAGCGGTTGATGCATTACGTTTCAATAGGAGCGGCAGCAGTCGTGACCTTTGAGGTCGTGACTTTAGACGTGGACCGTTCGAATACGATTATTAATTCATTAAGCAGAAGAAGCCCGGCTTTAGTCGACGAGGGTTTCCCTACGGCAGCTGCTGGGAGAAGTAAAGCCGGATGTACTGGGAATTTCGTGGATATCAGATAGATTTAGAAGATACTTGCGTGACTCGCGATCCTGGCTGAGAGGCGCTAGCTACGCCGCCAATCTCTATATCTATGGCGGGCGGTTCTAGCACCCGTCGCTTGCCTCGTGTGCCGTGCAAAGGGAGAAGCTTCAGAGCCATTACATGCGTACGCAGCTCAGCGTAGCACCTCCGTCGTACCTGTGCCGGTGCGTGCGCGCTCGCAAAGACTTTCCTACAAATTCTGTCGTGTCTTCACGATAGTTCTGCTAAATCCTACAGCTGCGTTTGGGTTAGCATGCCCAAGTAAGCCTGGCGACAAAATTAAGACAAGACAAGTAAAGACAAGGTAAGACCGGCAACGGGTGAGCTAGGCCTCTGGCTGCAGCATGCGCCAAATCGAGCACGGGTCAAGGGCAGGCAAAGAGCACCGGAACAAAATAACATTTCCACTGAGACCAAGGGACAGCTGACCGGCTGCGCCTTTTGCAGAGGCTCCACGGATGTATGGTCGTCGTACGTACTGACTGCACCCGGAGGCGTGTTAATGATAATGCACTTGATAATAATCCACTTGATATAGCGCCCTCGGAGAACTCAATTTCTTTCTAGGGGCTTTACATTTGCTGCAAAGAGAAACGCGATTGAGTGGTGAGTAATATCATGGTTGATAAACAACATGAATAACCGTGTTCCGGTCATTCGGTGCACGCGAGCTAAAGGCGAGATCGCCAAAAGATTTCAATGTAGTTCGAAGGACGGCGAGACGATTAGATGTCGACGCTCGTATGGTGTGAGAGCGTGCAAGAGGTGGGACAAAAAGGTCGGGTAGGTCAAGGCTGGTGCAAGCGACCGGTGAAGTGACGTAAGAGCCAGACTGAGGATCTTGAAACGGATTCGATGCTTGATAGGGGGGCCAGTAAAGCTCCGACGAGATGCTGATGTCGTGTGGTAGCTACGCCTTTCACGACAGACCAGACCAAGTTCTGCACCAGCTGCAGACGATTAAAGGCGCAGGCCGGGAGCCTGAAATGAAGGCAATTGCAGTAATTTAGATGCAATGTCACAAAGTCGTTGTACTTTTATCTAAACTGGCTTTGATTTTGGACGTGCTCCTTAGCTGACAGTAGGGTGACTTGACAGTGGAAGAAATGTGCTCATAGAATGGGCAGTGGTATTGAATGGTATGCCTAGATTACGGGCGGACGTCGCAAGAGTTTTTCTAGCTGAACCAAAGCATTCTTAATAATAATAATAATAATAATAATAATAGTACGACACTTAATAAAGCGCCCTCGGAGAATTCAATCTCTTTCTAGGCACTTTACATTTGCTGTAAAGAAAACATGATCTTGAAGTTTAGTTGTTCCGACTTTCGGGTGTGCTAGGTTTTCCATATGTATTAGGTCGGTCTTCTCGTAATCTGGGGGCTCCAGTGATGTGCCATTCAAAACAAACGTCTCGCCAGATAGCGAAACAGGTGAAATTGCAACAATTTCACGAAGGCAATCTTTTAAAAATGTAAGCATGCTTAACTCTGACGTAGCAGCCAAATTCGTCCAAGCTTGCGTGGAATGGTGCTGGCACTTATGCGAGTCTGCCCTGCTGTGCAGTAAGAGGATTACAGACGGTGCTGAAGTCGACAGCTAGAGATATCCGTTGCCCACCTGGTACCTGGTGCCCCACTTCTTACCTACCTGTACCGCGTCCAGTTCTGTCCGGACTACTTACCTACTTACCAACCTACCTGCCTATACCCGCCAGAAAGCTCATCAGAATCAAGATCGTGTAACTCGACTCGCGTTTCGTCGCTGTTACTCTCCAGCTTTGTAGACTGATTAGTAGTAACAATAACATTCTTATGGCGCCCTTAACAAGCCTATTTTCGCTCGAGGCACTTTACAAATGCTGGAAAGAAAGCGTGTTACTTAGAGTTAGCGCTACGTTCTTCCGGCCTTTACTTTACTGCTCGCTGGCCACTTTACTTCTCCTCGGATCTCCTCACGAACTATCGGCTCCTCTGACTCTGTGCTCTGGCTGTTCTTTAAATTTGCCGCTTCTCACTGCGTGAGAAGTTAACATTTATTGAGGCATTCTGGCATGCTCAATGTTTGTGAGAGAATGCTGACTCAGGCGGCATGAGTGACTGGCGACGGCCCTTGGAGGGATCCGTCGGCCTGAGCCGCCAGCCTGCTCTCGAGCGGATGAGGGCGCGAACAATGGATCGCCGCCGCTGATGACTCGGCAGTCGGGTACCAATCCGTGCACTGGCTGCGTCTGTGGGGTCATCCGCCTTCCACACGACAGCCGCCCCGGCTGTCGTGCGGTTTTTGAGCGAACAATGGCTGGCGAGTGCAAAACGAAGCATGCGTGGAATAAAAGTGTTGCCTAAGGAGAAGAAAAAGGAGAAGAAAAAGGAGAAGAAAAGGAGAAGAGGAGGAGAAAAGAGGAAGAGAAAAGAGGAAGAGAAAAGAGGAAGAGAAGAGGAAGAGAAAAGAGGAAGAGAAGAGGAGGAGAAAAGAGGAAGAGAAGAGGAGGAGAAAAGAGGAAGAGAAGAGGAGCACCTCTGGCACTTCTGGCACCTTTGGCGCGTCCAGACCTTGGGCGTTGACATGGCTTAGCTAGCGTGGTTTCTGAGAATTGAAAGCTTGATGCGGCAGCCATTCGACTTTTATTGTGGCTTGGTCGCGAAATCCAGCTGGAACGACAGGCTGCCTGAGGACAGTCACAGAGTTAGGCACTGTAACGTGAGCACGAAAACCTAGTTAGACGATAGCACTGCTCAACGTTAGTGGCGGTTCTTAAATTATAAACGTTTGGAACCAGATAATCGGATATGTGTCGATCTGTTTTAGAAAAGTGTAAAAAGCCCTATTAAAAAAATGACGAGTCACTTGCATCGCCTTGGAATTCAAACTGTTGAGTTGTACGCCATACTTGAAAAGGCATGTACATGCACGTGCAGTAGTGAATGCACGCATGTGCACTGGTGTGTTGTGCCCGTGGCCAACGTAGTACACGCATGCTTCACTGCGATTATGAAATAGCGCGTTCTAAATTAAACACGCAAAATTTTTATTTTTGAGTTGTGGCCTTATTCTTATTGCTGCCTTGCGCGGCACACCTGTGATACACCTGGGTCACACGTGCGGCACACCTGAGGCACACCTGCGGCATGTGCTATGGCCGGGCCGACGGCTCATTAGCCACACTATCGGGCGCCAGTTCCGTTTGAATTTGCCAAGCGTCTGTACAAGGTCTAGCATTGTTACTTGCGCTACATTTGTTGCAAGGAGCCTTGGATGTGTGTTTGCACCATCACGTATAATAATAATAATACTTCCTCGGTAGAGCTTTCTAAAAGAAAAATATATCTGTACCCTGCTAAATGGATCGCTGCAAGTGAATCTGTAGCCAAGTGTCAGTGACATGCTCGGCATCAAGCTTAGACGAGCATGCAAAAGCAGATAAGGATGCCACGTCTAAGTTGGTCCGTGCATTTGTGACATCCGGCCTTGACTTCTGCAACTCACTGCTTACTGGCCAACCAGCATGTGCGATCAGGCGATTGCAGCTGGTTCAAAACTCTGCAGCTAGGATTCTCTGTCATGAGCATCACGGCTGCCTCGTCACACCACTTCTCACCGACCTGCACTGGCTTTCAGTCAAGCAACGGATTGACTTCAAGGTTTTGTCGCTCACTTTTAGGTCATTTCATTCTTTGGCTCCAGCCTATCTCTCAGATCTACTGCCCTAACAGGCCAATTATCGTATCACCCGCTTTTCGGAATCTAACTGTTTACCTATACCTCGTACAAACCTCAAATCCAATGGAGACCGTGCGTTTAGTTCGTATGCTCCCAAAGCCTGGAACTCACTCTCGACTTGAACATTCCTTGACTTGACCACATTTAAAAAGAACTTAAAGACAGACCTATCTAGGAAAGCATTTAGTGGGTCTCTATGATTCGTTCTCTGCGTGCCTATGCGTGCTGACACTGTTGTGTGCTGCCACTAACCACACTTGCATGCTGACCATGTGCATGTCACCCCTGACCGTGTTATTCATGTTATTTATCAAGCATGATACCACTCACCATTCGATCGTGTTTCCTTTGCATCAAAAGTAAATCGCATAAAAAGAGATTGAGTTCTCTTAGAGCGCTTTATCAAATGCATTATTATTATTATTATTGCCCGTAAGCGCGGCACCCTATTCCAACTGGGCTGGTCATCAGATAATCAAATTTCCTCCACTATCGAATATACCTTCTCTCTGCTAAAGGAAATGGTCAAAATCTGGGCTCGCTGAGATAAGAGCAAGATCGCCCAGCTAATTCATGCGTTTGTGGTACCCGCTTAGATTATTACCTTACATTATTACATAATTCATTTGTATATCGCCCAAAGAGAACTTAATCTCTATTCAGGCGCTTCACATATGCCTCGGGGCTCGAGCCCACGACCTCAGCCAGACCTTGGTTGGGGCGAGCACCTTAACCGCTGGACCAAACCAGCTCGGCACCTTGATTACCTACCTTTACCATTACCTTTATTACCTACCTTTATTCAGGACTCCTTCCGGGCAGCCCTTTATCGTATGCAGCTGAGGCAGAACTCGGCTGCTCTTCTGATCTGTCGCCAACATCTACCGCTGCCACTACTTTGCTGACCTTCGCTGCCCCCCAGAAACGCTTGCATGTCACCAGAACGTCACTAGCACCAGCGTCCGACCCGTCGCTGCTGCAGCCAACGCTGTCACGCATCGCTCGCATCGCTCCGCGTCGTCTAGGCATCTTACCGTCGCTCGCACGACAGATTTGCCAAGCTGCTGTGATTCGCAACAGCTCTAAGCGTCTTAATGCATTGGTGGCAAGACAGGTGACTTGTGAGTAAGAGCGGCAAAGAATTGAAGTAAGAATGCATGGACTAACTACATGCTGTAGCCGTGCCTAAGTAGGCGCACGCTTGTGAAATTCAAAGTAGCTGAAAGTAGGCACACTCGATCGAGGCTCTTGAGGATTGAGGCTCTAGTGAGATGTCACTTCGGAACAAGGCTCTCAGCCGAATAACCTTGCCTCAAAGCAACGTACCTTACTTAGCTCGGTTCCTCGCAAAGCCTATAACTCGCTCCCGACTGAGATTATGACATCCCCTGACTTGGCGACTTAAAGAGCAGAAGCGGAAGCATTAGCAGAAGCTTAAAAATGAACCTATTCCTTGCTGAATTAGTTTGGCTGGTGTTAGCTACCCCTCGCTTATGCGCGGTTACACTACAATCCCATAATTGCAAACGAGGAGCACCACAACCGCAGCCGAACGTCGATTACGAACTATGAGCTTGGCCGCTGAATTATACACGAGTGCTGTGTATGAGATAGCCGCAATAAGCCGGAGCTTATGAGCAGAACGGTTTTTACGATTACGTAGGAAAGAAATTGCAGTATGAATCACGATCTGGACATGATAAAACGCATGGGCCTGATCGCACTCACTCGCTTTGAATAACGGTCTTCTGGTACTGTAGTCTTAACACTGAGCGCGAGCTGCTGTAAGCCTGAGAATGATTCTCTTGGAAGTCACCTGTCGTATCAGCCGCCATATATGTGCTATTGTTTGTATCTTTGAAATAGGATGTTACTGTTAGCGCTGCATGTAGGATATGGAGTTCCGTGTCGTTTTTGTTGGCTTACTGCGAGTTTAAGATATTTGCACACATCACGCATTCTGCCGCTACCCGAACTAGTGAGAGCATCGCGGTCATAACAATACTGTGCACATTGTAATCAATATCGAAATGCTTCCCTTACGGCATAGGTAAAGTGTGTAGAAAGAGCTTTAGTGATCTCAGTGTGCTTTGGAAATGTTACCTTTAGCATTATTCTTAACGAGGTGCCTACTGATGAGCTGCAAGGCTAATCGCACAACTTAATTAACATCAAGACGGACGACGGTGGTGGCTAACCGATCAGCTGATCGATGCGAGTGCCAAGTAAACATGCAGCACTCAATTATGGATGCGTTTAATGTAGCGTCTGATTCGGAGTTCAATAGTATTACAAAGATCGAGCATGTTCTGAAAACGTTGTGACAATGCGCTATATGAATCGTGCATGAACGGCGGGCAGCAGATGTAGGCTAGACTTGAAATTATCAAAACCAAAGCTATGAGCCATGTGCTAACAAGTAGCATTGCTAATCGTGTCTGTATTATCTTTTAATAATAACAGTAATAATAATGGACTTGATAAAGCGTCCTCAGAGAACTTAATCTCTTTCTAGGTGCTTTACATTTGCTGCACAGGGAAATGCAATTGAATGGTGAGTAATATCATGCTTGATGCACAAACAAAATGAATAGCATGGGTAGGTGTGACATGCACAGGGTCAGCATGCAAATGTGGTTAGTGGCAGCATGCACAGTGTCAGCACGCATAAGCACATCAAGGACGAATCACATGGACCCACTAAATGCTGTCCTAAATAGATGTGTTTTTAAGCTCTTTTTAAATGTGGTAAAGTCAGGGGATGTTCTGACGCAATTCGGGAGGGAGTTCCAGGCTTTGGGAGCAAACGAACTAAATGCACGATCTCCAAAGGATTTAAGGTTTGTACTAGGTATTTGTAGATTGTTGGATTCCGAAAAGCGGGTTGTACGATGCTTGGCCTGGTGGGAGAGTCTTTTTCGGGTGCATGCATGCTATAATCGTTCTATACTTGTTATCATTGATAAAACGCTTTGCCACCTTTCTGGCCTGCGTGTAGCACCTAAACAGAGGTTCAGTCTCTTGAAGTGCTATAAAAAGTATCGCTTTTTTATAGCAAATATCTGTGAAAAAAGAAAGGGATTTATGGCCAATACCGCTGAGAAGCTGTGCGTTTAAAATCTCTCGGCGACAGCTATATGGACAGCTTCTTCATCGATCTATTTTTGTTGCTGAGTTCGCAGAAGGTAGCTAGCTATACGTCGAGTTTGAAAGCTTTTGACGCTTGCTGGCATCCTACGCTTCCCCTGTGCAGCAAATGTAAAGCGCCTAGAAAGAGATTGAGCTCTCTGAGGGCGCTTCATCGAGTTCATTATTATTATTGCTATTGTTATTACGCTGTTTCGCCTCACACTTTGTTGTCTGCGACAGTTTCGAATAAATTCGGCGTACACGAGTAAGTTCTTTTTCATAGGAATTCCTTTTAGATCAAAAGAGAGAATCAATTTGAATAAGTAGTAGTTTCCTTGATAATTTTTCTGACAGCTCGGACAGAAAAAAAAAATCAGTTAAACCCCTTATCTAACTCTGCTGACGGACGTCGAGTCTTGTTTCAGGCCATGTCTGATGCCTGCAGCCCCGATCAGTCTCGATGCCTGCAGCCCCGGCTTCGTGCCGTGAAGATGAAAGTGCAAATGCGGTCGCTCAGGATCGCGTCCTTGCTGCACGAACCCTGCTCACCGGTCCGGTCAACTGAATGCTCGCTCAATGGCTCTCATCGAGACGCTGTCAATTAGCAACGGCAGCAAAGCGACCGGGAAAGTGATCCCATGGGACGCATGCGGCTTCTATCAATCGGGGACTTGGCCGCATCCGCTGGTTTGCCCCAGGGAAACGATCGAGGTCGTGGGCTCGAGTCCAGGGGTAAATGTAATGCGCCTGGGTAGAGATTTGGTTCCCTTAGGGTGCTAGACAAATGATCTATATATTTTTTACCGCTGCTTCGACAGCCGAACAGCTCAGTGCTCTGCCCCGCCCCGCCCCCAATGCAGAGGGGTAGGGTGGCCGTGCACAGGAGCAGTGGCATTCCACACGGGGTAAGGTGACTCTTTTTTGCTTGGGCAGTTGGACACCGGCGCGGACTTAGGGAGGTCCAGCACAACGACAGGTGGGCCTTGCACGGGGCGGGTGGGGCAGAGTGAGTGGGGCGGCGGGAAGGAATGCAAATACCAAAGACCAGCTCAGAAAAAATGGCTTGCAAGTAATTGGCTGAAGGACGATGATGCAAGTCGTTTTATCGAGGGGCATGTTGTTTGATTGCCGACTGGAAGAGGCAAGGATCTTGAGGCCTTTACTGCACATTTTCTGCACGCATTTCAGCTCAGGCAGAAGAAAGTGCTGGAGGAGACAATAGTGCCAGGAACAGGCGGAGTTTTGCCTCTCGTGAATGTGGTCTAATCAGAGAGATACGTACACGGTGGCTTCGTTCGGTGGTGTGCTTCAGGCATTGGTAGCTTGCGAGCTGAGAAATGGTCTCAGAAGAATTTGAGGTTGCTTAAATGGATTGCTAAGCGAATTAAGTCATGCAATTGGATGGTACTGTAACTTTTCAGTAAACATGCTGAACAGCAAACACGGCCAGTAAAGCATACTCACGCTCTCTTTATTGTGGCAGGCAGCGACCCCTATAAGGTATAAACATACACACACACACACACACACACACACACACACACACACACACACACACACACACACACGCACGCACGCATACACGTTTTGACGGAAACCGTAGAAACAGGCTTCGCTGCGATTGACTAACAGATAGCCCGGGACTGATGTACAATGGCAGTTAGGCGAGCTGTACTGCCATTAGTTGGAGTTAGCAACTTCCGAAAAACCAGTCGCTTCTGTACGATGAGAAGCCTGATTTAGAAATGTGTTCTGGTTTTGATTGGCCCGAGCAGAGAATGGACGGACTGAGAAATGAGCAAGCTAATCTCTAGATAGATTCGGCACTTGATGAGGAGCGACTGCAGGTTGGGGATTACTGTGGCGTGATGTGGCGGCTGCGACTTTCTTGGCAGGCAAGATAAGCGGCAGAGTTTTGCCACTACAGTAAGCGTCTTAATGCACAGGCAGGACAATTTGTAATGGAATACATAAGTCTAAAGGAGATTTCGCCAAATGAAAGAACCAACTTGGCTGTGGCATCAGTATTTAAGCAAAACTGTAGCAATATATACATATATATATATATATATATATATATATATATATATATATATATATATATATATATATATATATATATATATATATATATATGTGTATATACATACACATATATATATAAACAACATATATTATATATATATATATATACATATATATATATATATATATATATATATATATATATATATATAAGCAAAGCTTGTGACAGCTGATGCGTCTTTAGCTAGCTCACCGGTGGCACAATCAGCTTTGGGATACAATAAGGCGCTGTGATTCTTCGGAAATCTGAGGTAAACATTGTTTGCAATACGACTAACTTAACTCACAGAAAAATTGGGAAGCACATTTTGCTATTTCAAGACGATAAAATGATGACCTTCTACTATTACGGTTGCTACAGTGTCACAACCAATTATTTCACTATATATCCAATTTAATACGGATGGAGATGAAGATAATGGAAATATCAAGTTATCTTGAATGGCATTCTTTTTTGACACTCATTATTATTGTATCTTGGTAGTCGGACTGTAAATACCTTACTAGGGACTCGATGTAAAAGTAACGTTTGTGACCGTGTCGGAATTACGGGCAAACCAATTTACTACGTAACTATTACCCAATAATTAATAAAATTAATAATGCATTGGTGTAGCGCGCACAGAGAGCTGAATCTCTTTATCGGCACTCTAAAGATGCTGTAAAGAAAGTAAGACTACATGATGGATATTCATAGACGCAGTGGAAGGAGACAGAACTTTTCATCTGGGAGGCACAACCCGCAAAATTTTTATCTAGGATGCGAGACCCGTAAGGTTGTCATTTAAGCGGAGCTCGACTCGAAAATAATGAATTTATAGTGGTACCTCATATTGTTTATTTGATACAAACTTGCCGCTTGTTCTTCGAGTGGAATTAAGACATAATTTCCTCGTTGGTGACGGTCGACGGGTGGGCGGCGTAAGAATATGGGAAGGCCCAGGTCGCTACCCTTTTTTACAATCCCTGGCTCAGCCAAGGGGTAGATTTGTTGCCATCGCACGCAAAAACACGAGACCCTGTAGAACGGCGCCAATTATTTGCCAAGGTCTCCTAGAATGTCCTGTTCATAGCCGCAACGTTCCTAACAGTGGTTGCACAGTTTGAAAGTGGAGGCGTCTAACCATGTGAGCGGTCAAGTGAAGGAAAACTTTCGTTTGAGTAAGAAGCTAGCCTGCTGCCATTGTATCTTTATTGTGTCTCATAGCAAATAGCCTTTCTTGTTCTAAATTCCTTCGACGTGTTCACTTCCCAAGGTAATAAACTTCTGGAAATGTAGTGAATTTGAAAATAAACATCCTGTTATCTTGTAAAAACTTGGAGACGACATACTTGCCATTAAGTTTCTTGTTAAATATTCAACGCACCAAAAACTTTGAATCACAGAATAGATTCAATGCGTAGCATGACATTTGTTGGTGTTGGCTAACACTGACATTATCCTCATTGCCAACCTGCGTTATGACCATGACCTTGAAGTTCATGCTGCGAAATTAGATGCTTTGATGTGGTACTGCCCTGCCCCCTGTAACAAATTAGTTGTCACTGTGAGTAGACAGAGCAGTATAACTATCGCAGGCCCAGTCAATGCACTTAGTAAGTAACAGTTACCGCCCAATCACGCTCACAGGGAATGACGAACACATACCCTGTGTGTACTTATGTATTTACGTGTAGGCACGCGGGGATGAATGTGTGCATGCATCTCCGTTTGGATTTCCGCTGAGTCGCAGAGTCACACATTTTCGGGTGTTGTGTTCTAGTTTGCTGTGATCAGCAACAATGCCTCTACTTGAGCCGTACAGTGGAGAGCACACACACACATTATTCGCACACAAAGCCTAAGCGGCTGAGCTGTGCGAATAATGTATAGCCAACGGATTCCGTCTCGGGTAATAAAGAAAGAGAGAGAGAGAGAGAGAATCATACTTGACGCAGTGGGGCAGTCGAGGAATTGAGTCACATCGGAGAAGCAGCAAAGTTTACACTACATCTACTATTGCTCGGTCAAGAACTCGGTAACCTTTCCTGTTAAGCAAGGTCGTGCCTCCAAAGCCATCTGGGCCCAATTAATAACAATAGCTACATTTCTGTAATTGAAAGTAAAGATTGGTTGATTCAACTTGCGTCCTGGGTTGTGCAGAGCGAGCACCTTACACCCAGGCCTAACAGCCAGAGGCAATAGAGTCCTCAGAGAACTAAATCTCCTTGTCGACACTTTAGATTTGCTGTACTGTTGCTAATCCAACGACTGTCATGCGTTCCCATGTCTGACTTATTTTATCCTACCATCCCACATCCGTTGACCTTACAGAGATCCGGGCTGCCGGCTCCTTAACCGGTCCTTAAGTTAGGTGCTGTTGTACAGGCGGCCTGAGCAAGCAAGTCTGAAAAATACTAGCTGATTAGGCAGCGTCTTTTGTATAGCGGCAGAAGGGCCTCGCCGACTATCGCCACCGCTTGCAGTGGCAATAAAGGATTGCCCACCGCAGGATTCGAACCCATGACCTCGGGACTGAGGTCGTGGGTTTGAGTTAGATTCGCATAAGATTTGGATTCGTTTAAGAATTTAAATAATATTTATATTTAATATATAATGTATATTACAATTTTATTATAATATATAAAATATATATATTGTACTAATTCAAAAATTATGTATCTTTTAAATTATAACAGTTGTAATTGATTAATATATTAATCTATACAATTAATTAACATGGTAATTTATATATTCACTTCATTCGACATGTTTTTATATAGGTGGCCTGAGTAGAGCAAGCCAAGAGGTATGAACATACATATGGATATGCAGCTAAGCTAGCGGCGCCCTGTGGTACTATTCAGCCATTGCCATTGGTAGGGACTGAAGCTGCAGGCTATGTCCAGTCGCGAAATGGTCTTATTATCAGACCATGCATTTCAATTTGGCACACCGTCTAAATCACCCCTGGTCTGCAGCTCAGTTTGCTGCCTCATAAATAAATATCAGCTGATTTAACAGCCTCATTTGTATAGCGACAGAGGAGCCTTCGAGGGGTATCACCACCGCTTGCAGCTGGAAATAAAGGATCGCCAAAGGGATGATTCGAACCTGCAACCTCGGTCGTAAAGACGTCATGCAAATACCCCCGAGTTTCAGAAGGCTGCGGTCTGTCCAGCAGCTTCAGACTGCTATGCAATTGGCAGACCTTTGAACGATCAAGAATCAGATGCTGCGATAGCACAGGTAGTCTCTCGGCGTCGTGTGTGCCAATATCGTGCAATCGTGGACTATTCACTTTAGCTCACTGCGCTTAATCATTTAAAGAGAGATAGTTTCACACTTTACGTCATAACTGCAGCTGTACCCTGATGATTATCAGGGACTCATTTCTCCCACTGAGCTTATACTTAGCAGGCTGGCTTACCCGCGGCAGAAGGTCGTGCAGGGAGTCGTCTGCTCCTGAGTATAAATATAGTTGAAAAAAATGTATAAATGGGGCCTGAAGCTTTAATAAGAAAGACTCCATGCCGTTATAAAATTACTTAAATAAATTTAGCAAAATACCAGTTCGTTGAATTTTCTCCCACTATAAATATTTCATTCGC
>WPIO01000215.1:250000-322660 GCA_009760855.2 Cristatella mucedo
TGCGCCGCTCGGCAGCAACGCCTGTTCAGCCGACCAATCATATGCAGACCGAGAATTAGTGCTGCTGCGACGCTCCTCTGAAGAAGATGAGAGCCTAATCCTGCGATGATCGGCTTCGGGAAACACTAAGAAGGAACAATAAAACTCAAAAAATAGCCACAGCAGCACACACCAGAGCCGGAACGACAACGAGGGGGCGGGAAATGAGCAAAACAGCTTGCAAAGCCAGGGTTTGCTACTCGGACGAGTATGATTCATCAAGAGAAATGCGAATAGCATTTATGGATTACTGAGAAAATAATAACGTCTCACTGTCTAATTTTATTATTGTTTCGCCTATCTTCTGATGTCTGTTGAGATAACTTGAACCGACAAGTTATATGAAATTAAAATTCCTGTACTTCTTGTAACTAAGACAATTCAGATAACAATTTGAATTCACCTCCTCCTTCCCCACAGGACGATAAATGAGAACTCTGGTGCTAGCCAAAGCTGCTACACAGACCACAGCTATGGCTAACTGGTTTCGCGACAAAACTGGAAATGATGCCTCTGAGCAAGGCAAACCAAATTGAATACTTTCAACAACCCAGCAAATATATAACAAAATTAATGAGGTTAAGGACCAAACTTGATATTGCATGAACGGTATTCGTCTGCAAAGGCACAGGTTTGTATTCATCCAGTACTACTCATGCGTTTGTTGTCATCGGCCAGTCCAAAAGTGTTGCCAGTCGTTGTGTCGTCGGGGCCGTTTCGCACGGCGAATGCAAGAGCCGCCTCTCGGTTACAGCGAGGACTGCTGCTGGCAGCACGTCAGCCTCGTTCCTATTGACGCTGCACGGAGAACCGCAGGACTGAGGCGTTTCGCGAGTCAGACTTTATTTAGGGTCGCTGTCCCTTTCGAAAGGCGTTCCCGTAGGACGCCTCTCTTCGCTGCTGCTCTTGTCGGCGACAAAGGTGAAGTACGTAGTCAAGTATTGTCATTGTGAGCAGATGCATCGGACCTAATGAAACGATGCCAGTTGCTCGAGTTGAGCTGCTGTAGAGCATAGCTGAAGCATAGGCGTCCGTATGCGTAGCCATAGCAGAGCTATACGCGGTCAGCCGCTGCAGAGTAGAGGGAAGGAAGCAGCAACAAGCTCAAATGCAGCAAAGGTTTCTCGTCCAATACAACTCTACCATGTTGAACCTTGACTATCATAGTGTATTAAGGATACACATATAATTCGGCACTACTTCAAAGCTTGCTGGTTCGAAGGTGACATCGTTTTAAAATGAAATGAATTGATAATAAGTAAACATCTCATATATTGATCGGTAACCAAAATCGATCGTAAGTAGCAAACAAAAGTTCCCGCTTAATAACAAATCCCATTATTTACCCCCTACAGCTGCTTAGTTTAAGACGATCTCAAATCACCAGGGGCAGTCTTTTAGCATTATTTGGGATTCGATTGAACTAGATGACTAAGTGCGTACGGCTTACGATTGCTGGTAGTCCTCATACTAGCCCAATGGGGAACAAATTAGAGTGTAGCGAATGTGACTCCTATGAGAGAACCAAGCAGTTTCACTAAGTACTTGTTTTCTGGAAGAATCAGCACCGATCTGCCGTACGATAGGCCTGCAAGTCTAAAACAATGCCTGACTACCGCATATAACATATCAACTAAAAATTAAAAAGTAGCTCAAACAGCATCTGCTTATCCCAGCATTTAGTGGGTCCTTGTGATTTGTTCTTTGTGTACTTATGACTGCTGACGATGTGCATGCTACCACTACCAGTATTTTACATGTTGACAAAGTAGTTCATCTCACTTCTATCCTTGCTATGCTTGTTGCCATTGTGACACTAACCATTCGATCATTATTCCTCTACAGCATACTTAAAGTACCTAAAAGAGACTACGTTCTATGAGAGTTCTATTCAGACGCATTATTATTATTACAGTATTTTATGTTGAACTATAATTACTTCGTTCGGTACTACTACTATTACGATTGACTCAGCAAAAGACAAGAGAAGCTTGAAGGCCCGACTCACTCACTCATTCGATTGATAGCTATTCAATCTGCTCAAGCATATTTGTAAAAAGCTCGACTTAAAAAGCGCCGTGGCACCGGTAGATAAGAATGTTATTCAGTCTAGGGTAAATTGCTCGCTCTTCATAATCCAGGTCCTTGGTTGAAGTCCTTAATCAGTTATTCCTCACTGCAAGCGGATGGGGGTTTGTTTAGTCTTTGCTTCTAATCGCTTCACCATAAGAAAAAAAAATTAATTAGAAGCCTCAAAAGGTTGTAAATGATGTTAAAGGCAAAGTTTTTCGACGTGCATGAAAGGCTCACCACACACATCGGGCGCCCAGAGCAAAACATGCTGCACCATCGACTTGAAGGCGAACTGCAGCGATAGCAGCAAGGAGGCAGCAGCGGAAGCAGACGTCGTCGCCGCCTCTGACGGTGACTCAGCCGCCTCGTCTGAGCCTCGACCGCCTGTAGCTCGTCCTTCGGCGACCAGACTGCATCCGTTCAGCAAGCTCTCCTGAAATGACACAACCGAGATTGATCACATGGCTTTAGACATTCAACATTTTCAGCTAATTGAACCCAAGGAATCTAGCCAATCATTGAGGTAATGATACTCAGGTACCCTGTTGCCAGGGAGACGCAATCCGTTATACCGGGTCGTCTCAAATGCAGCAGTCGCATAAATTGCCCTTCATGACCTCGGTCCCGAGGTCGTGGGTTTGATTCCTGTGGTGGGCGATTCTTTATCGCCACTGCAAGCGGTGGTGATAGCCTTAAAGGCTCTTCTGTCGCTATACAAAAAGAGGCTGTTTAATCAGCTAGGATTTTTTTCGCAGTCTAGCTGGTAAGTTCCTGTCATGCATCGGACTGCCATCAGCAGGCTGGTGAGATATAGTGCTTTCATGCCGCAAAATAAGCAAAGCTCCCAAGTCTTTGCAATAAAACAATCAAACAAGTGCTGTGAATAACTGCGATACATTGCAACACACTGCGATATAGCTTTCATTTTCACAATAAACGTCAACAAATGCTGTTTCAAATTCTAATCCATACAGAATGGTGTTACAGTTTACCCACCAAATATCACGCCGCTGCGAAAGCCCGTTTTCATGCTATGGCCTCTGTTGGCCGGCCCAGATTGCAGCCGTAAAATTCAGAGAACTGCAATACATATATCATGGCTACAAAAACTTCAAAAAATTGCCAGTTAATTCCCAACTCAATAAGTAAACCCGAAATACCGTTTTCTGTAATATGGAATCGCGATCGAAGTTTCGCGAAGCTTGCTTTATGGGTAGTTTGATGAATAATTTCGGAGCACAATTCTGAGTAAGTTAATATCAAAACCGCATTCTTACGTCGATCGCAGAACTGGCATCTGTATCGCAGTGTGTAGCACCGTTTATTCGTTGCACCGATCAGACTTTGAATGCCCCTCGATGCCAGATGCCAATGCCGATGTCGATGTGGTGCTGCCCTACCTTATAGAAGTGGCTCGTTAGTGATCTGGCCCAGGTAAGGTATCTTTCAACTGCAGCCGCTTCTGTCAGCATTGTCAACAACTCCCTTGTGTCTGAAATCAACAAAGCGATTATGTCTTCTTAAACCAGTTCAGCAGAGAGTTCATGGCAGCAGCACAATGTATTTTATTGTAACCGCACTTAGCAAAGGTTTCTGTCCCTCTCTCCCTCTAACTCTCTCTCTCTCTCTCTCTCTCTCTCTCTCTCTCTCTCTCTCTCTCTCTCTCTCTCTCTCTCTCTCTCTCTCTCTCTCTCTCTCTCTCTATCTCTATATATATATCTCTCTCTCTCTCCCTCTCTCTCTCTCTCTCTCTCTCTCTCTCTCTCTCTCTCTCTCTCTCTCTCTCTCTCTCTCTCTCTCTCTCTCTCTCTCTCTCTCTCTCTCTTTCTCTCTCTCTCCTTCGGAGCTAACTAATGAATCCGCAACGAGCTGTCTGGTCTCAGCGATAAGTGAGCAACCGCATAGACATACAGTGCATTCCTTGGGTTCGGCTGATGGTTCGCCGCAGCAGATCGCCTGGCGAGGGGTACACGCTGGCAAAACAAAGCAAACAAGACCTAAAACGCCGCCGGCAGCACGCTTACACCGAGACACCCCGACGCTGCAGCCGAAGTAACTGCTCTCGCCACACTCGAAGGCCAGGGGCACCAGCTCGTGGCGCACGATGCTGTCTACGCCTCCGCTTGCAGCGGCCAGCTGGATCCAGTTCTTTGCCAGCTTGTCTAGCACGACCCGGTCAGCGAAAAGATTTGTCAAGGCCGCCAGTTGGAACGACAGCTCGGCCTGGTGATGAAGTAGCGTCGCAAAGGCTCGAGCTTCCGCGGCTAGTGACGTCAGCACGAGGCACTTCACGCCCGGCGCGGGCGCGGGCGAGGGCTCAATGCCGGCCGCAGCCGCTACTGTGCCGCCACCTCCCAGCTTCTCGGCTTCTGACGGAGCCTTTGACCCAGTGGCGTCGCTGTCGCCGACTATGGCCTGTGAGTATTGCTGGGCAAACGACCGGATGTTCTCCAGCAGCTGTGCTGGCTGGACTTGCGGTTGGACCGGCGGCAGCAACTGCTCGGCGAGACGTCGGTGGAAGACACAGTTGCACCACAGCACCAGGTCGTGCAGGCGGGGTGAGCTCGAGGCGTGCCGCAAGAAGGCAGACGATGCGTTCCGCCATATCGCCCTGGCCTCGTTCTCGAGCCTAGCCATCTCGACCTTTGACCTGACAGCTTCGAGCAAGCCTGTGCAGTGACGTTGCAGCGGAGCTAGAAGAGCGCCGACCTGCAACCGCAATGCGCACGACGGGCGGAAGCTTTGTTCGTAGCTGCCTGACGGGATAGGAGTGCAGTAGGGATCGCGTGGCAAACCCGAAACCGCTCCAGGCGATTGGGAAGCGTCAGAAATTTCTAGAGTCGGGTGCTTCGTGGAAGGACGTGGGTCTAACGGAAAATGAAATTTTCATGCAAGTACCGAGCGTGCGCCAAAAAGCGTGCGGCGCCTGAGCTAGCGACCATCAAAATGCGCTCGCTGTGTTAATGCTAGCTGCTCGTATGCAGCCCAGCCGCGCCCTGGCTTGACGCACCTCGTCGCGAGCTTCGGTAGTGCGAGCTCGATCGGAGGTAAGGAAGTCGGACGGGAAGTCGGAGCAGGAGTCGGAATGCGCATCCATCGGCGCCGCAGCTGCCTCTGCAGCGGTTGCCGCTTGCGATAAAGGCAATGCGCTCCTGGCGCTGGTCGGCGATGTGAGGCAGTTGCCAGCGCTCGACTTCCGGCACCAGACTGCCGCCGCTTGCCACTGTCGGCCAGGACGTGCAGCGCAAGCCGACGTTTTCATATTCGCCGCCAGCCATGTCCTGTACGGAGAGTTGCTTTTGACGGCAATTCCATAGTAATGGTATTTCGAGTTTCCACGGTTGCCCAGCCGCCGAGTCTTAAGGAGCGGAAACGTGGCCCTCGTCACTTTGCCGAAACCGGCGGCATTCAGCGGCTGCTGACCGGCCTGGGCACAGTGCTCGACGTAGTTGGCGTAGATGGCGCTTCGCGGCACGCTAATTCCGTCTCTTTCTTCGTAATGAGATCGCAGCCTAAAAAAAAGAGGGCTCGCGGCGAGCAAGCGCGGCGGCGGCGGCGGCGGCGGCGGCGGCGGCGGCGGCGGCGGCGGCGATGGCTGTTCACGCTCCGGTTCGTACTAAAATGCCTCTCGATAACGAACCGTGAGCTTGGCCGATGGATTTGAACCGAGAGGCGCTCGTGAAAAAGCCGCGAGAAGAAGCCGAGGCGCAATTATCGGCGCGACTAACAAGTGTGGGCGAACGAGATTAGTGTGACTTAAGACCTGGCTAATAAATAAAACACGGATCCGGCCGAGGTCAGGCAGTGGCACATTGATTGTTTCAGAGGACTACTTTCTTCTGTGGGCGAAACTTGTTGGCGACGAACTGGGTCGAGAGTTGATGTCACACCTTTAGGCGCCATGGCGCGCTTCAAATTCTAGTGGTGGTGGCGTTTTGACCATCGATCGTTGACCGCCGCCGCCTTTGATCATTGACCATTCAAAAGCAGCAGACGCCGGCCGGTCGGTGATTGCCGTGCATGCCTTTAGCAGGTGCTCCCAGTCGGTGGACCCCTAGATGATCCCTCCTGCTAGTGGTTTTTTATAGTCCAGCTGACGATTTCTGGATCCCAGCACGAAAGAAGACCTTTTCAGACAGTCTGGAGGAAACTGACGGCGGCGTAGCGCTCATCGTAAATCACGTGCTGCAGCCCTTCTAAGCCATAACCGTGCTCTCATAGGTCAATCGTAAGTCACGTTTCACTCATTGTTCGTAGGTCTAGCACAACTAATATTTGGACTTTGACCTGCCGTGTTTGATAACCGGCGCTGTGACTTAACTGTCCGCAGCTGACTGCAGTGGGTCTCTAGTAAATGTCATGTGAAAATGCCTCATTGTACAAGTCGCAACACACGCGAGTATTAAGTCACAAAAGTGTCAACGGCATGGTGCGAATGGAATGCTGGAACTAGCTTGACTGCTACATCCTTCTCTATCTAATTAAGACGTAAATTTAAAAAAATTAAGGGAGTGAAACTGCGTACCCAAGCAGGGGTCAGTAACCTAGGACAGCTCTGGTTTGGCCCAGCACCGACCGAGGTCAAGGTGAACGGATTCGATAACCAAGGTCGTGGGCTCGAGCTCCAAGGTACATGAGAAGCCCCTGAATACAGATTAAGTTCTTTTCGGGTGCTACGAAAATGAATTACAAGCAAACAAATTTTATATGTAAAGTCTTCCCTCGCCACTCTGCGCTTCGACTTTCACTGCTTCACTCTATCGCGGTTCTTTGAAATACGTATATATTTATTAAAAAGTTGATCGAAATAGTGAAAATGATGCAGCGCGCTCGTTTGTCTGAGCCAATTATACACCCGTGTATTACAATTAAGATTAAAATTACTGTACGAATGGAACGCAGAAAAAGACGATGCCCTGTTGAAGATACTGCACCATAAAGCTTGGTGTTTGTGCGTAAGAATTGTGTATGCAATTAAATGTACAATAATAATAACATGATATATGCAACGTCTAATATGTCCTATTTTTCTTATACTGTCTAATATTATATATTGGGTGGTACGAGTGTAATGGTGACTAGAGGGAGCTATTTCACGTCTAGAGGCTCTAATAATGTTAAAAAAAACGTAATTAAGGTCGTAATCAGGTTTTCTATGCTCTCACTACGAAACTATCCCATAAATAAATAAATATTATATCCCATATATAAATAAAGAGTTCTACTTCGCAGAAATTCATCTATTGCGGTAGAGTCTGGAGCGGATTAACCGCGATGAACGCGGGTCGATTTTAATGCGATACCACCAGCTTACGGTCACCCGGCCTAGTCCAAACGCACCCTTTAACTTAAGGCCCCCGGGGGGGGGGGAGGAAATGTCTTACCCCAGGGGGTAAATCTCCGGGAAAATATCCTGGGGGAATGTCCGTACCCCCGGAAGAGACAGCTTGAAGAATCTGGCGTGTTCCTGTCGTTCAGCATCCGCATCCCGGAAGATGGACTGTAAGACGAGAGATGAATGACTGGCACTTCTCGACAACGCGACCAACCGCGAAGGGCCGCGGATGAGCCAGCCGTTTGAGCCTTGCGTGTTAAAGTGCTCGCTGCGAGTGCTCCGCGTTGCCCTGTAGCGTTAGCGCATTCCGCGTCTCCCTGTAGCGCGTCGTTCGTAGAGCCCCACCCTCTGAGCTGTTGAGATCCTCGGCGAGCTGAGATGCGTCTCCGCTACGTAATCGATCGGACCGATTATTGGTAATCGCCAGGCAGCAGCGGTCGCCTTCAAGATGGCTCCGATCAACGAGGGAGTCCCTTGCCGGTTTCCCTCGTTGATCGGGAAGCGCTGGCACACCTGGGTGCCCCAGTAAAACTGTTTTTATTGCCCAGCTGTTATTGGCGCGTCTAATCTTGTTACAGGGAGGCTAAATCAAACGCCCTTAGTGTGGCGCTAACCCTGCCCGTCAGCGACGCGGCAATAAGGCAGCGTAACTACGGCGCTGGGCAGTCGAAAGGTTTGCGGCCTACCCGCTTGTCTCGGTCACAAGTTAGCGCGCCTGAACCTGAGCGGATCTTTCCTAGTCTTCCACGCGGAGAACGACCATTTCGAGCCGCCGATTCCGCAAAGCCGCCGATTCCGCAGCGCATCCGCTGCCCGCGCCGGTTCTAGGGGTGAGGCTGGCCAGTTTCTGACAGTTACTAGATTCGCATGTCAACATTTTGGGTTTTTGATCTGAAAAAAGATATAATACATAATAAAAAAGATACAATACAAAATACACTTAATATTGAACCCTCAGAGAACTCAAATCTCTTTCTAGGCACTTTACATTGGCTGCAAATCGTAAAGCTCCTTATAGGCAGCGTTTCTTCGCCTGTCTGTTCCACTAGGCGCATAGGAGGAAGCGTTAAGCTGCTGCCCTGGTTTAGTCCAGCAATTTGCTTAGCAATTAATTTTCTAGCCTTTGATGAACGAGGTCAAGGTGACTGTATTTGATGACCAAGATCTTGGGCTCGAGCCTGCGGCATGACTGAAGCGCCTGGATAGAGATTAAGTTCTCTTGGGGCGCTTTACAAATGAAGCATATTCATTTAGTTTAACTACTGCACAGCTAGTTGCAGTTTTTGCTTGCAACAGCTACGCTTGTCTCATGCTCTCAGAGTGCGATTAACTACTTGAATTTGGTGAGTCTCTGAAATAATAATAATAATAATAATAATTCACTTGATAAAGCGCCCTCAGAGAACTTAATCTCTCTCTAGGCGCTTTACATTTGCTGTAAAGTGAAATGCAATTGAATGGTAAGTAAAATCATGCTTGAAAAAACAAACAAAATGAATAATATGGTTAGGGGTGACATGCACAGGGTCAGCATGCAAATGTGGTTAGTGGCAGCATGCACAGTGCCAGCACGCATAAGCACATGAAGGACGAATCACAGGGACCCACTAAATGCTGTCCTAAATAGGTGTGTTTTTAGGTTCCTTTTAAATGTGGTCAGGTCAGGGGATGTTCTGACGCAGGTCGGGAGGGAGTTCCAGGCTTTGGGAGCATATGAACTAAATGCATGGTCTCCAAAGGATTTAAGGTTTGTATGAGGTACATCTTACTTATTATGACTATTATTATATATATATATATATATATATATATATTATAACTTAATTATTATGAAATAACGTATCCCGTGCTCTAACGGACGAGGTAATGCATTTTACGGCCACAATATTTGAATACTAAATTTGCCAACGTGTACCAGTTCTTTACCAAGACAGAGTCATCATATTTGTGAAAGGAAAAGCAGCTAATATGTATTTTGCATATGCAGCTCATTTGAATTGCACTTAATGAGAATTTAATATCTCTTCGAGCGCTTTACTTCTGCGGCCGGGCTCGAGCCCACAACCTCGTAAATCAACAAACATCCACCTTGACCTTGGTCGGGGTGAGCACCTAAATCACTGGGCCAAACCAGCACGACATAGAGAGTCTAACGCTCGAATCGTTCGAGCAATACAAGTAACAGAGGAGACCATGCAACTTTGAAGTTTCTCATAAGCAATACATTTAAAATGGTGACTATCTGTCTACTCACCAATCGATTGCTGCCGACGATAACCTGCTTCCGGTTAGTGTAGAACTGCTATGGCAGCCGCTCATTAAGTGGTGTGCCTCTACATTGGATGTGCTTGCACCACGATACTCTGCTGAGGCTGCGGCAGAGGTTCTGAAATCAGGTCCATGATTCTGAAGCTTACCGCCTCCAGCCTCGTCCAGAACCTCACGATGGCAGGAAGAATAGAGGCTTCGGAGCACATCGCTGACGTCGCAGCTATTTTGAGACGACGGATCGTCGTCGGAAAGTAAACCCTCTGCAGTTATACTGCCTTCGTAGCTTGTCGAAATGGTGGCATTAGCGCCGACATCGTCGACAAAGTCAACGAAATATTCTTCTTCAATGTCCCCTGACGTCGTCGGGCTACCTGTCAACGCTTAATAAAATGTCAGAAATATGAGCTCGAGAGCGCATTCCTCTTAGAGCGAATTCAGATGGTTACAAATACAGGAAATTGTTTCGCAGTTTATATAGTGTGCGCAGCGTATGCATATACCTATACATATATATTTGTATATATATATATATATATATATATATTAACAAATACATATATGCACAGACATATTCGAGTGTGTGCTCGGGAATATAAACTCAACATCATTTGCAACAGAAGCACCGGAAGCAGAACCTGCAGCCAGCCTTAGACCTGAAGCCAGTTGATTTCAAAATCAGCATTTTCTAACTTAAACGCCAATGTTTCAACTAAGGCCAGCCCTGGAGCTGCGAATCATTGCAAAAATATTGCAAATGCTGCTATTATTAAATATAATTAAATATTAAATAATTAAATTATTAAATATTGCTAAAAATATTGCTTGCCCGAATACGGATACCACTCTGCCCATGCTTCTTTTGATATCCTGTCTAGACTTATGTCACGAATTACCTCTAGGTTTTCATCCCTGTGCTGTAAGATAGTAAAATTGGTTTAGAACTCGGCAGCTTGGCTTTTATGGCACAAACGGCAGAACTGTCATTCGATACGGCCCATCATATTGTTAACCTTATTAAGTTCTCCTGGTCTATAGTTGCTTTCTTAATGAGTGGCCTTACTATAGAAGTCAGTCCTGATCTGTTGTATACTTTCTCAAAGCTTGCGGTTAATATAACTAGGTAGTTTAGTGTCTGTGGCAAACCAAAGGCTATCTAGGAGATAAAGTGTAGTGTTTAGTCACAGTTAAAAACTCGATAAGAATTTCAGATATTGTGATGCAGTAGCATTGTATCAATAATGGCATGTTGAAATGAGAATTGAGCTGCAAGGGGGACGAAGATATTTTTGTATGGACAGCTTCATTTTCAAGAGGCATTCGCGCATCAACTACTTTTTTAAGCATATGAGTTCGCACAAAAAATACAGACTGTATGAGATCCGTGTCCGGTCAGATGTGGCAGAGTTCGGTAAGAATGGGACTGAGAGCGAACAATCGTGGAAGAATAGTCGATCGAGTGCGCGAGATTTACTGCGAGTAGGGCCATGAACCATGAGAGAAAAATGAGTCTATAAGAAGTGAATGCAATGATTATACTGGTCGCTTTAGCACTATTACCATTGTTATTTACAATATTCTAGCTTTCTCATGAGCAGACTTAATTAAAAGGCCAAGCAAGAGGTCAAGTTCTCTTAAGACGCTACACAAATGCATTTTTAAAAGTCTTTGGTTATTAATAATTTCAGTATTACTTTTTAAGACAGCCGGATATTTATTTAAGGTATTGCCCGCTGTTAAAACCAGTTTCAGATATCCATATCTTGGGATTAAGAGAATCTAAAATCCTTAGGAAAATCCTTTGTAAGCTTCAATACCACGAGATACTTTTCTGCCTTGGGATTTGTTTGTAGAATTAGTGGCGATGAGTGAAGCTCAAAATTCGGTAGATTCAGCAATGGCATATAATTTAGTCTAGGCATGATAGTTCATTACTGCATGATTGGTGCAAGTTAGACAGATTGTTTCTCTTTTAAGTTACAAAAATAGGCAGAGTAATCAATCTTATTCAGAAGGTATGCTCCTAAGAGCGTTTTCTCTTTATACCGTGTGAGCGTCTTGGTAAAAATATACATGCCGTACTAAACAGGAGCATTTCTCTTATGGCTAGTCAAAAATGGAGAGCTAGCACGTCATATTCCCGTGGGTCCTGAGCTATTAATGACTCACAGTAGCGTTCGATCCCCTCTGATTGAGGTGCTGTGAAAGCGCGTGGTTGAAGATTAATTTGTTTGGCGAATTAGGATCAAGTAGAAGCCCAAAGCTAGCACGAGATATTCCTGCGGGTCATGAAGTATTAATTGTATTAATTATTATGAAGTATTAATTATATTCCAAAGCGACCTCTCGTTAGACGACCACATCAGCTCCACAGTGAAATCCGCCTATTTTTAGCTTCATAACATTGCTAAAATTCGGGCCTGTTTAGATAAAAATACCACGTCCAAGTTGGTCCATGCATTCGTGACATCTCGTCTCGACTTCTGCAACTCACTGCTTACTGGCCTACCAGCATGTGCGATCAGGCGATTGCAGCTGGTGCAAAACTCTGCAGCTAGGCTTGTCTGTCGTGAGCGTCGCAGTTGCCACATTACTCCACTTCTCGCCGACCTGCACTGGCTACCAGTCAAGCAACGGATTGACTTCAAGGTTTTGTTGCTCACTTTTAGGTCCCTTCATTCTATGGCTCCAGCCTATCTTTCAGATATACTACCCCGTCAGGCTAAGCATCGTACCACCCGCTTTTCGGAATCCAACAGTCTAGAAATACCTCATACAAACCTTAAATCCTTTGGAGACCGTGCATTTAGTTCATATGCTCCCAAAGCCTGGAACTCCCTCCCGACCTGCGTCAGAACATCCCCTGACCTGACCACATTTAAAAGGAACCTAAAAACACACCTATTTAGGACAGCATTTAGTGGGTCCCTGTGATTCGTCCTTCATGTGCTTATGCGTGCTGACACTGTGCATGCTACCACTAACCACATTTGCATGCTGACCCTGTGCATGTCACCCCTAACCATATTATTCATTTTGTTTGTTTTTTCAAGCATGATTTTACTTACCATTCAATTGCATTTCACTTTACAGCAAATGTAAAGCGCCTAGAGAGAGATTAAGTTCTCTGAGGGCGCTTTATCGAGTGAATTATTATTATTATTATTATTATTATTATTATAATTGGTCGCAGCAGCGAGCAGCAAAAATACAGGCTATATGAGATCCATATCCGGTCAGATGTGGCAGAATTCGGTAAGAATTTGTCAGATGTGGCAGAATTCGGTAAGAATTGGTCGCATCCGCAGCAGCAGCAGCGAGCTGCCTGGCTTAAGACTACAGTATTCACCATAAACCCAGTAAACGGCGAATGAACTCGCCGCCTTGAGATTAAATTGCCAGGACACTAGCACCGCAAAGCGATTGGCAAAAGGAGACCAAGCAATGGACGACGATGTTACAGCCAATAATAAAAGAGAACGACAGTGAATGTGAGCCACCACGCCTTAGGCACTGGCAAAGCCAACATCGGAGCGCTAGGAGGGCATATAAAGGGGGATCTGGGGACGTCGCCCAAGCACCTGCCGGTGTCGTGTAGCCTGGCCAAGCACCAAGCATTGCATAGGGTATACAACGACCTACTTAGGAATGCAGACATGGGTAGAGTTTCTCTGCTTGTTTTGCTCGATCTTTCGGCAGTTTTTGATACTATCGATCACAAAGTTCTTCTAGAGCGCCTCTCATCTCGCCTGGGCATCACTGGCACTGCTCTGCAATGGTTCGATCCTATCTCAGTGGGAGACTTCAGAGTATAGACGCGAATTGGCAAAGATCATCCGAGGTACCTCTGAAATATGGGGTACCTCAGGGCTCTGCGCTCGGTCCGGTTCTTTCCAGGGTTTATACTCTCCCTATTGCTGATGCGATTGTCAAGCTCAATCTAGGCTTTTACTTCTATGCGGATGACACTCAGTTATACCTTTGCTTTGATCCCTCCCAGCCTGCGAGCACCTCAAATTCTCTCAACTCCCTTGCTGCATGCATTGATGACATTCGCACATGGATGGCAGCAAGCTTTCTAAAACTAAACGATGATAAAACTAACTTACTAGTCATCGGAAAACCCAGTGGGATTCAGACATTGGAAAGGCTGACGCTGAAAATTGGCTCTGCCAACATATCTCTTGTTGAATCAGCTCGAAATCTAGGTGTCTTGTTCCAAACCAACCTCTCGTTAGACGACCTCATCAACTCGACAGTCAAATCTGCCTATTTTGAGCTACATAACATTGCTAAAATTCGGGCTTGTTTAGATAAAGATACCACGTCTAAGTCGGTCCATGAATTTGTGACATCCCGTCTTGACTTCTGTAACTCACTGCTTAGTGGCCTACCGGCATGTGCAATCAGGCGATTACAGCTGGTGCAAAACTCTGCAGCTAGGCTTGTCTATCGTGAGCATCACAGTTGCCACATCACACCACTTCTCGCCGACTTGCACTGGCTTCCAGTCAAGCAAAGGACTGACTTTAAGGTTTTGTCGCTCACTTTTGGGTCACTTCATTATTTGGCTCCAGCCTATCTCTCAGATCTACTTCCCCACCAGGCCAAGCATCGCACCACCTGCTTTTCGGATTCCAGCAGTTTACCAATACCTCGTACAAACTTCAAATCCTTTGGAGACCGTGCATGTAGTTCGTATTCTCCCAAAGCCTAAGCCTCACTCCCAACTTGCTTCATAACATCCCCTTACTTGACCTCATTTAAAAAAGAACTTAAAAACAAACCTATTTAGGACAGCATTTAGTGGGTCCCTGTGACTCGTTCTTCATGTGCTCATGCGTGCTGACATTGTGCATGCTGCCATTAACCACATTTGCATGCTGACCCTGTGCATGTCACCCCTAACCTTGTTATTCACGATGTTTATCAAGCATGATACTACTCACCATTCACTTGCGTTTCACTTTGCAGCAAATTTAAAGTGCGAGAAAGAGATTAGGTTATCTGAGAGCGCTTGATCTAGTGCATTATTATTATTATTAGTAATGCACATAAAGCCATATATACTCACGAACGTAATTATATATATATACGCTTATACGTATACGTATATATGTACTATCTAATATTATAACTACTCAGGCCTCCCCATACGTAAGTCCTGAGGAGTAATTATTTCGCATAGTTAGGTCGGAGCAAGGGAACGAAAGGTCCAATAAGTGATTGGCAGGGCGTGTGGTGATAGATGTGCAGGTCTACGACAAGTGCCTTTATGTGATGCGGCGACTGGTACGAGGAGCTGCAGACTTTACGAGAGCGTGTGTTTGTGCGAATTCAACTTGCTCCAGGCACACTTTTACCGTCGGTTTTCACAGGTGGGTTATCGCCTAAAATGAGTGTTAACTTTTGTTGAGACCTTTCAATTAATCAAATCTAAATAGATGGCTCTATATCGTGAGCGGCCAGCCTTCTGTGGGCATTTCCGGTCTCTCGCATCTAGCCTCTCCAAATTCTACCACAAAAGCTCAGCTATTGCTCAAAGGGTGCGTCTGAAGACGCTTCCGGACCATGAGCCATCGATGCACACATCCAGGCTCTACAAAGTTATGGAATTATAATTGTTTCAGTGCGGCTGAAGGGTCTTTTCAGAAGTTTTTTAAGGGTGAGCCTTCACAATAATAATAACCCATAACCAAAATATTTAGACATCTGCTAGCACTGTTATAGAGAAGGATCTCTCTCTAGGCAGTTTGCCTAAGCAGCATGGCCTTGATATTACACCACGCCCTTCAAGGTCAAGTATAAACCGTGCTAAAGTGTTTAGATGTACCTTTGGTGGTGATGTCAGTGGGTAGAGAGATGCAGGCTTTAGATTCGTGCGAACATTATTTAGCATCTCTAGCAAGCTGAATTGCGTAGAATACCGTCCAAGATCTATAGATCCGTACGTCGGGCTTGCCTACGGACGATGACCACTTCGGGAGGACGAGCCAGCTGGTGGCAGCAGCAGCGGAAAGGGCGGTAGCGGCAACGACGCACACGAACCAAGGCGGCCACTCGTTAAGCATAGTAGCGGAAGGATAGTCTGCTGTACTCACCGACGCCTCCCACGATGTCCGGCTTAACTATGCCGTCCAGTTTTCTTGAAATCTGGTATGTGGAAGAAATAACTAATAGGATTGACGGTTGCCTTAACGGAAAAACGTAATTCCAGAATGGCGCAGGTCTAGTTCTGAAAGCCCGTTGCACTGGCAGCGTCTAGTAAACCTGACGCCAACGGCGCGCCGTGGCGCATGGGAGCGAAATGCGGTACTAGCCACATTGTAGTGAAATTTCTATCGTTTCTAGATGCGATGGAAAGTTGTTGATTATTATATTAGCTTACAGTGCTGAAAATTACAGCGTCGAAAAGGCGAGTTTCCGTAGGCAGCCCAGAGCATTAAATACAAATAATCGATTTGCAGAGGGTCCACAGGAGCTCAAGCGCAATGCCATCAAGAAAGTGTCTAGGTCATTAACGAGCAGAAGCTGGCTCGCTGTTGGCTTTGGATTTTCGCATTTCTACACAGCGGTGATTTGTACGAGCCAGTGAACGGTGCCTTAAGCTATCTCGCATTCACGGCCGCCAGCTACTTTAGAGCTCTGCAAAGTTGCATTAGAAATGCGATCATTGCTGTGATTCTGGCAGTCTGAAGCTCATTCTCTCAGTTATCGACACGATGGGTACAGTGTGAGCCGCCCAAGGCCTGCAGTATATTGAAAAATAAAACATGAGCACAACAATGCCCACTTGCTATCGAAAACAATTTGCTTTCGCGAAAGCACTCGGATTTGGTTTTATATTACATCTGACAGGTGACTTGGGCAGACTGGCTTCAAGCTCGCAGTGAAGGCCAAGCGCCAGTCACGCTGAAGCGGCGGCGAGCTAAATCATCCAGATTATACATTATAATAGTAATACGTTTGTATAACGCTCTAATTGAATGTAATCGTTACTCAGACGCGCTTCACTTATGCCACGGAGCTCGAGCCCACGACCTCAGCTATCAAACACATTCAGCTTGACTTCGGTCGAGGCGAACACCTTAACCACTCAACCAAGCCAGTGCTTATGATTGGTATTCATTATTCATATTTCCTCTGTGGCAATGTAATGTATCTCCGTCAGTCACTCCACAAAGTCATAAAGACCATGTGGGTGTTACGCAGGAGAGTTTTGTATAGCGCACTCACAGCCTAAGCGGCTTTCGGTACGCATTCGGTAGCCAACAGACTTCGTCTCACGCAACAAAGAGAAAGTGGGAAGCATAGCAGAGTTAGTAGAGCAGTTGAGGTAGCGAGTAGCATAGAAGTAGCAGTTCAGGACCGCTGAAAAAGATGTGCCATAGTCGGCAGTTGGAGAGTAGATGCCGTTGCGTAAGAATTGTGGAAGCGAGTTCCACAGTCTAGGACCTGCAGATCTAAAGCTTCTGTCGCCAACTGTCTTTAAGCAGAGGAATGGGACAGCTAATTTATTGTCCACACAGGACCTGAGGGCGCGAACAGGCTGAAACTGATGCAGCAGTTCAGCTAGGTACGAAGTTCAGCTAGGTACGAAGGCTATGAACCCAATAATGTGATTATCAGCGACCAATGCCGCATAAAAGCAGAAGCCTTGTAGTGAGTTGTCAATCACGGATCATCATGTTACATCTGTAGCCTGCTTTTCCTGTAAAGTATGCTTATGCGTGCTGACACTGTGCATGCTGCCACTAGCCACATTTGCATGCTGACGCTGTGCATGTAACCCCTAACCATGTTATTCATGTTGTTTATCAAGCATGATATTACCCACCATTCAATTGCGTTTCCCTTTGCAGCAGATGTAAAGCGCCTAGAAAGAGATTGAGTTCTCCGAGGGCGCTTTATCAAGTGCATTATTACTATGATCAAAGTAGACTTGTCTACGCTATGTATTTGTCATGCGTTTGGGCCATTTTTGTACATTTCCTCTTATGGTATTTGAGCTCCATGTCTCTGCCGCGGTACACCAATATTCACACGCGTGCGTGCATTTTCGCCAAGCGTAAAACCAGAAAATCGCGATCGATAGCAGTCTCGGTTGGTCAATTTTCCTCTTGTGCTGGCTGAGATGAGCACAATTGCGAGTACTACGCTTGAGGGCCAGGTTTTGTCCAGACCCGGAACCCGATTGTAACCGCACCTGTAACTAGGCGGACACAAAGTCAATCACCCAAAGCGAGCTCTTCTTTAGTCAGATCCTTCACTGGCTGGATACCGGACAGGTTTGGAATCGTAACATAATGTAAGGCATATTCATGTGTAACTCCACAAAGCCTCAAAGATCTTGTGGATTTCGCGCAGGAGAGTTTTGTGTAGCCCACTCAGTCTAAGCGGCTTTCGGTACGCATTCGGTAGCCAGCAGACTTAATTTCATGCAACAAAGAGAAAGTGGGAAGCATAGCAGAGTCAGGAGAGCAGTTGAAGTAGTGAGTAGCATAGAAGTAGCTGTTCAGGACCGCTGGAAAAGCAGTGCCATGGTTGGCAACAGGAGAGTGGTTGTCTCTGCGTAAGAATCGTGGAAGCGAGTTCCGTAGTCTAGGACCTGCAGAGCTAAAGTTTCTGTCGCAACGGTCTTTAAGCGGAGGAATGGAAAAGCTAATTTATGGGCGTATAAAACCTGAGGGCACGATGAGGCTGAAACTGCAGTAATTATAGTTGTGCGCTCAAATACCATGCTGGTGGTTGCGCGACAGCTTATCGCAGACCGGCGTCTTCGCTCTCCCGACGCACCGTTCGGCGGCTGCCGAGGTCAAAGGGCAAAGTAAAAAGCCAGGCATTTTACTGCCCGCTCTAAAAAGCGTAATTTCTGACGCCGCAGAGCTCGAATCTGCTCGTAGCTAATAATAAATTGATAATGCATTTGATAAAGCGCCCTCGTAGAACTAAACTCCTTTCCAGGCGCTTTGCAATTGCTGCAAAAGACCTATGCAAGTGGTCTAGCATCTGGGATTTCGGCGACTGAGTTTTTAGTCTGCTGACGTCTCCCAAGCTGCTGTTTTAAGCGGAAATGTAATGGAACGTATCTCCGTCTGTAACTGTAAGAAGTTCTATGCATAAGCCACAAAGACCAAGTGGGTGTTATGTAGGAGTTTTCTTTAGTGCACTCTAAGCCTAAGCAATAGCGGTATTCGGTGCGCATGCGGTAGCCTACAGACTTCATCTCAAGCTACGAAAAGGATTGTGGCGGTTAGTTATTGATTACGATTAGGCGACTATAGGATATTTCCTTGCTGCACGTATTGATGAAATCCACACATGGATGGCAAGAAGATTTTCTTAAATTGAATGAAGATAAAACCAACTTAATAGTCACGGGCAAACCAAGTGTGATTCAGAAATTAGAAAGGCTGATGCTAGAAAACTGGCTCTGCCACAATATCTCCTGTGGAATCCGTACGAAATATAGGTGTCGTGCTCCGAAGTGATCTTTCTTTAGACGACAAGATCAGCTCCACAGTCAAGTCTGTCTACTTTCAGCTACATAACATTGCTAAAGTTCGGGATTTTTTAGACAGGGATGCCACATCTAAGTTGCTCCAAGCATTTGTGACATCCCGTCTTGACTTCTGTAACTCACTGCTTGCCGGTCTACCGGCCTCTGCAATCAGGCGCTTACAGCTGATGCAAAACTCTGCAGCTACACTTGTCTGTCGTGAGCGTCGCAGGTGCCACATCGCATCACTTCACTCTGACCTGCACTGGCTACCAGTCAAGAAACGCATCGACTTCCAGGTCCCTTCATTCTTTGGCTCCCGCCTATCCATCAGATCTACTGCCCTACCAGGCTAAGCACCGTACCACTCGCTTTTCGGAATCTAACCGTTTACCTATACCTCGTCCAAATCTCAAATCCATTGGAGACCATGAATTTAGTTCGTATGCTCCCAAAGTGTTGGAACTCATTCCCCACTTCCGTCTCGACATCCCTTGACTCGACCACATTTAAAAGGAACCTAAAAACACACCTATTTAGGACAGCATTTAGTGGGCCTCTTAGATTTGTCCTTTATGTACTTATCCGTGCCGACGCTGTGTATGCTGCCACTAACCACACTTGCATGCTTACCCTGTGCATGTCGCCCTAACCAGGCTATTCTTGTTCTTTATTAAGCATGCTACCAGTAATCATTTGATTTGTGCTTGCAGCATTCGTGGATTTGCAGCAAATGTAAAGCGCCTGGAAAGAGATCGAGTTCTTTTGAGAAAGCTTTATCGAAAGTGTCATTATCATTATTATAATCATAATAATTATAATAATCATGCCCTTGATAAATCGCCCTCAGAGAACTCAATCTCTCTTTAGGCGCTTTACATTTGCTGCAAAGGGAAATGCAATTGAATGGTAAGTAATATCTGCTTGATAAACGAACAGCGTGAATAACATGGTTAGGGGTGACATGCACAGGGTCAGCATGCAAATGTGGTTAATGGCAGCATGCACAGTGTCAGCACGCATAAGCACTTGAAGGACTAATCATAGGGAACCGCTAAATGCTGTCCTAAATATTTTTAATAATTTAGTTTTTAGGTATTAGTTTATTGCAGAAGCAGTATAAAAGGCCGGCGCCCTGAGATAGTGAGATAGATACGATTCGAGACTCGGGCATATTGGCTGCTGTGAGCTGACGTGAGCTCTCGGCCACACAATGTTGGCGTACTTCATGGCCGCTGTTGAAGCCTGTAACTAGCCGCATGCTGTTGAATAAAATAGTCTGCATTGTGGATACGTCTTGACATGCTAAGGTGTGAGCGCTCGTCGCCGCTGCCGTGTTCTGGCTACTTCCGGTGTGCATTGGTGCAGCGCCTACAGGTAGCTAGCCGCGCTACAAGGCTCAGGCGTCGCCGCATGGTCGTCTTCCGCTTCGGCTGAGACAAGCGCGCCTTTTCGAGAGCTGTTTGAGCGGCCGCGTCCGGACCGGCGCGGCAGCCGCACAGCGACCGTTAGCAAGCGCAGGTCAGAAGGCTAGAAAGCTTGGTCCGTAGTCGATAGCAGCACGACAGGATAGAGCCGTTCTCTCAGCGATCGCTGCAATATCGTAGTGGCTGAGCGTCGGAGCTGGTTTGACTTGGCCTTGACCGTTTTGCTGCCAAGCTGCTATGGATAGCTGATGCAAAGCATCGCAGGTTTTAGGCTTCTCTCTCTCTATCGTCTGCTTCTTTATACGCCACAGCATTGGTCGACGTGACAAGATCCATTGGCGCCAGCAGCAGTAGCACAGAAATAAAGAAATTGGAGAATCTGATGGCATAAATAAATTTGATGAAGAATCAGACGGCAGACAGATGGTCGAAGGCTACTACATACCGTGCTTGGATTAAAACGTGAATAATTGTAGTACATGTGTATTGTGCCCCCAGAAAACCTAATCTCTATCAAGGCACTTTAATGGTAATGGAAAAAGAAGAATGATAATGATAACAATATAAAAATATACTATTATAAAAATAACATAATAGTAGTAGATAATAATAGTTAGTGGATGAACCAGGGTTCCAGGTGGCGTGCTGTAGCACCGGTCTACTGGTTTCCCACGCATCAACAGCATAGGTGAACAGTGATGACAACGATACGATGATAACAATGATTTACATTCCACGTTCAAAGAGGAGTGAAAGAGCTTTCGCGGAAAGATTCGAAGAGGAGTGTTTCACTTTCGTGTGCTACTCTCTCAGTCCTTGAAGGCTGGCCCACCTCACTGGCCTTGCTCGGCTAGAGTGCTACTGGCTAGAGTAATCTCCACCGGTGGGAAAAGCAACCAAAGGTTGTATTATATGTCCGATGTCCCACTCCCCTTGCAGGCCGGCCCATCTCCCTGGCCTTTGCATGCTGACCCTGCAAATGCTTTCACCTCCTAACCATGCTGTGCTTGTTTCCATTGAGCATGCTACTATCACCATTCGATTGTGCTTCCTCTGTAGCAAATGTAAAGTGCCTAGAAAGAGATTGAGTTCTCTGAGAGCGCTATATCAAATGTATTACTATTATTATTATTGCTCGGTTAGAGCGGCTAGCAAAATCTCTGCTGGTGGGATCAGCAACAAAGCAACAGCTACGATGTGCCTACAGCCAGCCATGTATGTAATGATCTCGGCAGGAATGCTAGACCTGCCTATAAATCCTTAAATGACCTGCCGGTCCTTGAGGCGAAGTCCCATAACAAATATTATCGACGGTCTACAACGCGTGAAACCGAAAGAATGAAAGAGAGAGAAAAGTGCGGCAAGAGGAAGCACTAGCGGAGGAGGAGAAGCGGGAACTTGAACTAGAGAGAGAGACAGAGAGAGAGAGAGAGAGAGAGAGAGAGAGAGAGAGAGACACAGAGAGACAGAGAGAGAGAGAGAGAGAGAGAGAGAGAGAGAGAGAGAGAGAGAGAGAGAGAGAGAGAGAGAGAGAGAGAGAGAGAGAGAGAGAGAGAGAGAGAGAGAGAGACAGACAGACAGAGACAGATAGAGAGAGACAGAGAGACAGGAGAGAGCGGGAGAGAGACACACAGACACAGAGAGAGAGAGAGAACAGAGAGAGACAGAGAGAGACACAGAGAGAGAGAGAGAGAGAGAGAGAGAGAGAGAGAGAGAGAGAGAGAGACAGAGAGACAGAGAGAGAGAGAGAGAGAGAGAGAGAGAGAGAGAGAGAGAGAGAGAGAGAGAGAGAGAGAGAGAGAGAGAGAGAGACAGAGAGACAGAGAGAGAGAGAGAGAGAGAGAGAAGAGAGAGAGAGAGAGAGAGAGAGAGAGAGAGAGAGAGAGAGAGAGAGAGAGAGAGAGAGAGAGAGAGAGGAAGAAAGAGAAAAGAGAGAGAAAGAGAGAGAGAGAGAGAGAGAGAGAGAGAGAGAGAGAGAGAGAGAGAGAGAGAGAGAGAGAGAGAAAAAGAGAGAGAGAGAGAGAGAAAGAGAGAGAGAAGAGAGAGAGAGAGAGAGAGAGAGAGAGAGAGAGAGAGAGAGAGAGAAAAGAGACAGCGCGGGTATGTGCTAAAGCAGTGGGAGTTGACGTGACCTACTCAAACGGCAACATTTTAGATCAGCATAATTCTAAAGCGGATTTTTAATCTATCTCGGTTCCATAATTATAACCTCTAGGAACAGGTTGTATGATGATCTGCGGATTATTACGGCTTGGGGCTAATACGCTATGATTGGCCGGCAGGAAAACCAAAGCTATTTTCTAGCCATTCAGTTGATCTCTTGGCGGCGAGCCCGGCAGGAAGAGGTGAAAAAAATAAAAGCGTAAGTATAATTTATTTGTACAGAGCCCCAAGAAAATGTAATCTCTATTCAGGCGCTTCACATACGCCTCCGGGGCTCGAGCCCTCGACCTCAGCCTGACCCTGACCGGTCAGGGCGAGCATCAAAATATTGCGTTTCAGAGAGAACAGCACACAATTTACATATTAATGTTGTTCTTATAGGTCGAACGAAAGTCTTATGTCGAAGTCTATGACCTGCTAAGGACAGCACCCCTAAGAATATCCAGCCAGTTTACAGTCGGAACCGACTAAGCCTACAGAGCAATCGCGTTTCCCTTTGCAGCCAACGTAAAGTGCCAAGAAAGAGATTGATTTCTCTGAGGGCGCTTTACCCAGTGCGTTATTATTATTATTATTATTATCCACTACGCGTATCAACTCCAGGCCGACGGCGTGTCACTCAAGCTGTAGTTTCAGCCCATTTAATTCACTGCAATATTTGTAGAAATAATGAAATTTGTGTTGCTTCATAGCCGAAATTAAAAGTTTACTATTTCTAATCATTTTTCAAATACTGGAAAGGAAAAATTTCAAGCAATTAGCAATGTCGAGAAAAAGTCTCCGCTCGCGCTTTGTAGAATCATTGCCGAAGGTGCTTCCCCCAGCTGCTGCCTTTAAGCTAGCGCTAGAGCCCACGTCGGGCTTGACGTCGACGCGCGGGGGGGGGGACGCGCTCGCGGGAGGAAGGAAACGCAGGCAGGAAGCGCAGCGCAGCTGGAAAGGCGTCTTTCCGGCCGGGAAGAGGGGCGGCTCCGGTCTCGCGGTAGCCCTGGCTCGGTCCCGCCGTTGTTTGAGCACGTGTCTCCTTTGCTAAAAGAGCTAGGATGGTTTCTGGTTGAGCAACGGATACAGAGCAAAGTTCTTTCGCTGACCCAGAAGGCCCGCCACGGCTTGGCTCCTTCGTACCTAGCTGAACTGCTGCATCAGTTTCAGCCTCTTTGCGCCCTCAGGTCCTGTGTGGACATATTAATTTAGCTGTTCCATTCCTCCGCTTAAAGACCGTTGGCGATAGAAGCTTTAGCTCTGCAGGTCCTAGACTGTGGAACTCGCTTCCACAATTCTTACACAACGACAACTACTCTCCTACTCCCGACTATGGCACATCCTTTTCAGCGGTCCTGAGCTGCTACTTCCATGCTACTCACTGCCTCAACTGCTCTCCTGACTCTGTTATGCTTCCCACTTTCTCTTTGTGGCGTGAGACGAAGTCTGTTGGGTACCGAATGCGTACCGAAAGCCGCTTAGGCTGTGAGTGCACTATACAAAACTCTCCTGCGTAACACACACATGGTCTCTATTACTTTGTGGAGTTACAGACGGAGATACATTACAATACATTACATAACAGCGACGAAGTCTTTAGCCTCGGGCGCGCAACGCTAGCCACCCGAGATCTCGCGCGAATGCGAGGAACGCAGAGCTGCTCAACCTGCAGCTGCTGCCGCGGCACGCTCTTCATCCAGTCGGTGCGCGAAACGCAGGACTAGCCGTGGTAATGCGTCTCTCGCACCTCGTCCTTGTCTCGCGATCCGGTATCTAGGGATGAGATCACCTTGTCGAGGCTTCACAGTAAAGCATCTTGGTGTAGGGGAATATTTTATTATTATTATTGATACCATCACTAATAATACTAATGCTACTGCTGCTGCTGCTGCTGCTGCTACTACTCCTAATCATATTAGTTGTAATGGTTTCATATGGCATCATGACAGAACTTTGTTTCTATTCACTCGCTTTACAAAGCACTGCGGAAAAAGGGAAAACCGTCATCGAATGAAAAACGAGGTAGCCTGCTCAGGCAAGTCTCTAAAAGTGCACAAGAATTATCATTGCGAGACAAACATGCTCAAGTAGGCAAACAACTCAGTGCCACTGGTTAATAGTTACTACCCCCCATTAGCATTATTCGCCACAGAGTGCACTGGCAGAAAAGCATACAGGAAAAAGACAGGTCCACGCGAGCACTAATAAAAAAGCAAGTCGCCTCTGCTCTTAAGACGACGTGCACAGTTCTCTGACGCGAAACCACATTGAAAGACAACACAGTTGCACAGAGCCAAGACCTTGCGGAACAGATAGGTTGTCAGCTTCATTGTTGTGAATGTTTTTAAATGAGAAGGCTAGACAACGTCATCATGTTCCTAGCTTTGAGATCATAGCATGCACTGAATTCAAGGTCTCTGCGAGAGATTTACAGAGACGAACCAATGTTGTCAGTTAGAGCCAAGAGATGCCATGGAAGCGATCTGAAGTGAAACTAGTTGAGATAGCTAGGCCAGACATATGGAAGATGAAGGAACCAACAGGGTGGGTGACAGGATCTTGAAGTCCATATGCTGCTTGGTAGGGAGCCAGCAATAACTGGAGAGACGTGGTGTCATTTGGCACTTGCCATGCTTACAGCAGAGAAGACCAGCAGCTGCAGTGCAAACCAGCTGTCAGCGTGCTGTTGCATGCAGGAAGATATATAGGCAGTGAGTTACATACCTCAAGTCGGATGTCACGAGTGCATGGAACAGCATGGTTGCAGAGTCTTAATTCGAGCAAGGACAATATTTTGAATGTTATGCAGGGGGAAAAATTGGCAGACTTAATTTTGGAGCCGATGCGTTCATCTATCTATCGAGCCGTTCAAAGCGGGGGCTAAAGAAAGTGTTCCAATCGAGCTAGGCTTTCCAAGTTATGAGTAACAATACATTTTCCCACATCCAGAAATTTTGTTTTTATTCATTTTATTAGCGACAGTTGCTACTATCCAAATGTGAACGCCAGCAATGCATATTGCTAGGATGCTGAGAGAGAGAGAGAGAGAGAGAGAGAGAGAGAGAGAGAGAGAGAGAGAGAGAGAGAGAGAGAGAGAGAGAGACAGAGACAGAGACAGAGATAGAGATAGAGAGAGAGAGAGAGAGAGAGAGAGAGAGAGAGAGAGAGAGAGAGAGAGAGAGAGAGAGAGAGAGAGAGAGAGAGAGAGAGAGAGAGAGAGAGAGAGAGAGAGAGAAAGAGAGAGAGAGAGAGAGAAAGAGAGAGTGAGAGAGAGAGAAAGAGAGAGTGAGAGTTTGAGATGCTGGCAGGCAGGGAATAATCAAAGCAGCTTCGAGGTAGGTTTTCGTGCACACAAATGAAGACATACAGTGAATTTGGCGATTACAACGGCAAACAGGGAGAGTTCTAACTGTGAAATGGAGTGCATCGAAAACGAATCCCTGGAGCACCGCATTCATCGAATGCTCACTGGCCGACCGTTCTCCGTGCGCGTCTGCTCTTTCAATGCTTCCACCCGAATACGACCCATATCACCGAAGCACAGTATCGGCTATGTCTAGAAGACCTAGCACGCTCTCGAGAAGGATTTTGTCATCGACGGTAAAAAAAATGCTGAGAGATCATATAGAGCTTGCAGGGAAAATCGACCTAATCTGAAGAAGATTGCTATGAGCTCTGTGTAGTGCCGACTGCGTGGAAGGATTAGCTCTAAAATCTTACTGGAAACTAATGGCTAGGTTTGAAGGTTTGATTTAAGAGTTCAGCTTGTACGCCGCTACTCTTTCCAGTGTCTGAGAAAACAATAGCATTAGGGAGACTGGACGACGGAGCTCAAGTTCTTTTGGTGAAGTGTCGGCTGCTTCAAAAATAGCCAGAACTTAGCTTCTTTGAAAGATACTGGAACATTGCCCAAGGCTAGGGCCAGATACACCAAGTTAGTTATGCAAGGCTGCAATGATTCTATTAATTTCATCAGGACAATAGCAGGTACGGGAGGGAATCAACTAGATTAGTAGTCTGCTTAGAGTCCGAGATGAACTTCAAGATTAGCGCAGCTCCTAAAGATTTACGGGTGTGCATTGAGGCAAAGTAAGGAATATAGGTTGAAGACTCGAGGGATGAATATTACCTCGGGGATTATATTTCCTTGGGGATTGACTTTCTGATCTTGTCAATCTTGGAGAAAAAGAAGCTAGAAAAGTGGTGTAAGATAAATCGCCACAAATGTAATTTCTGGAATGATGCTGCCTTTGGTGACGTTACAGAGATGGTTGATGGTCGACACAGGGATTTTCGGATTTCGCATCCGTGATTTCACTATGTCGTCACTACAGCCACACTTGGCTTGGCTGTAATGAATGGCTACTAAAATAGTCCGCGTATGCGATTCGATCGACTTTCGAAACGTCACCAGCGCTCTGAGAGAGCTGGACTGAGAGAAGCAGCCTCGAGGAGACGCTCCTATGGAGGACCGCAGGCTTCTGCCTTGCACGAAGAGGCAGCGTTGACGCGCCGTCGAGCGCCGCTCTTCACTTACAGTTGCACTAGGGAGGAGAGGCGAAGCGCTAATGGCATCGCACTTGGCCAGCAGAGCCCGGTTTCGCGATATCGCTCGCACGGCTGTCGGTGCCGAGCGGCTCTCTGCGGCAGCTGCGCTCGCTCGCTCGCTCGTGAAGTGCTCTCGACGGTTGCTGCTGGCGCTGCCTGCCATGCAATAATGCTCACTCGACTGCATTCAGCCTCAGCCTCGAGGGCGGCGCCAGCTCCGACGATCGGCGGCTGCTCGTAGCGCAGTGCCGGGGGCTGTGCAGAAGTGCCGCACTACATTCGCGCCACGAACCTCCCCCCCCCCTGCACAGGCCTGGCCACCGCGCGTCTAACGGCTGCAGCAATTGCCACTTACAGTTGCCTCGTAACCGTTGTGTAAGGACAGTGTGGGTCAACCTGAAGATACTGCACACCTTACAAAAGTGTGCAGCTGTCTTCGTTAGTTCATTGATCACTAAGAATACCAAAGTTTCGCCAGATAGAACAACGAATATGCGTTTTAGTTCGTCTTAGAGCGATGAATCGGCAATCGAGCTTCACGAACCAGTCGGTTTAGCAATGCAGTGGGCAGGTCAAGCTTGAATGCCAGCTTCATGCGAGGCGAAAGTCGTCCGGCTGCTTACTAGATAATTAAATAAAAACAATTCATTTGTATAGTATCCTAATAGAACTTGATCTCTATCCCAGTGCTTAACGCATGCCACGGGGACCAAGCCCATGACCTCTACCATGAAGTTCCTTCACTTTGACCTTGGCCGACGCGAGCACCTAAACATCTGGGCTAAATAAATCAAACGCGTCTGTCGAATTAGCTAATCTCTATTTTTTTAATTAATTCTATAGTTTGCGATAGTTAAAGCCGCTATCCCATAGTCGTGAGCGAGCATTAAATCGACCAACTTGCTGACCTCTATTTTGACCCATTTGACCCATAAGCTAGCTCTCCGATGTGGCAAGTAATGCCAAAGCCAAACGCACCCGTCGCGGCGGCGGCGGGGGGGGGGCAGCCATTGCGTAGCCTCTACGTCTCGCGTCCTCTTACGTGCTGGGTTTTAGCTCAGAGGCAAGGTGCTCCCTTTTTACGACTTAGCTCGCGGGTCCAAGTCATACGGCAGGCAGCCCAGTAATGCGCACAGCAGGCGAGGAATGACAGACGACGAGGCTCTTCCGCCGCTACGGAAATTAGGCTGCTGAATCAGTTGACATTCACTTCGTCCCCGGTAGGAGCGCGGTGCTCACGCCTTGCCACCCAAGCTGCCGGTTTGAGTCCTCCTGCAGCGGGCGATCGCCTTTCGCCCGCTGCAAACGGAGGACGGTGGCCACTAGGGCACCTCCGAAATGCGAGAGCGGCCGCTAAATCACAGGCTACCTCGACTCGACCTCTGCCTCTTTATCCGCCTGCGCCGCAATACCCGACGCCTACTGCAGCGATTTTGGGAGCCGCCACAGGCGGTAGTGACTCTGTTGAAAGACGAGCCTGTATATTGCGCTACCTGACGCGGCTACACTTCGAACTGCGCTCCGCCGACGGCGTCCGGCGACGGCGTTACGCTCGACGCTTTGTCGGCGCGCCGCATGGCGGCGAATGCAAGCGGAGCGTCGGCTCGGTCCGGTCGGTGGTCACGTGGCTAGCGCCGGCATGTAGACCTCTATTCGCCGCGAACCCGCAGTGGCGGTTGTAGCGGCTGCGTGAAACGCGTCAGCCGCCGCGGCGGGGCTTCTCGCTTCGTCGGAGTGCAGCGAGAGAACGTCGAGGTCGGCGACGTCGGGCGTGTTCGACGGCGGACTAGGCGCGTCTCCGACCGCCGTCACGCCTCCGCCCGCGGAGCGCCCGTCCTTGGCTCTGTGGCGATGAGGCGCCGCCGCCGCCGCCGCGGCTCCGCTTCCGCCGCCGCTCGAGGACGCCGCAGAAACTCTGTAGTGGCGCGTCGCCAGTTTCCCGTCGGCGATCGTCTGCTCCGGCCGAACCGCCGTGGCGTCGTCGTAGCCGGCGGCTGTGGGGGCGGCGGCTGCGGCGGCGGCGGTCGCAGTCGTGTGGTCCTTGGTGTAGCGCGTCTCGGCCGCTTGGTGGCTGCTGCTGCTGCGGTAGCTCGCCAGGCGCACGCCTTCGACCGGCGTGCGTCTGGCGAGCGAGCTGACGTCGCCGAGTCTGCGGCTCGGCGAGCTGGTTCGCGGCTGCGGCGGCGCTCGGCCGCCCGCACCACCGCTTCCTCCTCCGACGCCGGGGCGGCCCGCGAAAAGGTCGAAGGACTCGGCCGGCACCACGCGGTTGCTGCCGGCCGCTCGGCGGCGCGCTGAGAACACCATCTTCCTGATGGCCCTAGTCGCCCGGAACTGATTCTCTGCGGAGAGGCCGGCCCACGACCACGAGCGACGCGCCAGCGCGCGCGCCGCCTGCGACGAGACGAACGCCGATGGCGGGAAGCCGCCGCCGCCGCGAGACGTCGTCGTCGTCATCTGCTGCTGCTGAGCGCCGCCGTCGTAGCCCGCCAGCCAGCTGGTAGACGCCGGCTCCGACGCCGCTGGCTGCTGCGAGGCGAGAAACTGGCGCTGGCTCTGCATGGTCACGTACTTTTGCATGCGCGGCCGCCTGTCGTCGTCGGCCGACAGGCGGTCGCCGGCGGCGTGCAGCCGCCGTCGCGTCTCTGGACACGCGTTGTTCATGAAGCTGCTGTAGATCGCCACCTCGCCAGGCGTGAGCGTCATGGCGCGCCAGGCGTGCGCACCCGTCCACTGAGCGCCGCCGCCGCCGCTGCGGCATGCATCGCCGGCTAGCGACGTCGCGGCGACGGCGATGGTGGTGGCCGACGGAGACGCTGAGACGGAGGCGGCGGCGGCAGCAGCAGCGCCGACTTCCACGCGTCGCATGTCGACGCTAGCGCCGACGCCGACGCTTGGCGAGCGCTGCGCGTCGACGGCTCGCCGAGCGTCGCGCTCAGCGACGAGTGGCCGGCTCGCACTCGACCGCGAACAGCTTGCGGCTAGCGGCGGAGGCGACGGCGGAGGCGGATGCCCGCCCCTCCTCCGAGTGGCGCGTAATGTTTACCGTGCTCTCGCAGCGCCGCCGACCGACGAGTCGATATGCGCGTGGTTGACACTCGAAAGCGGACTACCGGAAGGCTGTGCAAACACGTAATTGACGCGAAGCGGCGCTACGTACCCGCCGAAACGCATCGCTGCGAGGAGCCGCCTGCGCCGTCGCCGCCTCGCTGCGACTGTCGAGCGGCGCCACCGGCGGCAGCAGCGTCTCGCTGAAGGAGGCGCGCGTTCGCTGGCGGCGTGGCGCGGCGGAATCACTGCGGCTACAGCTTCTTAGCTCCCTAGCGGCGGCCGCTAGCAGTGGCCGCTGGAGCGAAGCAAAAACCGTCGGCGGCCGCAATGGCGGAGGGGGGCTGCAGAGGCTGAGCGCCGGTTGGATGACCGGTCATTGTTGCAGTCGCACGGCTGCAAGTCTCGGGCGCTCGTGAAACGGCTTAAGAAAATGCGGCTCGCCGCTTGGCTCGGCGGCCATTGTTTCCTTCTCAGCCCGGAGCTCATTGTGTGCGGGCGCGCGAAACGTCGGAGCTCGCCGGCGTTCAATGGGCCGACAAACGAGAGCGAATGAATTTTGCATTAGCCAACCGATCAGCAGGTCGATAAGCTAATCGTCCGCTGCCCGGCGCGCGCGGAGGCGAAGCGATGGTGATGGGCGACGCGCTCGATCTGACTCTCCTTCTCGAGCGCGCTGGCGAGAGAGAGCGAGCGAGAGAGAGAGAGAACGAGAGAGAGAGAGAGAGAGAGAGAGAGAGAGAGAGAGAGAGAGAGAGAGAGAGAGAGAGAGAACAAGAGAGGGAGAGAGAGAGAGAGAGAACGAGAGAGAGAGAGAACGAGAGAGAGAGAGAGAGAGAGAGAGAGAGAGAGAGAGAGAACGAGAGAGAGAGAGAGAGAGAGAGAGAGAGAGCGCTCGCGCGGCTCTGGAGCAAAGACTGTCGAGTCGTCGCGTCCAGTGAGCGGTCGGCCGCGCTAGGATGAAAGCGTCGAAGCGGAGCTGCCAGTGATGTGCCATGCGATCGCAGCACGCTCGGCGCTGGGCGGTGACCACGAGATGCTGAGCTATGTTAATAGACACCTGAAACAACCTGATGCTGGAGCGAGATTAGTGCGCACAACCAGGGCTGAGCACACCTGCACCGTCCCGGCACCGTAGCACGAGCAATGGCGACTTTGTCTTACCATGCTCAGCACTGGCATTGCCTCAGCAATACGGTTTCGTCTGTCTTTATTCTACTTAGATAGTATGTGCGGTCCGATAGCTCGGTCCAAAATCTCTTAGAAGCCTTACGCACACAGGCAGCTTTTTGAAAGGCAGCAACCAGTTAAGTTACTCCGCATCAAAAAGAGAGATCCAGTGCATCTGCTTCTGCGACACATCGGTTCAGAAACCACGTTTTTGTATTCGTAATCGCACGAAGTTGGTCGACAGGCACGTGCATGAAGATGATGTCACCCCTTTCACTAGGTTGCCAAGTCAATTTATTTTTCTCTCTCTCTCTCTCTCTCTCTCTCTCTCTCTCTCTTTCGCAGAAGAAGGCACGTAGACGGTGCGACACCCAAGATAGGAAGAAGCTGAGCGTAAGTCTCCAAAATGGTTCATCGTCTGGAATCTAGCAATACCTTATAATTATAATACAATATATATAATATAATATAAGATAAACAATTAAATCTATATTATAATATAATATAAAATATAATTATAATTATCAATAATTAGCTTCAGTCAGAGAGCATCGCCAAGGAGACAAAAGCGTGACGAGGAGTCCTACCGGAAAGGTCTAACTCACGAGATACACGAGCAATCCTCATCGTCAGTCAGCGAAAAGCTGTGACAGGCCAGACATAGAATTCCCACATCGCTGCATTATACATCGTAGCAGATTATTAAGGTCCTCATTTAATAATTATGGTCCTCATTAAATAACGCGAGGTAAAGACGGCCGCGTTACCCGTATTGCTGCTAACGCAATCGGTAGCGGGCTCGCAGCGAACGCAGTGGCGCAGTATCGAAGCAAGTTACAACTCTCAAACGCTCAACGTTGCTTATAACCGTATTCGGAAGAGTGTCTTACATAGTAAGTTTACTAGAAGCCATTTCTATTCTCTCATTTAATTTCATAACATACTCTGGATTCTCAAGCCACGTAATGAGCTGCTTTGTCTGATATCGGCACTCAGAGCCTCAACTATGCGACATATACCGATGCTTCACTGGTCAACTTATCGCCATTAAAATCTTCTTTATTAGCAATAGTAAGTTCAGGCCTACCGCCTTCACTGGTACACTAAAGATGCAGCCCTATCTAGCAGACTCGGCATTACTCAGCAGACTGCTGGGTTTTCTGACACGTTTAGAGCGTGGATGTTTTCAATCTCTTCTGCTTAAGATGTTAACGTACTCCCGCTCTATCTGGGTAAACACACTTTCATTAAGCAATCTGTTGTTGCCCCTCGACTCTGAGCAATAGCGATAGACGCCTTTAAATTCATTTGTGGTGAGTACGAATGTCTAATTCATTTAGGATCGGTCCGTAATCGTTCATCAATCCACCTAATGTCGGTAGCAATAAGTTCTGAAGTTTAGCAGAGAATTGTTCTGAATCTCCAAGTTCGCTGCAGGCCTCCGCAAAATATATTAATAGGAACAAATATTGTACTGTATTGTTTAAAATAAATTGTATTGGGTACCCTGACAGTATCAATATAATGTACCGTCCAGATGAACAATATCTATATTATTTCAATACTTTTGGGGAAACTTAGTCTGTAAGTTTTAAGTTTTAACAGCACTTCTGTTGTCTTGAATCTGAACGCACTGCGTGGATAGCACGGACTGCGCAAGTCCGTGCAGCGTGTTTGGTAGGCCCCTTTTTTAAATAGTTTTTCGCTTTGACGAAATGACAATATAGTGCATTTTTTGCAGTCACAATAGCAATATATTGCATTGTTTGCAATGCTACTATAAATATGCTAATTGTTAGTTTTTAAAATTAACAATACAATAACAATAATATTGTTCCAAGGCGTGGCTCGATGTAGCGGGCAGCTGCACCATTATTCAAAGACTCAACGCTACAATTACTTCGTAACTTTAGCGGACCAATAACGAAATCCATCTTTTTGGTTGAACGCTCGTCAAAATGGTCACGCGCGACGAGTGCAGCGAAAGGAGGCTGCCAAGGGTCCGCGTCAACTACCCCACGCTTGCGACGTCAAATGTTCGCATCGGGCTTACCGCGTGCTTTCCCTGTCCGAGACGGAACTAGGTCGCACCGCCGTGCACGCAACTGTGCCAAGCCCAGCCGCAGCAGACGAGCGGCGACTACCGATGGTGCCCCGAGTCTCGGAATGGCGGCAAACGACGACGTGCAGGCGCAGCGCAAGTTCACGCAAGTACACCTACAGCGACGGAACGCAGCAGCAACGAAGAGCGTCCCCTACCTTAACGTAAGCAACGCGCGCGTCCAAAGCGTAGAGAAGACTATATGAATTTTAACAGCAACCGTGACGTGCAGCAACTGCCTTACGTTTCAGCGACCCAGTGCTTAGCTCAGCTTCAATGTAATGGTGGCAAACCCTAGAGCACAACTCGTAGGGCACAACTCCTACAGCAAAACTCGTAGATAACAGCTCCTAAAAAACAACAGAAAGAATATTAATTGGCTTCGGCTTTTATGTAGCCTTAGACATAGATTGTCGGATAACTGCTTCCAAGCTGTTATAAATCAGGACCTAGGTTAATGAATAGCAATCATAATTTGGCAGATTTAGCTTTTGGCCACTTCACTATCTCAAAAAACGCATCCTCTGGTGGCACAGTCTACTCGACGTTAAGGAAAGCGACACATGTGAAGCAAACATTCTAAATGAAAGTTAAAATGATAATCCGCTCCGATTTGAATTTTTAGTATCGAGACACACCACGCTGAATGCGAACTCAGATAAATTCAAAGATCGCTTTGTAAGGCGACCTTTGAAAGTTTTATATCAATTCCACGATCGACTCGAATCCGCATCAAATCCACCATAACATTATCTGATATAAGTTATAATGTGTACTGCACATTATAGCTGAGTATGCTTGAAGTTCGCACACAATATTTCCCACCATTCTGCTAGTGCAACATCCGGCAATGCACATCAATCAATTGCCAAAGTCCTATTCACTTGGAGCTCTCTGACATTAGCGGAAGCAAGCATTTACTGTCGACCAGCCATTTTAATTTCCACTCGCAGCCATATTTGCGCAATTAAATGGACGCCGACGTCGGAAGGCGAGGGCAAAAGCTTTTAAGTTTACAGTGTTCAGGAGTAAGAAATTAATATTTCGACTTCCACAGACGAATAACTTTTCATGTCTGCTGGAGTGTGCCTCTTATTTAGTTGCATGGAAAGGTAGAATACACTAAATAAGATTGGCGCAAATTTTCTGGTAACGAATTCTTCATGCCATTTCTTCAAATGGATTGATTAGTCATTTTTTCCTATTGTTTCTGAAAAAAGAAGATTAGATGCGAAACTCTGTGTTTGAGGTATTCTCGGAGGTTTTAACCGGTGTTCATCAGCCCGTATAATAAGCGAAGTTATTTAGCCACCGAGTCCGTTGGTTACTCAGTTAGTCCGTCTCTGACATCACATTTATAGTGAGCACTTCGTGAGGAATTTATACACGTAGAGCGAGGGAACAGCAATGATGAGTTTCGAAAAAGAGGGTTTATTGCTTCTACTGTTTTCAAGGTTAACGCTTGGTACACCCAGCTAGCTTCACGTGTGCTTTAAAAATATATAGTGCATTTGAGCTAGGAGCGCATGTTGCGCATGGCCAGAGGAGCCGACTCATCCAGAACATTGGCTATCTTCCTGTGGAAGCACTTCATCAGTGAGGGAGGTCAGTTGGAGGTTGGAGTAGACGCAGAAGACAACACCCGATTTATTTTTAGTATATTTTCAGTATGAATGGTTTTGCATTTATAAAAAAAATATATAATTAATTCATATAGAGAAACTAATCTCTGTTCAGATGCTTTACATACGCCGCGGGGCTCGAGCCCACGACCTCGGAAAGACCTCAGTCGGGGCAAGCAACCTAAACCACTGGGCCAAACCAGCGCTTCATAGACGATTTTGTATACAAAGTTGGACATATATAATAAAAACAATAATAATAAGAAGTTTTTAAGCATCCCGAGACAACTAAATCTCGTTCTACGCACTTTAAGTTTTCTGTAAAAGAAGCTAATGAATCGGTCAGTGATAGCGTGCACAGTGCCAACAGGCAGAAGCAGACGGAGAACAATTCACGTAGACAAAGTAAATGCTGTGAGTTTAGCTTCTCCTAAACATTTTTTTCGCGGGATCGCTTTGACATTGGTCGGTAATGAGTTCCAGGCTCTGGGAGCATACTGTTAAGTTGAAGATTAGCTGATTCAACAGCCCACTTACATAGCGGCAGGAGAGCCTTAACGGTTCTCACTACCGAATGCATTCGGCAATAAAGGATCACGTACTGGACTCGAGCCCAGGACCTCAGTTGTGGAGATCTTAGCGGAGTTTAACCCCTAGACTAAGACAAAGGGACTCTACGAGCTGAAGGCATGGTCTCCCAAGGATTTGATGGTGGTTCGACGCACGGCTAATTACTTGAATAAGAGAAATGGAACCGTACGAAGGGAAGCCTGATTAGGAATTATTTCAGATGTGTAGGCCAAGGCATGAGAATTAAGGGACCTATAAGTGAATGACAAAAACTTGAATTTCATACGCTGCTTGGTGGGAAGCACGTGTAGGTTGGCGACAAGTGATAGCGAGGTCCGCATACGGTGCCAGATGGGCAGAACCATACGATGCCAGGCGAAGCGAGTAGTAGGAGTTGTAGAATTTGACACGTGCAACCGCGAAAGATTATGAGGTCACGTGCGCGTGACCTTTGTTGCGAGCAGGACGTGAAAATGAAATGATGAAACGCAGATGAAACGCAAATAAAACACTGAGAGAAAATTTTATTTTTCAGCTAACGTAAGAAATTCAGCTCAATAGTCAGGTTGGGCGATTAAAATTAACATTAAAATCACCTAATACGAGCAAGGGGTGATTCTTAGGAGCATTAACAGAAAAAATAAAGTCTGTAAAATCACAAACAAAGCAAGCACTAGTACCTAGTGAGTGCTACGTTGTGGCAATCGCGGTCAGCTTACTGTTGTAGGGTTCAGCACAAGAGATTCTCCATTAGCTAGGCTGCGTTCTATGCCAACCATCGCATACCCGGCAAGGCGCTGCAATGGGTGGCCTTTGTCTTCACGAAGTCGATTGCTTCTGCACCACTGCGCTTCTGGAGTTCCCTGCGATACTGTCTTTCTGGAGTTCTCTGCCTAAAACAACCCGCCAGCTAATCCTGGCTGCTCATAAACGTCATTCGAAAACTTGATGGTTACAACGTCTCACGTCATGTGTAATAGCGGGCTAATTAAGCAGATAATATTCGAATAATTTTCAAATTCGCATATTTACCTGCGACGCGTACTCTTTCAGTTGACATAAATCACTGAAATACTCGAAAGTAAAATAATAAAGCGAGTTTAAACTTGTAGAGTTTTTTTTTAAAAGCTGTCCATTGCCTTCCAGCAGCTCGCACACACTAAACGCACTACGCGAGAAGTAAAGACTTCCGGCGCTTGCGGTGGCTCCCAGCCTGAGCTGGGCGTAGCTGAGTTTGAGTAGTGAGAGACAGCACGATTAGGATAACGGGCCGGTGTAGTCAGTTTGGTTGAATGGTTGCCAACTAATTTTGCAGTCGGTACGTTTGTTGAGTGAATACCACTATATATATATATATATATATATATATATATATATATATATATATATATATATATATATATATATATATATATATATATATATATATATATATATATATATATATATATATATATTCCAAAGCGACCTCTCGTTAGACGACCACATCAGCTCCACAGTGAAATCCGCCTATTTTCAGCTTCATAACATTGCTAAAATTCGGGCTTGTTTAGATAAAGATACCACATCTAAGTTGGTCCATGCATTCGTGACATCCCGTCTCGATTTCTGCAACTCACTGCTTACTGGCGTACCAGCATGTGCGATCATGCGATTGCAGCTGGTGCAAAACTCGGCAGCTAGACTTGTCTGTCGTGAGCGTCGCAGTTGCCACATTACTCCATTTCTCGCCGATCTGCACTGGCTACCAGTCAAGCAACGGATTGACTTCAAGGTTTTGTCGCTCACTTTTAGGTCCCTTCATTCTATGGCTCCAGCCTATCTGTCAGATATACTACCCCATCAGGCCAAGCATCGTACCACCCGCTTTTCGGAATCCAACAGTCTACAAATACCTCGTACAAACCTTAAATCCTTTGGAGACCGTGCATTTAGTTTGTATGCTCCCACAGCCTGGAACTCCCTCCAGACCTGCGTCAGAACATCCCCTGACCTGACCACATTTAAAAGGAACCTAAAAACACACCTATTTAGGACAGCATTTAGTGGGTCCCTGTGAATCGTCCTTGATGTGCTTATGCGTGCTGACACTGTGCATGCTGCCACTAACCATATTTGCATGCTGACCCTGTGCATGTCACCCCTAACCATATTATTCATTTTGTTTGTTTTTTAAGCATGATTTTATTTACCATTCAATTGCATTTCCTTTTGCAGCAAATGTAAAGCGCCTAGAGAGAGATTAAGTTCTCTGAGGGCGCTTTATCAAGTGAATTATTATTATATATATATATATATACCACAATATATACATATATACCACTATATGTACATATATACCACCTATAATCAATGCATATATACCATATATATATATATATATATATATATACATATATATATATTTATATACATATCCTGAAGGAGAAGATTCTGAAAGGAAAAGGCACTCGCTGCAGTAACCGCAGGCTGCCGCCACCGCCGCCATTTGCGACGTGCCGGAGAGACGCCAGAAGACGCCGCTGAATGGTGCACTGGCTGCGGTATTTAAGAGAAACGCTCTTGCCGGCACAAAGAGTCCTTGAGAGTGAAGAAGAAACTGCAGTGCGACGTGTTATTTTTGCTGAAGTTGAAACCAAGTGTGATTCGGAAATTGGAAAACCTGGCGCTCGAAATCGGCTCTGCTCCGGCAAATCTCCGGTTGAGTCTGCATACAATCTTGGTGTCGCATTCCAAAGTGACCTTTTATTACACGACCACATCAGCTCTAAAGTCAATTCTGCCTACTTTCAGCTACATAACATCGCTAAAACCTGGACATTTTCTTTTTTAAACAGCGATACCACATCACAAATGGTCAATGCATTTGTGATGTCACGTCTCGGCTTCTGTAACGCACTGCTTGGTAGTCTACCGTCCTGTGCAATTAGGCACTTAAAGCCTGTGCAAAACTCTGGCTCTCTGTCAAGCAGGACATCGACTTCAAGGTTCTGTCATTCACTTTTAGGCTCATTCATTCTTTGGCTCCTGCCTATCTACCTATCCAATCCACTGTCCTATCAGGGTAAAGTCAAATAAGTAGCCTCAACAATATATGTAGTAGGAATTCCAAGAATAATGCAGTTGGGATTCAACGACAGAGAAGAAAATTGCAAACGTCGTTTTTACTGGACTTCACTCTGATCCTGGTACGACTCTTTTGGATCCAGGGTTTAGGGCTCTTCTGGCGATCGAATGGGAAAGAAACGCATCGGTTTTACGTCAAGACACTATAATATAGAGTGTCTTGCTGGAAGCATAGAGTCTATATGTTTCCGGTTGACCGAGCAGTAAGCCGATTGTGCCGCATAGACTGCTCTTTGGCTGACGTTCAGCCATGGGGTCTTAGGCTTGCAAATAGTTGACCTACTATATGGTAATGCATGATATTGTTAGCGTTCATTAAAGAATAAAGATACATTTTATTAGTTTAAAGTTTTTACATAGCCACAAGTATTACACACACTACTTCCGGAACCCAACCACAGAGCGAATTGGTTTTGCTTATGAGGCTCAAGGCAAGAATGGAACGTACTAACCGAAGCTGAGTCACTTTCATGCGCTGCTTCATTTGCAAAAAGCAGATTTATAAAATAGCGATATTTTATAAATTTCTAAAAGGACATACATGTGATTATTGAATTTCTGCCCACGTGCTTTTCAGACTTGCTGCAGAAAAAACGGCGTCAAGCGGTATAGCTAGGCAGATATCATTATATTATGCATAGTATCAAGCGTGCCAATGGGCTGGGTACTTTGATTAGGCACGTGCCAGCACGACGGGTAAAGATGGGAGAAAGTCTTTTCTAATTGTAAGCAAGAGCGTGCAAACATGCAAAGCGAATAAGAAGAAAAAAACAGTCACGCTAAAGGGCCGCGCCCCCCCCCGCTGGGAAAGCGGCGGCCAACGCTGAGCGGATCCACCCATCCATCCATCCCGCTTCGGCTGAGATTCACGGGATGCTAGCGTCATTGCAGCACGTGATTGTTAGCAGTGATTTTATTATACGTTGCGTGAGTACGAGCTTTGTATTCGACCGTTTGCACATTTAAATTTATCACGAGGGACAGCAATGTATATATACGCCGAGCAGGGGATAGAAGCTCGATTAGAGGACCGGGAAAATCCTGCAGGTAGGCTAGCACAAACGACTGAAATGATATGTACGCCAGACAGGATCTTGAAGTATTTATACTTTCAATGCTTGCCAGGGAGTAGGCGAAACTGGAAACAGAATAGGAGAGTTATTACTTTATATACGGACAGAAAGAGCTGGCCAGATAGATCGGCATGTGCAAGAGACTAAAGTGACATGTAATCCGGACAGGTTACCATGGAATACATTTAAATTCGATTCTTGTTAGCAAGTCAAAGAAGCTTAAAGTAGAGTATGGGTATTACAAAAATACGACCATACTTATAGCAAAAATGAGGCACAGAATTTCGTAAGAGCTGCATTAGATTAAAGTTACAGGCCGTGAGCGCCAAACAAAGAAATTGCCAAGTTCTAGACGCACGTCAAAAACGCAGGAATCGGTGTTTCTTTGGTACAGTTATCTATCCATGCACTAATTTTTAGCCCTATTCCATAGCTGCACCACGGCTAAATTTTACCGCTCAGGAAATCCATTCTCTATTAATTTGAAATAGCGTGCCTCGACTATGGGCAAATGTCAGTGCAATGATGCCAGCTTGATAAATGTGACAGTGAATTCTTTCAAATTTCAGCTGAGCCAAATTTGCATGTAACTCGTAGGTTTGTCTTTTTTCGCTTTAGGAAGTGAGCAGCCAACCGAGTGTGAATGGCGTCAATACAAGCATTCAGGTAATAGGCCTTCAGTTCCCGTGCTCCCAAAGGGTGAAACTCACTTCCGACTTGCGTCATGAAATCTCCCGACTTGATCACACTAGAAGAAAAAAAACAAAGAACACACATGTTTATCACAGCGTTTAGGGATTCCCTGTAATTGGAACTTTATGTGCTTATGCATGTTGATTCTGTGCAAGCTGCCACTAACCATGCTTGCATGCTGACCCTGCGCATGTCATCCCTTACCATGTTGTTCTGGTTGTTTGCTGAGCATGCTACCACTAACCGTTCGATCATGCTTCCTTTGCTGCAAATTTAAAGTGGCTAGAAAAAGATTCAGTTCTCGAAGGGCGTCATATCAAATGTCTTAATATTATTATTATTGTTATTAAAGTGATTCAACTGGGAATTTAAGGCTTAACCAATACTAGCTGATTTCACCACATCTTTTTGTATGACGGCCGAAGAGCCTTCAAAGCTGTCACCACCGCTTGCAGCGGCTACAAAAGGATCAGCCACCACATAATTCTAGCTCCACGACGACCTCGGGACCAAGGTCGAGAAGAGCAACCACCTTGCCTGGTGGGCTCGAAAGATCAAAAACGCAGTGCGCGATTGGCGAATAAATGAAAGCCGAGTGTATGTGTGGTTTAATGTATCTCCTTTTGCAACTTCACAAAGCTGCAAGGCGTAAGTGGATATTATACAGGCCGAATCGAAGCCCAAGCTGCAATCGGTATTCATGGAGTAGCCAGCAGACTTGACCTCGCGCAACAAAGTGGAAGTGAGAGCCACAGCTGAGTCAGGAAGGAAGTCGAGCAAGTCATTAGCGTGGAAGTAGAAGCTTAGAAAGGCTGGACAGGATACGTCACGGTCAGCCGTAGGAGAGTGGAGATTGTCTCATAAGCATTTTGGATCGGAGGGCATCTGGGAGCCTATGTGGAGGGCAGAGGGAGCACTGGACGGATTTTTTTTATACAACGTGATTAAAAGCAATCAGTTGGTCTATGGTGGATCTAGGTATTAATAAGAGTAATAGTTAAATAAAATAGATAAATCCTAGCTGCTTAAACAGCCTCTTTTTGTATAGCGACAGAAGAGCCTTTACTTCTATCACCACCGCTTGCAGTGGCGATAAGGGATGGCCCACCTCAGGAATCGAACACACGACCTCGGAACCGAGGTCACGAAAGCAACCGCCTTACCCAGTGTGCCATCACGACTCACCAATAGTTGTTATTACTATCATGATCCAGTGCCGTATAGCGGACTTCTTCCTTACGGCAGTTCTTTTGCAGCCGACATCGTATTTTAAGGGGAGCCGTGAATGCCGTGAAGAGCCGTGAATTGTAACACAATGTAAGAGTCTTTCGTGACGCAACGTGACGCAAAGCTCTCGGCTGGTGCTTGTTTAGCTCTACCCCATTAAGCCGGTCGTATTTTATTCAGCTGAATATAGAAAATACATCTTCAAATGACATTAAACAGCTCAAAATTGTGCCCTTTTACTTGGTTACTCGGACTTGTCTGGATACAAATGTTTAACGAGCGCACACTTTCTCCATTCACAACCATTTCAATCTGCATCCTGTAGACACAGGAAACAAATTTAGCATTCTCATGCCGAAACTCAGTTCACTATCAACCCAAATACAATTCAATCAAGGCCATGTTTCAAAGGATAAGGTCGAAGCTTTGTCCTACCTGAGCGAGGATGACGCTAGTTCTATTGGTTGAGTCTGTGAAATTTATGAGTTCAGTCGATCCACTGCGACACGTTCTAGTGTCTTTGATAGGGGAGGTGGAAAGGAGATGCAGCTCAAGTTGCTCAAGTTCTCTTAGCCGCGATGGCCTACTAAGGTAATGCGGTTGCTGAGCATGACCTTGGTGTCGAGGTCGATGGTTCGAATTCTGCGGTGAGCGATGCTTAAGCAGGGTTGGTGATATTCGTAAAGGCTCTTCTGTCTCTATACAAAAGAGGCTGTGAAATCAGCTAGTATTTGGTCTACTAAGGGTTTCTTGAGGAGTGGCCTGACTACTGCCTTTATGAAAGGTGTTAGGACAAGACCTGACGCTAGCTTCATATCTATATTAGTTATTCATGGCAGTGGCAGATCAATGCTTCGTTTAAGCAACACGGTGGGAATAGGGTTTAAAAGACTAGTTGTATGTACTCGATTGTCCGACGAGTGTGCTTCCGGATTTAATTCACAAGTGCAGCTACTGTGGGTGTACCGGAAAGGTGCTTTTGACGTAAACAAAGCTTCTTCCTGTTAATACTGTGCCAAATCATTACACAATGAACTACTTCAGCAAAGGCTATACCACTTCTTTACTTTGACTTTCACTTTGGAAATAATTTCTACCATTAGGATTTTCAGAATTTTTGTGTCGGACGGATGGACGACTAAGAGGGCTGCCATCTACAGAATGAGGTAGGGCCGGACGCTTACTAACATGCACAGCTGTGCTGATTCAAGATATTGCTCACGGGAAGTTGGTGAAGCCGTAATATATGGGCTAGCGAGGAGCAATGCGAGCTCTATTTTGAACATTCAGTGTTAGGATACTGCTTATTTAGGCTAAAAGCCCTTATTTAATTTGAGGTTGAGGCATTCGTTGTTTTCTTTTGGTACGGTCATAGACCCAGAAATCGCCCAATCGATCCTACGTAGCCTATTGGTGCGGATATCCTTCAAGTCAGAATGCAAGACGTTTCTTTATTGCTATGGCTATTGCAATTTTAAATTTGACAATCTTTGTAAGCTACTGGCACGGCCGAGGCAATAGTAATTCTACCTTGGTTTGTAGAAGTTTCTTTAGTTGTCAGTAAAACAAAGTTACAAGCTCCTAAATTATCTAATTTCACAGCTGGGATGTGATCACGCTGTGCTGTGAAGATTTTGAGAGGCACGATAAATTCACTAAAAGCTCGGTAAAACTGAGTCCAATGCAAAATGAGGCCTAACATTCACAGCTGTGTATACTTTCCGTTGTACAGATCCTAATAAATGGTTTAAATGTTTCCAATATCGAACAAAAATAGTTTGGTCCGCTGAAAATAGAAAAGTTCATGTGCACTTCGACTAGTAATAAATCTATTCGCCACAATATCCTTGTATTTTATTTTGCCAACGATGCGTCAAGCGTAATGCATATCCCATTCTGATGTACGAGGCAGAACGTGGTCGATGGTTAATGTGCACTGCCACGGCGATTCCTTCCATAGCTTACTAGATCCACTCGCCAAAATCCTGTGCAGGATTCCTGGCAGGTTCATGCAATATTGCCGGCAAATGGTAGGATATGATCACTTTATTGTTGCTCAGTAGCCCTCAATTAATTTGAAACCTATCTGATCTCTTTGTCTAGAGTCCTGGAATTAAAATGATCCTTGGATTTCTGTCAAGATAAACTTAATAATGATCATCTTGAAGACAATTTCATTCTGACAGTGACCTTCATAGCTCCCTAATGTGCATGTTCCTTAAATTTGAAATAATGTTTTAGAATTTTTTTTATTTGATCACTAAATAACTTGACAATATCGAGACTTATAATAATCACTCCTGCCACAATCGCAATCCTCTGGATCAGGAATGTGTACGATACCCTCACCATCTTCCTTGTTTGAATCACAGGCTTTTTATGAACTTCTGAAAGTTCAAGAGCTTTTCTTTATATTGCTGTCGGATTGTTTGTGCCGATTTAGTCCGTCTTCTTAGGGCGACCCTTATTTTATTTAGCCTGATCCGTCGCCTCTGTGATCCAGGTCCTCATTTGTGCTGTCATCTCTCTCGGTGACACTACCATCTTCTTCCATCTTAGTGAGAGCTTTCCGAGACCATGGAATGTCAAATTTATGTTCGTAAATAGTTCATGAACACATTTTAGCAACCAGGTAATTTTTGTCGGTGGGGCGGGGTCATTCAAAGTAGGTTACCGAGCTCAATAATAAAGCACAAACTTATTCTTGAAGTTCACAAGCCCCGTCTCTGTTATCTGACCTCAAATTTTGAAAACTGTGGGCTTATGCAAGATAAAATACGGAGCTGTGTACAACTTACCTTTACTTATATGCTTCAACAGGCTGCAACTTACACGAGACTGAAATTACGACTTTCCAACTGGCCGGCATTTTTAAAGAAACTAAAAACCCACCTCTTTCTAAAAGCATCATCTTCTAGGTCCTCTTTTGTCTGTTCCTTCTGTAATAATTTTTGATTATCATGCGCACACGAACACTAAACGTATGCTTATACTTCCTTGATAGCATATGTGCAGTGTTTAGAAAGATAATAAGTTTTCCGAGGGTGCTACATGCATGTCATGATTTTAATTCTTCTTAGTATTTATATGGCCCAAACAGCCTCCTCCCGTAACCAGACGCCTCGCAAAGTCAGCCTATTTTTCACTTGTTAACTACAGTCTTGCCATATAAGGTGCTCAAAAATTTTTAAAATAAGGAAATATTTGTGATAAATATACTGTGTAACTAATTATACACAATTAAATTGCTACGCTAGATAAAAACACTGCCAGAATATATTTAAGCATTCCGAAACGGGTTGACGAAAACTTAAAAAACCTAATACTCCGACTCATCTCGTAATAAACCTACGCAGTGACAATGCATGAATTAGTTTTAAAACTGTCCGCATCTCTTAGACTGAGAAATCTCGCACCTTTTAATTTCTGCAATAGCCAAACGTTGCTGGAAAATATTTAAACTACCTGCCGTTATGTCGACAAAAGCTTCAAAAACCTAATAATCAGACTCCTGTGAAGTTTGATGGAGTGACAACGCATGAACTAGTTGTGACACTGGCCACCTCTCTTCTCCAGACTACATGAAGTTGATAAAGAGAATGGGAGTCCTTTTCCGAGCATTAATACTAATTGCTCTGTAGATTATGAGACTCGGGAGCTGTCGTTCGGGTTACTTAAGGATATTTATTTTGTACTTCAATTTCATCAGGTTGCAGCGAGTAATTGGGTGGAAATCTCTGGCGACGGTTCCGTTGCTCAATCGAGCACTGAGCGGCTCTCACTGAACATGAGGTAGCTGTAGCTATAGTCTGTCAGAGGGAGAAATCTTTTTGGGTAATGATTGATCTATTGGAAGCCATTGCGAATTCTTTTAAAAAGGATAGACATGGCAGAATATCTTGGATCGGTTTACCACATCAGTAGTTATCATCCAAGGCTGCAGCGTCTGGAAGTATTTTTCTATTAATTACCCGAAACTGATGACATTCCAGTCTAACCTAGTAAGAACCGTAGAACTAGTACAATCCTTACCCAGAGAACTGCTGCAAACTTCACCATACGTGAAATCGAGCTTTACTAGCGTTTGGAACATCACTAGATGATACGATGAAAATGTAATAGGCGAACCAACACTCCCATTTAAGAAAGATTAAAAAGTGCAGTCTGAAACTCTAGGCTTACGAAAATTCTTTAGGTGCTAACCTAGTGTACCCCTTGGACAAAGCTTTGGCTGACGGTGACGTTAAAGTTCTAATGGTTTCAATACATTTATTTGGCTTATATTTCTATAAATGTCCAAATAATATAGTTTTATTGTACATATATATATATATATATGTATTTATATTATTTTATACTATATAATATGCTATGTCTATAGTACAATATGACATTTAACATAATATAATTTTCATATATTTCCATTCTTTGTTGGAGTCTTAATAATAATAATAGTAATAATGCACTTGATAAAGTGCCCTTAGAGAACTTAATCTCTTTCTAGGCCCTTTACATTTGCAGCAAAGGGACAAGCAATTGAATGGTAAAATCATGCTCGAAAAACAAGCGAAATGAATAACATGGTTAGGGGTGACATGCACAGGGTCAACATGCAAATCTGGTTAGTTGGAGCATGCACAGTGTCAGCACGCAAAAGCACATCAAGGACAAATCACAGGAACCACTAAATGCTGGCCTAAATTCGAGTGTGTTTTTAAGTTCCTTTTAATGTGGTCAGGTCAGGGGATATTCTGACGCAGGTCGGGAGGGAGTTCCAGGCTTTGGGAGCATACGAAATAAAAGCACAGTCTCCAAAGGATTTAATGTTTGTACAGTGTATTTGTAGACGGTTGGATTCCGAAAAGCGGGTGGTATGATGCTTGGCCTGATGGGGTAGTTAATCTGAGAGATAGGCTGGGGCCGTATAATGAAGGGACCTAAAAGGGAGCGACAAAACCTTGAAGTCAATCCATTGCTTGACTGGTAGCCAGTGCAGGTCGGCGAGAAGTGGAGTACTGTGGCAACTGCGACGCTCACGACAGACAAGCCTAGCTGCAGAGTTTTGCACCAGCTGCAATCGTCTGATCGCACATGCTGGTAGGCCAGCAAGCTCTTCGTGGATCCACAATTGCAGCATCTGCTGGGTCCGGCCACCGCTGGAAAAAACCATCGCTTGTTTTTTGGAAATTCGAGAACAGGTGACCGATGCGAAATTTTTCCAGTAATTTTTCGTCAATACTTGTTGGTGATTTTTTCAGGCCAGCACAGGCAGCGGTGGTCCTGGGTGTAGCAGCATCATTCGAAATTTGCATAGGATAAGGCAGTTCTATTTGAATTTGCAAACTGTTATTTATATCGCTACACATATGTGTCCATCTATTTCATTTCAGAGACAACGAACGGATCTAGAATGACGGCACGTGCCCTAATTGTTGCTACGTGTCTGGTTGTCGCACTGGTAAGTAAAGCGTCTATTCAGTGCTAAACACCTTTACCTGCTATTGCAGTACATCTCAGGTTCGCAGAGCTTTGACACAAGTACACCAAAAACCGTTTTGCATAGCAGATGCCAAGCAGCAGTGCTGATCTAACTGTCGAGGATCCACAGGACGGCCTTACTTCTGGCAATCCAGCTGATGGCGAAGAATCTGAAGGTAAATGGTTGCCAAAATTGATTTCCAAGTGTGATTCGCAGCTTCCGATAAATTTGAAATTCAAAATAACGATACTGTTAACAGTATGAGCTTCCCGAAATGAAAATATTTCACTTCTAAATAGCTAAATGGCATCTTTGCGAGAAATTATATGTTAAAGTCTCTGAAATGTGACAGTCATTAAGCGATAGGGAACAATATAGGTACAACGTTAGAACTTCTCCAATTGAAGTAGGTGAAATTAATACTACGAACTTGTGATTGAAAACTTACACATCCGTCAAAAAAAGGGTAACAATTCGTTAGCACTTCATTTTAAGTCTTTATTTGAATTGGTCGAGCAGTTTGGGAAAATAAATGAGAAATGAATAAACCAGCAAAGTTTTATAATGCTGAAAGCGCCTGAGTGCACCGGCTGGTTGACCACCAAGCAGTGAGTTACAAAAGTCAAGACGGGATGACACAAGTCAGTGATTAATTTAGATGTGGTATCCCTATCTAAACAACCCGAATTTTAGCAATGATATGAAGCTGAAAGTAGACAGACATGATCGTGGAGCTGATGTGGTAGTCTGATGAAATGACACTCCCAAACATGGCAGTAATGTGGCAACTGCGACGCTCACGACAGACAAGCCTAGCTGCAGAGTTTTGCACCAGCTACAATCGCCTAATCGCACATGCTGGTAGGCCAGTAAGCAGTGAGTTGCAGAAGTCGAGAAGAGATGTCACGAATGCATGGACCAACTTAGACGTGGTATCCTTATCTAAACAAGCCTGAATTTTAGCAATGTTATGGAGCTGAAAATAGGCGGATTTGACTGTGGAGCTGATACCGTCGTCTAACGAGAGGTCGCTTTGGACTGTGACACCTAGATTTCGAGCTGATTCAACTGGAGATATGCTGGCAGAGCCAGTTTTGAGAGTCAGCCTTTCCAATCTCTGAATTACACTGGGTTTGCCCATAACTAGTAAGTTAGTTGTTTCATCGTTTAGTTTTAGAAAATTTGCTGCCATCCATGTGCGGATGTCATCAATAGATGCAGCAAGTGAGTTGAGAGAATTTGAGGTGCTCGAAGGCTGGCAGGGATCAAAGTAAACGTACAACAGAGTGTCATCCGAATAGAAGTGAAAGCCTAGATTGTACTTGGCAATCATATCAGCCAGAGGAAGAGTTTAAACCGTGAAAAGATCCGGACCTAGCACGGAGCCCTGAGGTACTCCATATTTCAGAGGTACTTCAGATGATCTTTGTCTATTCACGTCAATACTCTGGAGTCACCCACCGTGATAGGACCTGAACCACTGCACAGCAGTGCCAGTGATGCCCAGGCGAGATAAGAGGTAGATCTTTGTGATCGATAATATCTAAAGCTCAGTAATGTTATTTCCCAACTGTTTTTAGCTATTTTCAATACACGCTTATGGGTTTCAGAGGGGAGCGATATCGGTGAAGATATCTCACTGGGTCTCTCATCGGCCTATGAGTAAAGGCTAGTGGTTACAACAAGGCTGAGGGCTAGGCTAAGATGGGGAAGGCTGAACTTGAAAATACAGATCAAGGTCAGGTAATGGTTAGACTGGTGAGCCGTGATGGCACACTAGGTAAGGCGGATATTTTTCTCGACCTCGGTCCCGAGGTCGTGGGTTCGAAGCCACAGTTGGGTGATTCTTTAACGCTGCAGCAAGCGGTGGCGATCAGCCGTACTGGCTCTTCTGTCTCTACGAAAAAAAGGCCATCAAACAGCTAGTAGTACTGTTATCTTTATTTAAAGGGTCAGCCCTTGCCGTCTGACTGTAGCTCTATGTGTTAGCATATTGACAGAGAGCTTTCATTTCATTTTCATTTCACTTCTGAGAGCCGCGACCCATAGTCTCCCTCTGCCGGTAAATCTGAAAGCCACTCTGCAAAGGATTAAGCTTATATAATGAACACCATTAATGTCGATTTAACCTTTTATAAACTTACCTAATCTTCGACTTAACACCGATTAAATCACTTTGATATGTGAGCGCTCTGGACGTCTCTGCTCAAATGTTCCGCACCGTCAGTACGCCTTGAAAACGGCATCGGAATGATGTTGGTGGGATAATAGAAACTGTAATCAAAAGATTTGGGTTGCGAACTTATGGCCAATAGCAAGCGGTGTCATGGTAAAATTACTGTCACGACAGGAGCCTGTGCTTCACTACTATGGTTGACTTAAGCCTTTATGGGAGGCATGATTACGTTGACTGGTCTCACGATCTCGCAATCTCCCTGTGTTAAGGGGAGTGCTAGATCAAGTCGTCAAATTCTACTCAAGTACTCTTATCGGTCAATAGTTACAACTGATACGGTCTTGAGACAGGTCTCATGGGAATATACATAGACTTCAGGTGGAGAGCAAATTAACGAGATGCAGCTGCCAGACGAAAGCGCTTGTAGATGTCAGTCGAAGCTAGGCCGAAATTGATTCAGCAAATCGTAAATTGTACATTAGTGACGATTTGTCGTTTCCTCACACCGATATCGCTTTATACATCTCACAGGCGACCGTTCTATGCTCAAAACTGACAGCTTTCGTTATATTTCTTGTTGTTGTAGTGATCATAGCGATACATCAACCTGTCTTAAAAGTTAATAAACGTAAGGGGCTGGCGAGGTCAAACGCACATGCGACGTTAGAATTTCATCAAGTTAAATTCAATTTAGCTGCTATTTGTTGCACGCGAATGCATTAACTAGTATTCCATGACACCGTTATCGTTTGATGTTCAGGCACACGTTATGTGTTTGTGAAAAACCAACCCTGACCTGGGAAAAGGCTGAAGGTTACTGTCTCTCTATTGGCATGAAGTCGGCGAAGGTTGACAATCAGGCAGAGCAGAACTATCTCAAGGCGCACATCAAAGGTACCCCAGGTAATTATTGCCTCGTCGGCCATTTACCGTGCTGGCACTAGTGCCAGTCTGCTCAGCTTGTGAGCCCCCGAGCCTCTCACCCTTCCTATCCAGTGCTCCTTTTGGTCTCAGTTCAAAATGGTATTATCTCTACTTTAAAAAAATGGCTTCATCTCTACACTGAAAACGGACCGAAAGCCACTTACGTTTTATGAGTTTGGTATGCAAAACCTTCCAGCCCCACACCCACAAAGTTTTTCTGTATTTGTGGAGTTTCAGACGGAGATACGATACTTTACATTTGCATTACATAGCAATTCGGGCTCGCTTAGACCGCCATACTACAGCTAGATTAGTCGATAAGTTCGCAGTATCTCGTCTAATTTTTTTTAACTCCCTGCTAGCGGGTCCACCGGCCTGTGCAATTAAACAATTACTGCCGGTGCAAAACTCGGCAGTTAGGCTTGGCTGTCGTGATCATCGCAGTTGTCACGTCACACCACTGCTCGCCGACCTGCACTGACTTCTGGTCAAGCAACGCATCGACTTTTAGGTTCTGTCAGTTACTTTTTGACCCATTCATCACGTGGCTCCAGCCAACCTATCTGATTTACGCCCCCCCCCCGTCGGGCTTAGGATAGTACCACACGCTTTTCGTACCAAGCTGCCACTAACCGTATTTGCATTCCGACCCTATGTGTTTCACCTCTAACCATACTGTGCTTGTTGCCATTGAGCATCGAGTCCCAGAGGTTTGACCTTTGAGCTTCTCCTCGGCTAAAAGAGCTAGGATGGCTGCCGGTTGATCGACTGATACTGAAATAAAAGCTGTCCAAACGAGGCCTGCCACGGCTTGGCGCCTTCATACCTACTTGAACTGCTGCACTAGTTTCAGCCTCCTCGTGCTCTCAGGTCTTGTATGGACGATAAGTTAGCTGTTCCATTCCTCGGCTTAAAGACCGTTGCCACAGAAGCTTTAGCTCTGCAGGTCCTAGACTGTGGAACTCGCTTTAACAAATTTTACGCAACGACAACTACCCTCCTACTGCCGACTATGGCTCATTCTTTTCAGTGGTTCTGAGCTGCTGATTCTATGCTTCTCACTACTGCTACTGCTCTCCTGACTCTGCTATGCTTTCCACTTTCTATTTGCTACGCGAGATGAAGTCGGTTGGACGCCGAATGCATACGGAAAGCAGCTTAAGGTGCGAGCTCACTGTACGAAACTCTCCTGCTTCTTTGCAGCAATTGTACAGTTCCTAGAAAAACATTTGGCTCTCAGTAGGCGATGTTCAAATACATTATTGTTATTATTAGTACCAATTTTTTTTGATCGCTGACAGCATCCTACAACGAAGTTTCTTTGTTTTTTTATAGAACACAATGGAAAGTTCTTTTGGATAGGACTCCATGCTATTAGCTACCCCTATATCTGGTACTGGAGTTGCGATTTCAAAAACTTGCCCTACTCATCGTGGGCTCCTGGTGAGCCGAACAGAGACGACAACTTCTACTGCAAAATTCTCGATCCTGGCCGCGATTACTTGTTGAAAAACAAAGTCTGTACTCTTGAGCTCTCGTCAATTTGTGAGTCTTGCCATTACAATTGTCGCAGAAATCAGCTATGAAGACAGTAGAAAATTGACAACATTAAATAAAATTTTCGGATAAATATAATCAAGTGTACTTGCTATAAACAAGCATGAAACATTGATTTCTCTACTACAATTGTAAATTGATGACGTGGTAGGGGCGCATAAGAAACAAAATCTTGACAGAGTGCTGGCCTAGAGTGACTCTTTCAAGTGATTATTGTTGAGATAATAATGATAATGCATTTGACATAGCACCCTTATAGGACTCAATCCCTTTTCAGGCACTTTACGTTTTCTACATAGGATCCGTCAACAACGAATAATCAAACACAATCGATCCAAAAACGTTATATCTGTGGTGGCGTAACTTCATCGTTGAAACGTTAATAATACTAATAATAATAATAATACACTTGATAAGCGCCCTCAGAGAACTTAATCTCTCTCTAGGTGCTTTACATTTGCTGCAAAGGGAAATGCAATTGAATGGTAAGTAAAATCATGCTTGAAAAACAAACACAATGAATAATATGGTTAGGGATGACATGCACAGTATCAGCATGCAAATGTGGTTAGTGGCAGCATGCACAGTGTCAGCACGCATAAGCACATCAGGAGGAATCACAGGGACACACTATATGCTGTCCTAAATAGGTGTGTTTTTAAGTTCCTTTTAAATGTGGTCAGGTCAGGGGATGTTCTGACGCAGGTCGGGAGGGAGTTCCAGGCTTTGGGAAGATACGAACTAAATGCACAGTGTGCAAAGGATTTAAGGTTTGTACGAGGTATTTGTAGACTGTTGGATTCCTAAAAGCTGGTGGGACGATGCTTGGCCTGATGGGGTAGTATATCTGAGAGATAGGCTGGTGCCATAGAATGAAGGGACCTAAAAGTGAGCGACAAAACCTTGAAGTCAATCCGTTGCTTGACTGGTAGCCAGTGCAGGTCGGCGAGAAGTGGAGTAATGTGGCAACTGCGACGCTCACGACAGACAAGCATAGCTGCAGAGTTTTGCACCAGCTACAATCACCTAATCGCACATGCTGGTAGGCCAGTAAGCAGTGAGTTGCAGAAGTCGAGACGAGATGTCGCGAATGCATGGAACAACTTGGACGTGGTATCCTTATCAAAACAAGCCCAAGTTTTAGCAATGTTATGAAGCTGAAAATATGCATATTTGACTGTGGAGCTGATATGGTCGTCTAACGAGAGGTCGCTTTGGAATGTGACATCTATATTTTGAGCTGATGCAACAGGAGAGCTGACAGAGCCAATTTTGAGTCAGCCTTTCCAATCTCTGAATCACACTGGGTTTTCCCATAACTAGTTAGTTAGTTTTATCATCGTTAAGTTTTTGAAAATGTGCTGCCATTCATGTGCGGATGTCATCAATGCATGCAGCAACTGAGTTGAGAGAGTTTGAGGTGCTCGAAGGCTGGGAGGGATCAAAGCAAAGGTACAACTGAGTGTCATACGCATAAAAGTGAAAGCCTAGATTGTGCATGGCAATCACATCAGGAAGAGGCAGAGTTAAAACCAGCGTGAAAAGAACCGGAACTAGCATAGAGCCCTGAGGTACTCCATATTTCAGAGGTACTTCAGATTATCTTTGTCCATTCACGTCAATACTCTGGAGTCTCCCACTGAGATAGGACCTGAACCACTGCTGAGCAGTGCCAGTGATGCCCAGGCGAGATGAGAGGCGCTCTAGAAGAACTTTGTAATCGATGGTATCAAAAGCTGCCTTAAGATCGAGCAAAACAAGCAGAGACACTCTACCCATGTCTGCATTCCTAAGAAGGTCGTTGTATACCCTAAGCAAGGCTGACTCTGTCGATTGATTAGCTCTAAAGCCAGACTGGAACTTACTAGCAAGGTGTGAGGATTCGACATATGAGTTCAGCTGGTCTGACACGACCTGTTCCAGTGTCTTTGATAGGAATGGTAGAAGGGAGTCTGGAAGAAGGGAGAACGTTGCAACCAAAGTCTTGGAGCAACTTTAACTGATTTAGCAACGTTCCCTGGCATTTGAAATGAAAGTGGTGCAAATTTGGGACAGAACCAATCCAAATGGCTCTATTCTGAATTTATTTCACATTCAATTCTCCTAAGGAAGAAAACAGCTATAAAGTACTGCTAGCAATTTTGTTGCTCCTGCTGCCAAAAGTTCAAGATCGCAAGACCTAGTGGTTTCCCTTTGCAACTTCATCCAGGTGGCCCATGGCTTACCATGCACACGAAACTACTTAGCATCCATTAGGACTTCTTAAGATCCTCGATAAACTGTCAATCGAAAGGCGTTCCACAGCCTGTGTCCTATTGGCTGCGAATCTAGGGCACCGAGCTGTACTATCTTTTGCTGTTTGGACGTTGAAGCAAGCTGAAAGTTTCCCTGCTACAAACGACTTATGATCATTAGAGAGTATCTAGACTATGTAGCTTACCTGACCGCAGAGAAGATTGGTTGACGTGCTGAGCGTCCAAACCTCAACGTCACAAGCCCAATCGCCGGTCGGTCGTGCAGTGGTCAATTCTTTGCCTAAAGGCTGACCATATATATAGCGAAAAATAGGCCACATCCAAAGACATTTCCCGAGGTTGGAGCTACGAGCACAACTGAGTTATTGGTGCCGCCATCCCATACTGATTATGATCTTTAAAATATTAAAAATCTCTGTGAATACTGTACTCAAGCAGATATCTATTCCAATCATTCTGCTAGCTACTAACAGTGCAGGTCGGCGAGAACTGGTGAGACGTGGCAACTGCGACGCACACAACATACACGCCTAGCTGCAGAGTTTCGCACAAGATCAAATCCTTCAGAGACCAGGCCTTTAATTAGTGCCTCCTCAAAGAGCGGAACTTACTCCTGACTTATATATATATATATATATATATATATATATATATATATATATATATATATATATATATATATATATATATATATATATATATATATATATATATATATATATATATATATATATATATATATTTAATTCGCATAGCGCCCCAAGAGAACTAAGTCTCTATTTAGGCGCTTGACATATGCCTCAGGGCTCGAGCCCTCGACCTCAGCCAGACCTTAGTCAGGGCGAGCACCTTAACCGTTGGACCACCCCAGCTCGGCACTAGCGTCACGACACCTACTGACTATTTCCCTTTGAAAAAGAAACTTAAAACTCCTCTATTCTTGACATCCCGCGATTCATCCTTTATTTGCTTTTGAGTGCTGACACTGTGGCATGCTGCCACTAACCTTGCATGCACGCTGATGCTATGCATGTCAGCCCTAACCATTTTTTCTTGTAGCTCATTGAGCCTGCTGCCAATAACCATTCGATCGTGCTTCCTTTGCAGCAAATATAAAGTGCCTAGGAAAAGATTGAGTTCTCTCAGGGTACTTCAATAATTTTGTTAAAATTGTAAAAACAGCTTGCTAAATACTCTGCAGCTAGGCTTCCCTGTCGTGGGTGTCGCATTTGCCACATCACACCACTTCTTGCCGACCTTCAATTGCTCCCTGCAAAGTAGAGCACCTACTTCAAGGTTCCTTTATTAACTTTTAGGATGATTTCTTCTGCGGATTGAGTATACTTAGTTGAGCTGAATTAGGTCCAGGACATGCATTGTACCACTTCCTTTTTGGAATCTATACGTTTGCCAATGCCTATTACTAACCAGAAATTCTTTCAGAAACATGACTTTAGGTCCTGTGCTCTAAAAGCCTGAAACTCATTTCGACTGGTGTCACAATATACCCTGACTAGATGAAATTTGTATAATAATACAATAACAATAATACGTTTTATATAGCGCTCCCAGAGGACTCGATATTTTTATAGGCACTTCACCTTTGCCACAAAGAAAGTACGGTCGAATGGTTAGTGATTGCATGCTCAATAAACAACAAGAATAACATTTTTTGGGTGACAAGCACAGGGTCAGCATGAAAGTATGGTTAGTGGCAGCATGCATTATGAACTCGGATAAGCACATACAATACAAATCACAGGGAGCGACTAAATGCTATGATAAATATTTGCGTTCTTAGTTTCATTTTAATTGTCTAGAAGTCAGGGGATGTCGTGACGCTGGTCGTGAGTAAATTCCAGGCTTTGAGGGCATACGAGCTAAAGGCAAGCTCTCTAAAAGATTTGTGGTTTGATTAAGGTAGATGTAACAAGTTAGTGTCCGAAAAGCATGTGGTACGATGCTTAGCTTAGTAGGGCAGTAGATCTGGTAGGTAGGCTGGAACCAAAGAATAAAGGAGCCTAAAAGTGAGTGAGAAAACCTTGAAGTCGATGCAATGCTTGAATGAAGCAAGTGAAGGTTAGCGAGAGTTGGTATGATGTGGCCACTGAGACGCTGACGACTGGGAAGCCTAGCTGCAGAGTTTCACACCAGCAATACACGCCCGAGTGCATAGGCTGGTAGACTAGCAAGCAGTTAGTTACACAAGTCAAAGCGAGATGTCGAAAATGTATATACCAATTTAGATGTGGTAACCAGTTCTAAAGAAGCTCGAATTTTAGTGATGTGCGGTAGCTGAAAGTAGGCGGATTTGACTGTGGTGCTGATGTGGTTGTCTACTGAAAAGTTATGACTTTAGAATATAGCACACTGATTTCATGTAAACCCAAAAGAAATATGCTGGAAGAGCCGATTTTGAGAGATAGCGTTTCCAATTTCTGAATGACACTAAGTTCGATCGTAAAAAACAACCTACAAACCTACGCGCATATCGAAGCATTTAGTAGGTCCATTGATGTCGTCCTTTGAGTTCTTAAGCGTGCTGATACCATGCACGTAGACACTAACCATATTTGTGTGCTGACTTTTTGCATGTCACCTATAACAATGTTATGCTAGTTGTCATTGAACACACGGCCACTAGCCATTCGAAAATGCATCCTTAGTATGAAAAGTGCCTGGTAAGAGACTAAGTTCTCTGAAGGCACTGTACAAATGCATTATTATTACTGTAAATATTGTGTGAATATCGCACGTACTTGTTGATCTAAATTCTGCACGTTGAAAGATATATATATATATATATATATATATATATATATATATATATATATTATATAATATATATATATATATATATATATATATATATATATATATATATATATATATATATATATATATATATATATATATATATATATATATATATATATATATATATATATATATATATATATATATATATATATATATAGGTGGACGATATTAAATTGATGGATGCATCGGTAAAGTATAACAGTGACCTAACAATTTTCATGAAGCACTGAGGCTTGAAGACAGTATAACTTTATCTAGCCTGTACTATCGTCGTTTTATTTCGTGCAAATATAAGTAATTATTTTGGCACTGTTTTTAAAGCAATGAATTGTACTTAGCCGGCTTAATCTTGCTTGTTCGAAACCTCTAATGGTGCTTAGCTCATAATTTATATTGCCCCTGCATGAGGTAACCGGTAATATTTATCACGAAATACTCACTTAAAGTAATGCTTGACAACCACAATAGTAAATTTTCTCGATATCGTCTTCTTCGAATCCTGTAGAAGAGGTTCCGTCTAAGATGGTTATGGATAAGGCTGCAAATCCGTGACCTATGACAAGTTCCGTCGTACTCAGCAACCGGGTCGACGAGGTTATAGAAAGGTTCTCTTCCGCATCTTTGCCTAACAATAACATCCCAATCTGTGCCCAACATTTAAATGTTTTTGTAATCAACCTTGCAGTTCGTTATCTCAGGAAAACAAAGGCATATGTTCAGGCTGCAGTCACTTTTTGCAACCCCCTTGAATCGGTGAATTCTGACGTTAGGAGGCATCTATCCTTCTCAAATCTTGCATACTCCAAACCAAGTTATCTTATTATTGCGACCATTAGCCGATTTACCTAGCAGATCTTAATTAAATTAGCTAGCCTAGCCGTAGACCTCACTCACAATTGGCCCGTATTGACCGATTGCTTGCCTTTGCCTGAACACTAAAGAAAACTATTTGTTCCATTTGCCTCCTTGTGCTGGTGCACATCGCTAACCAATTGATGTTTAGTAAAGCATCCGCCTAGAGGTATTGAGTATTGACGTGAATAGACAAAGATCATCTGAAGTACCTCTGAAATATGGATTAACTCAGGGCTCCGTGCTAGGTCAGGTTCTTTTCACGGTTTAAACTCCCACTCTTGCTGATGTGATTGCCAAGCACAATCTAGGCTTTCACAACGCTGAAATTTGTGTCACCAATTTTTAAATTCAAAACTTACTTAGAAAAAACGAATATCGTTTGAAAACATTGAAATAAAATGTCTTACAATAAATGGTTTTCATTAATCATAATGTGCAGGAATAACTTGGAGATCAGACGACTTGAAGATGCTAATAATAGAGTCAGATGAGAAAGGCTAAAATGAACGTCTGAATCTTATTCGCCGAGTTTTGCCCTTTTCGCAGAGCTTTTCTCAGTTTAATGACTGGGCCTTTAAGCGTACGCACTGATTGTTATGAGTTTTACGATGAAATCTCACACGATGGTGTTGCCTAAATAGAGTAAAAAGTCAGTGCATCGCTTTATTGCTGATAATTGCTTAAATAATAGGAATAAATTTGATAAAGCACCCTCAGAGGTCTCAATCCTTTTCCAGGCCATTTACAATTGCTGCAAAGGAAGCACAAATCAAATGGTTAGTGGTAGCATGCTCAAAAGCACAACGGTAATAACAAGGCTACGGGTGACGTGCACATAATAATAGGAGAATAATATTATTGCACTTGATAAAGCATCGTAAGAGAAATTTCTCTTTCTCTTTCTCTTTATCTCTTTCTGGGCGCTTTTCATTTGCTGCACAGGGTAATGCAATTGAATGGTGAGTAATATCATGCTTGATAAAGAAACAACTTGAATAACATGTTTAGGGGTAATATGCACAGGGTCGGCATGCAAATGTGGTTAGTGACAGTAAGCTTTTCGTGGATCTACAATTGCAACATATGCTGGGTCTGGCCACCACCGGGAAAAGACCAATCGCTTGCTTTTTGAAAATTCGAGAACAGGTGACCGATGCGAAGTTTTCCAGGAATTTTTCTTCAAAACCTATTGGCGAGTTTTAAAATAAAAAGATGCTCAGAGCTGAATCCTGCCAGCACGGGCGGTGGTGGTCCTAGGTGCCGCAGCTTCGTTCGAAATTTGCTAAAGGTAAGGCAGTTGCATTTGAATTTGCAAACTGTAATTTATATCGCTACATTTATGCGTTTATCTATTTCAGAGACAACGAACGGATCTAGAATGACGGCACGTGCCCTTATTGTTGCTACGTGCCTGGTTGTCGCACTGGTAAGTAAAGCGTCCATGCAGTGCTATTCACCTTTACCTACAATTGCAGTACATCTCTGTTTCGCAGAGCTTTGACATGAGTACAGCAAAAACACTTTTGCATCACAGATGCCAAGCAGCAGTGCTGATCTAATTGCCGGGGATCCACAGGACGGCCTCACTTCCGGCAATCTAGCCAATGGCGAAGAATCTGACGGTAAATGGTTGCCAATCCGGCCTGCTTGATTTCCAAGTGTGATTCGCAGCTTCCGATAAATTTGAAATTCAAAATAACGATACTGTTAACAGTATGAGCTACCCGAAATGGAAATATTTCACTTCTAAATAGCCAAACCGCATCATTGCGAGAAATTATATGTTTAAGTCTCTAAAATGTGACAGTCATTAAGCGATAGGGAACATTGTAGGTACAACATTAGAACTTCTTCAATTGACATAGGTGAAATTAATACTACGAACTTGTGATTGAAAACTTAGACAATGTCAAATGAAGGGTGACAATTCATTAGTACTGCATTTTAAGTCTTTATTTAAATCGTTCGAGCAGTTTGGGAAAATAAATGAGAAATAAAGAAGCCAGCAAAGTTTTATAGTGCTGTAAGCACCTGAGTGCACAGGCCGGTAGACCAACAAGCAGTGAGTTACAAAAGTCAAGACGAGATGACACAAGCTCAGTGACCAATTTAGATGTGAAATCCCTTAAAAACAACCCAAATTTTAGCAATGATATGTAGCTGAAAGTAGACAGACATGATGGTGGAGCTGATGTGGTCGCCTGATGAAATGTCACTCTTGAACACGACACATAGGTTTCGTGCTGAAGACTTGGAAGATTTATTCCTTAAAAGATCTATGGAGGTACTGTCACAAAGATACTTATATGTGGAACGTACAACGTGAGAGGAAATGCAAATGCCACCCAGAAGCCACCGTGCACGCATGCAGGTTTACCATCACACGAACGAAACGAAAGCAGGCAGGGCTCGGTAATGACGCTGTGCTGCAAAGCACAGGGCAACACTACACAATAGCAACCAGTATGCCAGGCAATGGCCAACAGCAGCTAGATGACTTCATCTCGGAGTAATCGGATGAGACTTAGCAATCGATATCGGCAGCCTAGATAGCACTCTATGTCCTGTGTGAGTACGACATGTAGCTAGTATCATTGGCAGAATAATCAAGACCATGCAGATACGCAAAGTAGAATGTAGAAATTGTAGAGGGTCGATGGGATGATGGGATGATGGCTGACCGATAGAGGTACTTATTCAGCTAAGACTTATAAGGTCATGCAAGGTCATTGCAGCTATTGACTTTCTCGAATGGTGCGATCGGTAGACTGAGCCGCTGAGTATGGCATCTGCTTCAGACGATTGAGAGGTCAGGCCTTGAGCAATGAATGACAAAAAATAAAACTTTCTAGACAGATGTCATTAACGAATTTTTCGAGGGTACTTTTGGTGGTAATTGTATGTAAGCATGTCTGTTTGAGCACCGTTTTTTATCTGTGGGACGACCGACTGGACGGTGCGAGATTTTTGTTCATGTATTATGGTGAGGCCTCGCTGGACTGAAGCTTGCTTCACCAATGTGGAGTATCAAGACTTCCAAGGTTCAGCTCCCACTAGCTTGGCTATAACTATTAGTTTGTGCGTTTGTGCTTAGCAACGCTATTACCCAACAAGAAAATGATTTTAGCTATTTTCACTGCACGCTTATGGGTTTCAGAGTGGTAGCCATATCGGTGAAGATATGTCAATGGGTCTCTCATCCGCCTATGAGTAAAGGCAAGTGGTTACAACAGGGCTGAGGGCTAGGCTAAGATGGGGAAGGCTGAACTTGAAAATACAGATAAAGGTCAGGTAATGGTTAGACTGGTGAGCCGTGATGGCACACATTGTAAGGCGGTTGTTTTTCACGACCTCGGTCCCGAGTTCGTGGGTTCGAAGCCATTGGTGGGCGATTCTTTATAGCTGCTGCAAGCTGTGGCGATAGCCGTACAGTCTCGTCTGTCTCTACGACAAAGAGGCTTTTAAATCGGCTAGTAGTATTTTATCTTTATTTAAAGGGTCAGCCCTTGCCGTCTAACGTAGCTCTATGTGTTACCATATTGACAGAGTGCTTTCATTTCATTTTCATTTCACTTCTGAGAGCCGCGACCCATAGTCTCCCACTGCCGGTTAAGCTGAAGGCCACTCTACAAAGGATGAAGCCTATATAATGAATATCATTAATGTCGATTTAGCCTTTTATAAACCTACCTAATCTTCGACTTAACACCGATTAAATCACTTTGATACGTGAGCGCTCTGGACGTCTCTGCTCAAATGTTCTGCAGCCTCAGAACGCCTTGAAAACGGCATAGGAATGATGTTGGTGGGAGAATTAAAAATTTGTATCAATAGATTTCGGATGCGAACTGAAAGGCAATAGCAAGTGGTATCATGGAAAAATTACTTTCAGGACTGCAGCCTGTGCATCACAACAAGCTTTGAATAAGCCTTCACTGGAGGCATGATTTCATTGACTTGTCTCACGATCTTCCAGTCTCCCTGTGTTAAGGAGAGTTGTATATCAAGTGGAAAAATTCTAGTCAAGTACTCTCCCCGGTCAGTAGTTGAACCCGAGACGGTCTTGAGGCAAGTCTTAAGGGAATATACATAGACTACAGGTGGAGACCAAAGTAACGTGATGCAGTAGCTAGACGAAAGCGCTTTCAGCTGTCAGTAGAAGCATAAGACCAGAAAATTCAGCAAATCGTAAATTGTACATCAGTGATTATTTGTCTTTTTCTCGCACTACTATGGCTTTATACATCGCACAGGCGACCGTTGTATGCTCATAGCTGACAGCTTTCGTGATTTTCCTTATTGTTGTAGTGACCATAGCGATAGATCATCCTGGCTTAAAAGTTAATAAACGTAAGGAGCTAGCCAGATCGAACGCACATGCAACGTTAGAATTTCATCATGTTGAAGTTTATTTTGCCGCTATTTGTCGTACATGAACACCTTAATTAGTATTCCATGACACCGTGATCATTTGACGTTCAGGCAATAATTATGTGTTTGTGAAAGAAACCTTGACTTGGGAAAAGGCTGAAGGTTACTGTCGCTCTATTGGCATGAGGTTGGCGAAGGTTGACAATCAGGCAGAGCAGAACTATCTCCAGGCGCACATCAAAGGTACCCCAGGTAAATATTGCCTCGTCTGCCATTTACCGTGCTCGTGCTAGTGCCAGTCTGCTCAGCTTGTGAGCCCCCGAGCCTCTGACCCTTCCAAATAATCGACGTACGCTAAATTCAGTTGAGTCTTGAACTAAAACATTCAATGCGACGAGTAAGACATTCAGTTCATCTAGTCAAGCTGTGCAAAATTTTCTTCTTCTGATCTTTAAAAACTCTGCCATCTGAAGTCCTGTCCAACCTGCAAAGAAATCTAGGTGTCCTGTTTTTAAGTGACACTCTCTTAAACGACCCTATCATATCCAAAATTAATTCTGCCTACTTTCAACTGCATAACCTGCTACCTTTTCCTCCACCGGTCCGAGATTGTGGAGCTCACAGCTACAATCATAACAAAACGACGACTACTCTGCTGCTAAAGACTCGCTGCCGACTATGGAACATTCTTTCCAGCAGTCCTGAGCTGCTACTTCCTTGTTACTCATTACCACAACTGCTCTCCTGACTTAGCTATGCTTCTAGATTTCTCTGTGTTGCGGAAGATGAAGTCTGTAGGCTATAGAAAATGGACCGAAAGCCGTATAGACTTCATTTCGGTATGCGAAACCTTCCAGCCTCACACCCACGAAATATTTCGGAATTTCTGAGTGTGAGGCTGGAACGTTTTGCATACCGATGTTCAGATGCATCGTTTTGATTTTTAGCATCAATTCTGTCTCGATTACTGACAGCGTCCTACAACGTAGTTTCTTTGTTTTATTATAGAACTCAATGGAAAGTTCTTTTGGATAGGACTCCATGCTATCAGCTACCCCTATATCTGGTACTGGAGTTGCGGTTTCAAGGACTTGCACTACTCATCATGGGCTCCTGGTGAGCCCAGCGGAGACAACAACTTCTACTGCACGATTCTCGATCCGGGCCGCGATTACTTGTGGAACAACAAAATCTGTACTAATGGGTTCTCGTCGATTTGTGAGTCTTGCCGTTAAAATCGTCCCAGAATCAATTTATGAAGACATTAAAAGGTGTCGACTTTAAATAAAATTTCTTGTGCGTGAATATAATCGACTTTACTTCCTATAAACAAGCATGCAACATTAGTATCTCCGCTACGATTAAAAAATGATGACTTAATGGGGACGGGTAAGAGGCAAAATCCCGACAGTGTGCTTGCCTTGAGTGACTCTTTCAGGTGATTACAGTCGAGATAATAATGGTGATGCACTTGAAATAGCGCCCTCAGAGGACTCAGTGTCTTTCCAGGCACTTTACACTTCCTACATAGGATCCATCAACAAAGAATAATCAAACACAATCGATGCTAAAACGTTATGTCTGAGGTGGTGTCACTTCATCGTTCGAATGTTGCAGCCAATGTCTTCGAGCAACTTTAACTGATTTAGCAAAAATCCCTCGCAGTGGTTCAAATGAGTGACAGAAAAAAGGCAAACGACTCTATTTAGAAAGCATTTCCCAGTCAATTCTTATAAGGAGGAAAACAGTCGTCAAATTCCGCGAACAATTTTCGTTATTCCTGCTGTCAAAAATTCGAGATCGTACGAACCAAGAAGTTATACCAAGCAATTTTGTAAAGGTGGCCCATGGCTTACAGCGAGCGTGAAACTGCGTAGCTTCCGTTAAGGACTTCTTAAGAACCACGAAAAAATGTCCATCAAAAGGCTTTCCAAAGCCTATGCCCTATTGGCTGCGACTCCAAGGCACCGAGCGGTACTATCTATAGCCAATTGGAGGCTGAATCAAGCTGAAGGCTTCGCTACGAATAACGACCCATGATTAATAGAGAATAACCAGACTATGCAGCTTTCCTGACAGCTGAGAAAATCGGTAGACATGCTGAGCGTCCAAGCCATAATGTCACAATCGCAAAAAATTGGCTCTGCCAGCATATCTCCTGTCAAATCAGCTCGAAATCTAGGTGTCACATTCCAAAGCGACCTCTCGTTAGACGACCATATTCACTCCACGGTCAAATCTGCCTATTTTCAGCTTCATAATATTGCTAAAATTCCGGCTTGTTTTAAAAAGGATACCACGTCTAAGCTGGTCCGTGCATTTGTGACATCTCGTCTCGACTTCTGCAACTCACTGCTTACTGGCCTATCAGCATGTGCGATCAGGCGATTGCAGCTAGTGCAAAAAACTCGCCGACCTCCACTGGGTAACAGTCAAGCAACGGATTGACTTCAAGGTTTTGTCGCTCACTTTTAGGTCCCTTCATTCTATGGCTCCAGCCTATCTCTCCGACATACTCCCCTATCAGGCCAAGCATCGTACCACCCACATTTCGGAATCCAACAGTCTAGAAATACCTCGTACAAACCTCAAATCCTTTGGAGACCGTGCATTTAGTTCGTATGCTCCCAAAGCCTGGAACTCCTTCCCGATCTGCGTCAGAACATCTCCTGACCTGATCACATTTAAAAGGAACCTAAAAACACACCTATATAGGACAGCATCTAGTGGGTCCCTGTGATTCGTCCTTCACGTGCTTATGCGTGCTGACACTGTACATGCTGCCACTAACCACATTTGCATGCTGACCCTGACTTTGATGAAATTTTAATAGTATAATAGTAATAATACGTTGTATATAGCGCCCTTAGAGAACTCAATATCTTTATAGGCACTTTACATGTGCTACAAAGAATGCACGATCGAATAGTTAGTCGTTGCATGCTCGATAAACAACAAGAATACCATTTTTTGAGGTGACAAGCACCAGGTCAGCATGAAAGTATGGTCAGTGGCAGCTTGCATTATCAACTCGGATAAGCACATACAATACTAATCATAAGGATCGACTAAATGCTGTTATAAATATTTGCGTTCTTAGTTTTTATTTTAGTGTATAGAAGTCAGGAAATGTTGTAATGCTGGTCGGGAGTAAGTTCCAGGTTTTGTGGGCATACGAGCAAAAGGCAAGCTCTCTAAAATATGTGTGCTTTGATTAAGGTAGATGTAACAGATTAGTCTCCGAAAAGCAGGTGGTACGATGCTTAGCCTGGTAGGGGAGTAGATCTGATAGGTAGGCAGGAACTAAAGAATAAAGGAACCTAAAAGTGAGTGACAAAACCTTAAAGTCGATGCGATGCTTGAATGAAGCAAGTGAAGGTCGGCGAGAGCTGGTGAGATGCGGCAACTGCGACGCTCACGACAGGGAAGCCTACCTGCCGAGTTTCGCACTAGCAATACACGCCTGTGTGCATAGGCTGGTAGACCAGCAAGTCGTTAGTTACACAAGTCAAAGCAAGAAGTCAATTCAAGCCGATTTAACACGATACATGGTGGTGGAGACGATTGTGAGCGTTAACCTTTCTAGTTTCTGAATCTCTCAAGACTTTCCCTTAACTAGTAAGTTTGTTGTATCATTATTAAATTTAGGAAAGTTCGCTGCCATCCATCGGTGGGGGCCGCCAATACATGCACAAAGGAACTTACGAGAATCCGACATGCAGGAGGGCTGGGAGGGGGCAAAGCCAAGGCACAAACCAAAGTCATCTTGTTAGAAGTGAAAGCCTAGTTTTTGTGCTTGGCAATCACATCGGCTAGAGGGAGAGTATAGGCCATCAAAAGAACAAGACCAAACACAGATCTCTGAGGGACTTCATATTTCAGAGCTTCCTCGGATGATCTTATTCCATTCAAATGTATACTCGGTAGTAACTCGCTGAGATAGGACTTAAACCATTGCGGAGCAGTGCCAGTGATGCCCAGGCGAGATGAGAGGCACTCAAGAGGAACTTGCTGATCTATAGCTTCAAAAGATGCAGATAAATTGAGCAGAACCGATGAGTCTGAAATAGGTGTGGCAGTTCAATGACGTATGAAGAAAGCCAAGCTTTTGGGGTCTGAGTAAGAACGTTAGTCTCTTTGCCGTAATCCACTGCTAAGCGTTTAAGCTCCATCAACAAGAGGGACAGTGACCGAACCTATAGGAATAAGTTTACTAGTTTCCAAACCATATTCATCGCTGGCAGCAGTAGCAAATGATTTGCTTCTGTAACCCAGCCAAAATGAAACAACAATTATCCAGCCTGGACTATTCAGGGAACTAGTAAAATTGTTTGCAAGACACCCTAGAAGACTGTCTCTAATGTAAGATGGTGAACTGTTAAAGACGTCTTCCTAGTGAAATTCTCAAACTTAAGAATAGTCTTAAAGAGCGGTTCAAATTCTGAGCTGAAGGCGACGGTTGCACAAGAATAGCCATGTCTCAAAGTCCGAGCCACGTTTGCATGTAACACGGACCACAGAGAGCTGACAGCAATCAATCCTAGCAATGATGCAATTGAAAGCGAAAGCCGAGCCAATCTTTCCGCCCTGATGCCGTCATCTGGGAATGTTAACATGATTCTGGTTCTAAGATTCATTCTTTGGCTCCAGCCTATCTGTCAGATATACTACCCCATCAGGCCAAGCATCGTACCACCCGCATTTCGGAATCCAACAGTCTAGAAATACCTCGTACAAACCTTAAATCCTTTGGAGACCGTGCATTTAGTTCATATGCTCCCAAAGCCTGGAAGTCCCTCCGGACCTGCGTCAGAACATCCCCTGACCTCACCACATTTAAAAGGAACCTAAAGACACAACTATTTAGGACAGCATTTTGTGGGTCCCTGTGATTCGTTCTTGATGTGCTTATGCATGCTGACACTGTGCATGCTGCCACTAACCACATTTGCATGCTGACCCTATGCATGTCACCCCTAACCATATTATTCATTTCGTTTGTTTTTCAAGCATGATTTTACTTACCATTCAATTGCATTTCACTTTACAGCAAATGTAAAGCGCCTAGAGAGAGAGAGAGAGAGAGATTAAGTTCTCTGAGGGCGCTTTATCAAGTGAATTATTATTATTATTATTAAGATTTTTTGCTCAAAGCATTTTCTCTGAGCAGAGAAAATCAAGTCCGAGCCATTATCTTGCTTGTGCTCGGAAGACATTATTGGGGCTGCGAGGAGCCTTTCAATAAGTGCGGCGTAAAAAAATAGCCCTTCTACAACTCCTACCCACTACTTCCACACCATGCTGCCTGTACACTAGAGCTCTTCCAGTCCGAGCGAAAATCGGCAGCCATGCTTGTCTGTCTGCTACGAAGGTCACTATAGCCAAATTACACTGATTCTTAGTGTGTTGGCTGCCCAGTATCTGCCGATTTTCAGGTTCTGTCACTCAGTGGGCAAGATTCCTCACTCTCTTGCTCCGACCGACGAACCAATCGGAATCACTTCTTAATCAGGCATACTAATGTAATAATGTATAAAATAAATAATTCCTAAAATTAATAATTAATAACTAAAAATCCGGAAATACTTCCTTGACCCCATCCCACTCTCTCCTTTGACTCTGATTTCTTGGTTGTGCCACTAATGAACACAAAAATTTCAAGGGTAGCCGATACAGTGCTTTCACTTCAGTTTGACTTTTCCTCTGCTGCTTAGTTGTTGTTGTGCCTGCTGACTTTGTGCACCGTGCAGTAACAAATCAATCGTCCAAAGGTTCCATTTCAACATGTGCAAAGTGCCTTGACAGAGATTTAGTTCTGCCCAGGTTTTATGGAAACATCTTATGTAGTATTATTAGTATTATCACTATTACTATTATTATTATGACCAATCACGGTCACTTTCACTAATGGGCTAATGGGCTCTGAAATCCAGTACAAAATGAGGTGGAGCAGCACCTACTCCCACCACCCAAACAAAAAACGAGCTTCAGTGTTGTATCAGTCTGACTGCACGAGCTCGTCTGCAGCCTAAGCAACCAAGCCGAGGCACGAGGGCACGACGGCGGTATAACTGCGACTATGACAGCGACCTAACAATTTTCATGAAGCACTGAGGTTCAGAGACAGTGCAACTTTATCATAGCCTATACTATCATCTGTTTATTTTGTGCAAATACAAGTAATTATTGTTGCACTTTTTTGAAGCAATGAATTTTACTCAGCCGGCTTATACTCACTTGTTCAAAATCTCTAATGGTACGCAGCTCATAATTTGCATTGCCCCTGCATGAGGTAATCGGCAATATCTATTGAAAATACTCGCTTAAAGTAATTTTTGATAACCACAGTAGTAAATTTTCTCGAGGTGGTCGTCTTTAAATGCTTTTGAAGAGGCTCCCTACAAGATGGTTTGAATAAGGCTGCAAATCTATGACATGTCACCACTTCCATCGTACTCATTGACCGCGTCAACGAGCTTAAAGAGAAGTACTCCTCTAAATCTTTGCCTAATAATAACAATATCCCAATCTTCGCTCTACATTTGAATCTTTTCGTCATCAACCTTGAAGTTCGTGATCTCAGGAAAACAAAGGCATTAATTCAGGCTGCAGTCACTTATTGTTAGCCCCTTGAATTTGTAAATTCCGATTTTAGGAGGCACATATTGCTCTAGAATCTTGCACAATCCTAAAGAAGTTATCTTATTAATGCGAGCATTATCTGCTTTCAGCTTGCTTATCTTAAATAAATTTCCTAGCCTCGCGTAGATCTTACTCACAATTGGCTGGTAGTGACCAATTGCTAGCTTTTGGCTGAACACTAAAGAAAACTAGTTGTTCCATTTACCTCCTTGTTCTGGTACACATGGCTAACCAATTGATGTTTAGTCCTAAGCAGTGGTCTCTACACTCAGGCGCTTATAGATCGTGCAAAACTCTGCAGCTAAGCTTGCCTGTTGCGAGCGTCGCAGTTGCAACATGTGACCAATTCTTGCTGACCTGCACTAAAAACACATGTATTATTATTACCATTTGTCACAGCATTAAGTCGGCCCCTGTGATTCATCTTTTATGATCTTATGCTGATGCAGTGCATGCTGCCATAAACCACACTTGTAAGAAGAACCTGGGCATGCTACCACTAACCATTCAATCGTGCTTCCTGAGCAGCAAATGTTAAGTGCCTGAAATAGATCAAGTTCTCTGAAGGTGCTATATCAAAAGCATAATTTTTTTATGACATGTGTTTATGTAATACAACATTCAGCTCCTTTAGGTTGAAACTCAGTATTGTTTCCATCCTGATCTTATTTGAAAAAGGCCCGTGAAGTCGCTGCTAGGAAATTGTAGCTGCAATAAAATATTTTCGTTGGTCGATGAGCCTAACTTATTTGGGTCGCCTACGCTCGGACGGCTAAACTGTAAATCATTAATTAAATTTCACCTATTAGTATTAGTAATATCTAATTGCTGTAGAGGTAAATCAGCGTTTCAATGATTGTCAATTATGGCACGCCATTTAATACATTTTGCACGTCGTTCTTATAAAGTACTGATAGTTGTAAAGGAAAATCAGTATTTGAAGAAATTGTTACCAATTTGCTTTCGAGCGTTAGCAGGTTTGTGTGCAAGCGACCTCTGAAACTTTGTGATCTCATGCTTATGGTTGCTTCTGCTCGGATTTTGTAAATGACCAATTAAAATTAATTCAATTAAAATCAAGCTCTATCATGGTCATTTACAAAATCCGAGCAGAAGCAACCATAAGCATGAGATCACAAAGTTTCAGAGGTCGCTTGCACACAAACCTGCTAACGCTCGAAAGCACATTGGTAACAATTTCTTCAAATACTGATTTTCCTTTACAACTATCAGTACTTTATAAGAACGACGTGCAAAATGTATTAAATGGCGTGCCATAATTGACAATCATTGAAACGCTGATTTACCTCTACAGCAATTAGATATTACTAATACTAATAGGTGAAATTTAATTAATGATTTACAGTTTAGCCGTCCGAGCGTAGGCGACCCAAATAAGTTAGGCTCATCGACCAACGAAAATATTTTATTGCAGCTACAATTTCCTAGCAGCGACTTCACGGGCCTTTTTCAAATAAGATCAGGATGGAAACAATACTGAGTTTCAACCTAAAGGAGCTGAATGTTGTATTACATAAACACATGTCATAAAAATTATGCTTTTGATATAGCACCTTCAGAGAACTTGATCTATTTCAGGCACTTAACATTTGCTGCTCAGGAAGCACGATTGAATGGTTAGTGGTAGCATGCCCAGGTTCTTCTTACAAGTGTGGTTTATGGCAGCATGCACTGCATCAGCATAAGATCATAAAAGATGAATCACAGGGGCCGACTTAATGCTGTGACAAATGGTAATAATAATACATGTGTTTTTAGTGCAGGTCAGCAAGAATTGGTCACATGTTGCAACTGCGACGCTCGCAACAGGCAAGCTTAGCTGCAGAGTTTTGCACGATCTATAAGCGCCTGAGTGTAGAGACCACTGCTTAGGACTAAACATCAATTGGTTAGCCATGTGTACCAGAACAAGGAGGTAAATGGAACAACTAGTTTTCTTTAGTGTTCAGCCAAAAGCTAGCAATTGGTCACTACCAGCCAATTGTGAGTAAGATCTACGCGAGGCTAGGAAATTTATTTAAGATAAGCAAGCTGAAAGCAGATAATGCTCGCATTAATAAGATAACTTCTTTAGGATTGTGCAAGATTCTAGAGCAATATGTGCCTCCTAAAATCGGAATTTACAAATTCAAGGGGCTAACAATAAGTGACTGCAGCCTGAATTAATGCCTTTGTTTTCCTGAGATCACGAACTTCAAGGTTGATGACGAAAAGATTCAAATGTAGAGCGAAGATTGGGATATTGTTATTATTAGGCAAAGATTTAGAGGAGTACTTCTCTTTAAGCTCGTTGACGCGGTCAATGAGTACGATGGAAGTGGTGACATGTCATAGATTTGCAGCCTTATTCAAACCATCTTGTAGGGAGCCTCTTCAAAAGCATTTAAAGACGACCACCTCGAGAAAATTTACTACTGTGGTTATCAAAAATTACTTTAAGCGAGTATTTTCAATAGATATTGCCGATTACCTCATGCAGGGGCAATGCAAATTATGAGCTGCGTACCATTAGAGATTTTGAACAAGTGAGTATAAGCCGGCTGAGTAAAATTCATTGCTTCAAAAAAGTGCAACAATAATTACTTGTATTTGCACAAAATAAACAGATGATAGTATAGGCTATGATAAAGTTGCACTGTCTCTGAACCTCAGTGCTTCATGAAAATTGTTAGGTCGCTGTCATAGTCGCAGTTATACCGCCGTCGTGCCCTCGTGCCTCGGCTTGGTTGCTTAGGCTGCAGACGAGCTCGTGCAGTCAGACTGATACAACACTGAAGCTCGTTTTGTTTGGGTGGTGGGAGTAGGTGCTGCTCCACCTCATTTTGTACTGGATTTCAGAGCCCATTAGCCCATTAGTGAAAGTGACCGTGATTGGTCATAATAATAATAGTAATAGTGATAATACTAATAATACTACATAAGATGTTTCCATAAAACCTGGGCAGAACTAAATCTCTGTCAAGGCACTTTGCACATGTTGAAATGGAACCTTTGGACGATTGATTTGTTACTGCACGGTGCACAAAGTCAGCAGGCACAACAACAACTAAGCAGCAGAGGAAAAGTCAAACTGAAGTGAAAGCACTGTATCGGCTACCCTTGAAATTTTTGTGTTCATTAGTGGCACAACCAAGAAATCAGAGTCAAAGGAGAGAGTGGGATGGGGTCAAGGAAGTATTTCCGGATTTTTAGTTATTAATTATTAATTTTAGGAATTATTTATTTTATACATTATTACATTAGTATGCCTGATTAAGAAGTGATTCCGATTGGTTCGTCGGTCGGAGCAAGAGAGTGAGGAATCTTGCCCACTGAGTGACAGAACCTGAAAATCGGCAGATACTGGGCAGCCAACACACTAAGAATCAGTGTAATTTGGCTATAGTGACCTTCGTAGCAGACAGACAAGCATGGCTGCCGATTTTCGCTCGGACTGGAAGAGCTCTAGTGTACAGGCAGCATGGTGTGGAAGTAGTGGGTAGGAGTTGTAGAAGGGCTATTTTTTTACGCCGCACTTATTGAAAGGCTCCTCGCAGCCCCAATAATGTCTTCCGAGCACAAGCAAGATAATGGCTCGGACTTGATTTTCTCTGCTT